>OY992889.1:52166088-52223588 GCA_963921405.1 Cepaea hortensis | reverse complement strand
CAGCAGTAGCAGTAGTAGTAGTAGTAGTAGTAGTAGTAGTAGTAGTAGTAGTAGTAGTAGTAGTAGTAGCAGCAGTAGCAGTAGTAGTAGTAGTAGTAGTAGTAGTAGTAGTAGTAGTAGTAGTAGTAGTAGTAGTAGTAGTAGTAGTAGCAGCAGCAGAAGCAGAAGTAGCAGCCCAGTAGTATTTCCACTAACAGTAGTAGTAACAGCAGCAGTAGTAGTATAAGCAGCAGTAGTATTAGCAGCAACAGCAACACCAGTAGTAGTAATAGCGTCAGTAATTGTTGTAGCAGCATCGGTATAATTAGTAGTAGTTGTCTCTTTCTTACATTAAATGATAGTGAGTTAGTGCATAAAATATTCTTCATTTTCTGAAATGCAGCTTTTGCTTGCCCTTTTCTGCTCTTAATCTCTGTTGCGCATCTTCCATCTGATGTTGTAAATGCCCCTAGGTATTTAAAACTATCCACTTAGTTAAGAATTGTCCCTTCTATTTCTATTTCACATTTTGGTGTCACCTTTTTCTTTGATGTCACAATTGTTACTGTTTTCTTGATATTCAAGGAGAGTCCTTACGTTTTAATCAGCTTCTTGAAGAAATGTATTTTGTCTGTTTTTCTTCCGTCTATGGTATTATTCGCCTTTTCTTCGAAAACCACACTTCTGCAACCACCAGATATCATGAAACTTTAAGATATTGCAAACATATAGTACGTAAATTCCGTTACTTGTAATTGGTTTTGTTTTTCTTCGCAGAATGCATTTGCAAGGTACAAAACGTCATTCGACATTTCTACAATTTCCGGCACTTAACAGTGCTCTGGTCCCAGTCTTGTCGAGCAAGCTGGGGATGCGTGAAATGAATCACTGAAGGGGAGAGAAGCAAAGTACTTTAAAGAGATATACTGCTTTTCCCTGAGTTAGATGAATTTGTTGAAGTCAACAAGACATAAAAGAGTAAATATAAGAGTGCTGGAGCTGTTGTGAAGGATCAAACTCCAACCATATAGGCTAGCAAACGGGTATGCTATCTATTCCCTACCGAAATATCAATACATACATAATAAGAACCAGTTGATCGGGAGAAAATCGAAGTACTTCTGAACTATATACGTTATGCCCCTAGGGGTGATTTGGTTAATTTCGAGAAAACCAACATCGCGCGAGACATATGAAAATGAGAGTACCGAGGTTGTGGTGTAGAGGCTTTATAATGGTCCTTATCGAAATCAATAATTTGGCGCGGCTTTTGCACGGGGACTTCTAAAGACGTGGTCAGACAGGATTCAGACTGGAAGACCTGGTCTGATTGAGACAGGAATGTATAGACATATCTTCAGGGGATTATTCAAATCGTGGTTTACACTTATCGATGAATTCAACGCCTACCCTAAAATTGATGTGTGCACCGACATCACGTTTGAAAGCGGTTGGGTTGCTCGCTTTCTTGTCAGTTCTGAAAAAGTTTGCTGGGGCATAAACCCAGTAAAATCTACTTATTAAATAAATTATTTATGACCGACATTGCTTTTAATTTAACCTAATATATCTCTACTGCTTCTTTAGCTCTGTTGCCCATCTATAACCAGCGATGAGGACCTAAATATCCATCTAACTTATACATTTTAAAGGAGGTCAGCATGGCGGAATAGATAAGAGCGCTTGTTCATAAATATCCTGTGCGCTGTTGCCGAGGTTGCGAGTTCAGCCCCTACATCGGTTATTTGGACTAAAATGTTGGCTCATCGCCTTGACTAAGGCACGTAAATTACAAGTACCTCTGAAGTCTGAGTGGGTTAGCCTGATGGCGAGGGACACTGGTAAATGGAAAAGCTAATCCACACGCAAACATCAGTCCAGCGCACCAGAAGCAGTAGCAAGTCTATAGACTACGCTTGAGTTCAAAGTGAGAGAACGTTAAAAATAAATAATAATAATAACTATTTCAAAAGTTGGTGGTTTTTCTGTGTATTCCACATTTATATGTATTATTGTGTCTTTCGCCGGTAACAACAATTTCTGGCAGTCAATGCAATTGAAAGCTCTTCTCTGCTCAGACCCTGTCTTCCACTTATTCCCTTGTATACTCGGTCCCATGAACTCTATTTGCCACGGTCGTACGTTACCCGTGCTCTACGACTAACGTATAAAAGGACCTTTTGCCACGTCTTGAGGCGTCTTATGTATATAGTACTGGCCCCAAACCTGTATAGACCAGTGGTTCTCAACCTTTTTTGGCCCATGCACCCCTTCACCATATGTTCAGAATGTCACCCCCCCCCCCGCGCCCTTTCGTAGTTCCTCTTTATAATCCCCTCCCCTTTCCTCTCCACAGTATACGTAATGATGGAAGCTAAATTTAATAGCACATACTAGAACAAGTCTAGACGTCTACATAAAACATGACTTTCGGGTCTACTTACGATATAACACTAATTTCAGAAGGACGAGAAGTACAGAACCGTAAAGTATGGAGGGAAAAACAACATCACGTAATTGGTTTTTGTATTAACGTGATCTTGAAATAATCTTAATCCCCCCCCCCCCCTTCCCCCTCCTGGAAATCTTAAAATTCCCTCCCGGGGAAGGGGGCGGGAATTCCCCACCGGTTGAGAACCACTGTTATAGACCATCGGCACTCAGTGGGTGACGTGATCAACATCACACTGGCTTTCTTTACTTCCTAGAACATTTTAAGGTAGCCAGTTTAGGCTGGTTTGAATTTAACAACAAAATTTGCAGCTAGGAATTTGCCGTTCATCCGCCTGAGACCACGATGACATTTCTGCGAATCTCCAGTACTTTAGAGAACACTTAAGCTGCTTGAAACTAAAATACCGATAATCTTAATGAAAATTTAGTGTGTGTGCGCGGGTATGTTTTGTGTCAATGTGTGCCTGTGTGAGAGTGTTCATATGATTACGAGACTGTCGAGCAGCAGAGTTTTAGGTGTCCAGTCTTTGTAACTATAAAAAAAAGTGTTACTTCCAACACAACCAGATACAAGGTTTACTTATATGAAACAAAGTAATGCCTTCTGGACGTCTATGGGTGTATCTAAAACCCATGTAGGCAACATTATCACCCTTCTTAATCTAGCCATTTCATATGTGTCATGAACCTCTGTAACCCAAGATGTAAAGGATTTCATGTACACAGGCTGGTTCAGCTCGCTCTCACAGAATGTTCAATGACATACACATAAACGATCAAACTATGTAGCTGATCAAACTGTTATCCATCCCGAATAACACCGGGTTGTGCAGAGATTTCCTCGTGAATCCTTGGACCTGGCATCTCCACTCTTTATGGCGTGTGTTTCGTGGATTATCCAGCCTCCCACCCTGGGCAAACTGCGTATGCACTCACCTATCACCGAGGAATACGCTAATATGCCAAAAAGACTTGTTGCTTCTGTCTACTCATCCCTCTCCCAAAACCATTCAATGATCAGTCAAAGCTTAGCGGCTTTAGGATCATCACACTTCAAAATACATTTGGGAAGGTTTTAGAGAAGATAGTCGCTGTTAAGCTGCAGGATTGTTTGGAAAGGGGGAATCTTCTTCCAAGAGGCCTGGGGAGCTACAGGTCTAATGCAGCCACTTTTGCCTTTGATGTTTATGAGGGGTTCCATAGTAGACAGGAAACGATGGCGGTAGCGCTTGATCTCGAGGATGCGTACAATAGAGTTCGATATGATATTTTGATGACCGCACTGATGGAGAAGGGGGTCAATCCCTGGTTGGTGAACTGGATAGCAGCCGTCCTGCACTCTCGTCGGGTTGCTCTCCGTCTGGGCGCATGGACCTCAGAGCCACATATGTTAACCCCGGGACTGCCACAGGGATCTGCAGTCTCACCGGTGCTCTTTAATGTGTATACGAGCAAGATTGCAAACCTAGAAGCACCAGGGGTTGGAAGAATACTAACATTTGCAGATGATATTCTTGCATGTAGGCAGGGGAGAGATAGGGAGCAAACAGCCCAGGAGTTACAGGCGATAGTAGATAAAGTGATTGACTGGTGCACAGAAATGAGTTCTGTCATCCACCCGGAAAAGGCGGCTGTTTTGTGGTGCTCTCTAGACAACAGGATTGTAAGAGCTGATGTCCCAAGCCTCGCGATAGATGGTAGAAATGTCACCAGAGAGAACAAACTGAAGTATCTGGGGATCACATTTGACAGGAGCCTATCCTTCAAGGACCATGTGGAGACGGTCGTGACAAGAACTCAAAAGGGACTCAATGCACTTAAAACTATGGCTGCAATGGACATAGAGCAGAGAATGCTTTTCACACTATACCAGCACTTGATCCTCTCAGTAATTGATTATGGATTAGGTCTGCTCACTGTCTCAGAGAGTCAGCTATGCGGGTCATTCTGGGATGCACTAGAGACACCCCAGTAGTGTGTATGCGTTACAGCCTTGGTCTGCCGACTGTTGCTGGTAGGCTCAAGGTGATGCAGGCGAAGGCATACCTCAGAGTAGCTGCAGACACAGACCACCCACTGCATGAGGCGCTGGACGCAGTTAAGGGTCAGCGACTGATAAGAGGGAAATCATGGATGGCTCAGGCGGAGGATACGATAAGACAGGTGTGCCCCTTGGAGAACATTAGGCGTGGGGAGGAGTGGGTCAGAGTGCCAGCGGAGCAGTCAGACTTGTGCAGAGTTATAATCACATTAAGCCGGGAGTGCAGGGTGTGGCCAGCAGGGGCCACGGAAGTGGAAATCCAGCAACTAATTCAGGACAATGCTCACTCTAGTGATGTGATTATCTACACAGATGGTTCGGTGTCAAGAGGTGAGAGAAGTGGCTGGGGGTTCATAACCAAAGCTAATGGTCGATGTTTGGGGCAGGAGAGCCTGGCATATGATACCACAACATCCAGCTTAAGAATGGAAGTGGAGGCAGTCACTGCGGCTCTCTGCTGGGTGGAGAATACGACACACATACACACACATCGTGATTGTAACTGACTCAGAAAGCATGCTGACGAGGGTGAGGACGGGCAGACTTCGTGCGGAGTGGCTTGCTTCGCATCGGAGGTCACGGGTGACAAGCATCGCCTGGATCTTTTCTCCGGGGCATGCCTGTGTGCTGGGATATGAACAGGCGGACAGATTGGCTGGCTCTGCAGAACTTGGTGGAGTATTGATACATGACAAGGCAGACGTGGTTGCGGCCTTGTGGGAGCACGTGCACACCTCGGAGGAGCAAATAGATTACCATGGTCTGGCAAGAAGGAGACAACGAGGAGTGACGAAGGGATCTGGCCGACGCTCAACGCTCAAAGGAAAGGCGAGAAGGACTTATAATCAGATTGCTACTGGTACTATTAGTGTTGGAACTCTTCGCTGGCTGCTGAGGATGGGGACGGAGCACTTATGGGAATGCCTCGAATGCTGTGATGTCGATTCCTAAATCAATCAATCAATCAATCAACTCCAGAGGCGTGATCGCCTCATCCAGTCGCGCACTCTAGCGTTAAAAATATTCCTGCAGTATTTCTAACAGTCTACATCTTGATATTTCTTGTCATCTAGCCGTCGATAGCTACCGAATAGAAAGCCTGTTCTACACCCAGTGCCTCGTATTTGCTCTCGCCTTTACCTGGCTATCTTCTCTAGCCTCTTACGTCCTATAACCTGTATGCGTTCACAGGTCGTGTTTCTCAGGTGAACTAACCAACAAAACGAAATACACCAGCCAATGAACACTTGCATGCTTCGATTCCCGACATTATGGACTGAATGGGCCGATGTGCAGAAGAATAAGAGCCCAGACACAGCTGGAACGGCAACAACAGTAATGATAATGCATCAGTACTTTAGAACAAATGTGTTTACTGACTTCTACACAGACACAAACCCCAACTTCATGGACTCTCAATCAGCACCCATGGAATCACATAAATGTATGTATCATACTATCTGTTAGTAGTTTGATTCGAAATTAAACACACATCTCCCTCCATTGTTCATGTTGCCGAATCCAGTTGTTCACTCTTGTACAGCATCATCTATTGGGGCCAGTGACGAGTAAAGTGATGAACCCATCTCTAAACCTACAAGCGTTTTTTGGTATATGATGCTAGCCCCACATTTATATAAATCCATCGGTACTCTATTGGAGCTGTGGTAAATATAACGAGGGTCGCCTTTACTTCTCATGGCTTTTCCTGCTGCCTAGTTTAGACTGGGTTGACCTAGGGGCTCAAGTATGTTTCTTAACATATACATCAAAAGGAATTGTAACACGCTAGACCAGACCTTCTCTCTGGCCGAGGGGTTACAACACTTTCTCCGTAATCCCGTTTATCACGCAGAGTCTCGTAGCCGGCGAGAGCTGGAGGCGGTTCGTCCCCCGCTGGTGACTTGCGGGATAACTGAGCCGGCCGCTCAGAAAGCAATGGCAAACTACTGAGAGTAATCTTGCCAAGAAATCAACAGACAGCTGAAAGATGCTGCTGTTGACAGCGATGTCCTGTAAAAAGGATATGCGAATAAAAAAAAATAAAAAAAAGACCAGACCTGCAGACCAGAGTGCTAGCCACTGAGTTACGGAGGGTACTGTAAACTGTACTAAAGGTAAAGGTAGACCCATGCCACAGAAGTCGCTGGGGTGTAACGTGTTAATACTTCACATAATCTATGGTACAGCTGTCATGGAACGCAGTGAACAACTTGGGTACAAATTAAATTGTAAGAAGACACATATTTTGGTCGTCACTAAGAAGAAGGAAATACCACAATGTAATATACAAATAAATGGAAATATTCTTTTTAAAAAAAGTGAATCAGTACCATTATATCTACATATTCTTGATAATCTATTCCTATGTTTCAACCAGAGCGCCAGGTTTCAGATCCTGTTCTGTGAAATGAGGAGAAACCCAGTGGAGCGAAGACTGGCAGTGGCCCAGAACACCGACAGAGAATAAACCAAGTTGTCGTTTGTTTTAACCCATAGTTCAATGTTTATTATTCTTCCAAGTTGTACATAATTGTTTGGTGTACCTTTGTGGTGGGATTATTTTAAAAAAGGAGGGGAGATTGTCAGGGAGAAAACCTGCCCTACCCAGTAGTCCATTTAATATAAATTTGGGCATCTAACCTTCTCCTTCCCACTCCTTGAGGAAACCAAGAACACCTACTTTTACCTTTTAACGAGCCAATTTTCAGGGACTTGGTCTTTGATAAGCCCATACAAGACAATTGTCGCCGCGAGTGTTCTCTCATGGATCTGGAGTGTAAGGAAACTTAACTTGCACCCAGTACTAAACACCAGTATGAGAAATAGTGACTTCTGGCATATTGGACAGCATGTCTGGAATTTAATTAGTCAACTTACCTATTTGACGATATAAATAAGTCATCTTTGACAACTGCATAGTTAGATGGAAGCCCATTATGGAAAAGGTCCCTTGGCTAACATTAGAAGGTAAAGGGCAAGAATATTTTAACAAATAATAAAAAAAAAAGGCATAATAAGGCCCCAACAATACATGTATGAGTTTTCACAGGACCAGGTTTATGGTCATCTCCTCATGTGCCCCTCAAATGGCGTCGGCATTACAAATCTCGGCCTTTAGAGTTCTGGGTCATTTCTGTTTATACTATTCCTCCGTGCCACGGTCCTACAGCGATTTAAACCTCGTGGACTGGTTTCTGTTAAGACGTCATACACACATCTAGTATGTGTCCGAGAGAGAGAGAGAGAGAGAGAGAGAGAGAGAGAGGGGGGAGAGAGAGAGAGGGAGAGAGAGAGGGAGGGGGAGAGAGAGAGAGGGGGGAGAGAGAGAGGGGAGAGAGAGAGAGAGAGAGAGAGAGAGAGAACGAACGAACGAAAGAACGAACGAACTTTATTTTAAAAGGGTAACAAATTGGGCACGCAGGCCTGTCTTACATTCGGCCCTTTCGATCACTCATCTTTCATTCATCAAATGTGCATGTTACATTTACATAGGGAAAAAAAACATTGTCAAATTGATTTTGTAAGCACAAACAATGCATATTACGCATGGTACATTCACATGGGAAAAAAATCATTGTCAAATGAAAGTTGTAAACATAAACAGTGCATATTGCAATGTTGTGAGACACATCCCCCATCCACCCTCACACCCCGCAGCCACCCACACATCCCTCAGCCACCCACACATCCCCCACCCACCACACCCCCCACCCACCCACACATACCTCCACGCACTCACACGGACTCAGGCAAACATACATGCCGCCACCCACCCACCGATTCCCCACCCACACACATTTCCACCTACACATACATCCCCCACCCATCCCATAATCGACACGCACACACCCACCCACATATTCTCCACCACCCACCCACACACCCGCAACCACCCAGCAAAACACACATCACAAAACCACACACACATACCCCCGTCAACCCTCACGTCCCGCACCTATCCATACATACATCCAGCACCCTCACAATTTTCCCCCATCCACCCACACACACATCAGCCAACCTACACCCACTCACCCACCCAATATCCGCCACCTCTCAACTACACATCCTCCACCTATACACACATCCCCACCCACAAACACGTCTCCCCACCTGCCCACACATATCCCCCACCCATAAACACCCAAAAACACACACCTCCCACCCACATACACCCCACCACCCACATATACTCCACCCACACTCATCCGCCGCTCACACACATCTTCCCACAAACACACATACATCCCCCAACCATACACTCATCTCTCACACACATCCACCCACTCACGTACTCATCCATCAAGCACTCACACCCACACATCATCCACCCGCCCATCAACACATGCATCTCTCATATACCCTCCCACCCACACACACCCCAACCACCCAGCCAAACACACATAGAGAGAGGGGGCGGGAGGGAAGGAGAGAGAGAGAGAGAAAGATGTTTAAATCAATTGCGTATACCTCTCTGATCTCTAATATCCCAGTGACGATGAATGAAGTGGCGGAGTAGAACAGAGGTAGAAAGTAAACCCTCTTAGGCCACGGGGTGACATATTCGACAATTTCCAATAATCGATGAAACTGAAGAGGACAGAACAGTTAAATGTGAATAGTTGTTCACTCCCATTTTGGCACATTTATGTGCACATTCAAAACCTTGGTTTCCATTTACACCACTCCACCTGAAGTGGCAAGTTGGTTGAACCGTAAATTACCGACAGCTCTTTCTTGAGACGCATTTGCGTTAAATTATAATAAAAATGCTAAACACTGGAATATATTTATAAAATACCTCGTCAGATTTGTCTTATCATCGCGTCACATGCCTTTTTGTATGCAAACAATTTTTTATCGCAGCAGTATTTCAGATCTTAGAAGTCTCCATTGTCTTTTTATAATAACCAGATTTGCCAACACAAGCCAAATCCCTAAACTGACTTCTTCTGTGGGCTGATAATGAGATGTATTTACCATAACAGCAATCTATGAGTTCAAACAAATAATAGTATAATACTGTTCTGCAGTGGGTCCCATGCTATTTTGGAATGCCATAAAATGGAACGGCTGATGGATTTGTCATCCAAATGGCGGGTCACAAAACCTAGATATTCCTGTTTCATATTATCGAAATAAAAATCTATACGAAAACTGAGAAAATCACCTGTTCAACTGAAGGGTGACACTACCTTTCAAGCAGAGGATGGCTACTATCTATTGGACAGGACTGGACAAATTCTTATAAAATCAAAAAAGGACATAGTAGATATAAGAGTAACATGCATACAAAGCCAAAGATAGTGTCTAGTGTCTCTACATCAATGTTTCAATGCGGGCAAACACCTCAAGCTATGGAGTTCAAAATACACTATTGGACACTATAGTTCATCCCGTATTTCTTTGCTTGTCAGGCATTTTCAGAGCTTCTTGTCTCAATCTTTGCCATTCATTTCCTATAGAGATGTTTCTTCATGCCAGGATGTAAAGCTGTCCAGAATTGATTCTCTAGGTTTTCCCCTGCCTACCATCATCTCTGGTGTGTATGTTGCGCAACATTTTCTCATTCACCTCTTGACATGAAGTGTTAAAGAAAGTGCTTTCTCTAATTGTGATATTGGTAAACATGTCCCTTTGTGGAGAATACCCGCGTTCGAAGCACAGCTTGCTGGCTATTTCGCAGCAGACCGACCTACGTTGGTTTGTTTTTTTACGAAATTGTATGGGTGCCGGTCGTTCGTAAAGCAATGCCAAACTACTGAACGTAAACAGTCTCCCAAATAATATGTGTCCAATGTATTCTCAATATTTTGCTATATAACCACATTTTTGCAGTCTTAAAATAAGTTTTCACCAATCTGCAGAGGGTAAGGTAAACAGCCAATCCACAAGGAAACACGTTAAAGTAAACATTTAATAACGTGTATATTTCCTTCGGAGCATATGGATACGAAACATGGACAATATCACAATTACTACAAAGAAAATCGACGCTTTTGAGCTTAAATAATACTGATAGATTCTTAGAACACAGAGTCCTGTCGATTATGTCCTGCTTGCATCCTAATCTCAGCCAGCCCACATGTCCTGTCTAAGAATATCCTGATTGCATCCTAATCTATTCAGCCCACCTGTCATGTTTAATCATGTCCTGCTTGCATCCTAATCTCAGTCAGCCCACCTGTCCTGTCTAAGCATATCCTTCTTGCATCCTGTCGGATAAATAGTTGATGGCTCAACCCCAAAGAGATCAATTATCCAGAGTTCCTCTATCTCAATGTGATCCTGCCCGTTAAAATTAATTTAGCTGTTACAGGCTCAATGATTTGAGATCATTTAATAGAGTTTTGGAGAACCAAGGAATACCTCAAGGAAAAAATGAATTTTGTATTGAGTATCCCAAATGTCCTTATGGATGGTTCCTTGCCTCTCCTCTACCAACTAAATAATTAATCTAGGGTAATTGCTTACAAATATTTTAGTATGACAAGAGAACTCTCAAAAAAGACAATAACCTGTAATTTTTATCATTTATTATAACTAAATGGAACTATTGATTATACATGTAATAACATACAACACCATTACAGTTCAAATACAAATATTCTGGTTATATTAGTCTCTTAACTAAGTATCTATCTCATGACTGTGCCACTGTATCATACATTGTCCTCAGTGTTACAACCCGTTTAACTTATCATTATTGGGCCTCTTCTGCTGGCCTAATTCTAATCTGTGGAAAGAACTGGGTACACCCTGGTTGATTTACCATCCAGTTATGGGATCTCGGTAACAGTCATTGTAGAATATTGAGTGTTCTTATTGTTTTCCCCGGTGATTTATGTTACATTTGGCTCACTGGTGTTCTTCACCTATACCTGGCTACAAAGATATGTGATACCTGTCCTGGAAAGGTGGTGAAAATTGACAGGAAGTTGCTGTGGAATAGTATTTGGCTTCACTATCTCAGCTGCCTTACTCAGTTAAGTGGCTATTGCATTCAGTCAAGCTGCTACAACTACTTTCACAAAGTGCTGCATTCACAAAGTCAGGTCTGGATAATGACCACTACCTGCAATTTTAGCATCACATAATTCTAATTATATCATAACTATGACATTAGAAATGAAATGTAAAAGCCTAAGAACACAACAAGTGAAAACAATAGAATGAATCTTGTTCTTAGAGAAAATAAACATAGAAGAAAGATAGTCATGGTGTTCTTAATTAGTTATCACCAACATAGTTGTTTGCTCTCACTCCAATCTTCCACTATCAGGTGTTTAAGGTTTTAACTAGCAGATGTGCAGTTTCATCTTCACCTATGCCTGTCCTCAGGTCTACCGGTTAAGTCATACCTTGATTGATTTGGGATTTACAACTATGTCTCCTATCCCATTCTGTTCCTAGTTTATTCTCTTATTCATCTCTTTCTATTCAAGAAAAAGGGTCTCATACATTAAGGGCTTTTGAAAATCAGTTCCCATTTCAATGAGTATTTGCTTATAAACAAGATAAGTACATTATGGTATTATTCTTGTAGAGCCTTCAAGTGTATTCTTCTTCATTAAATGCTGCAAGTGAGAAGATTTCTTCCATTCTCATGGATGTAATATTTATTATTATCATCATCATCATCATGTTTTTTATAATCATTGTAATTACAATCATTATCATTATTATCATGCTTATGGCATTAGAAATTACAGTCATCATCATCATGGTTTTTACATTAATTTTTATTACATTACAGTCATCATCATCATCACTGTATTACATTAATGTCATTACACTAGACCATATGTGTTACCAGAAGTGACATGAAATACAAAGTGGAAGTATGCTTAAATTACACACACAGATGCTGTAATATGCGTAATGTATGATATTGGTTGTGTCGTGCTTAGCACACAAAACTAGATGATAGAAACATGAATGATATTTTATACAAAGTGGTGTTATGCACCGGAGTGTACTAAATTATTATTTAGTTTATGGGTTACGCCGAACTAGTTTCTGGTGATAGTCATGGCATTCCACATCAAATTTGCCGGCTATCCTGAGATTGACTGTTGGCTTATACTCCCTCTCTCTCAGCATGTAACTTCACTCACTCACTCAAATTACTCATGCATCATTCATATGCATGGATGATCATTTCACTCAGTCTACAGACACATTCATATTGGTATGGATGATCATACAGGAATCATTCATCACACATCCTTCATACTGACATGTAAGGTGGGCAATTATAATTATGTGATTTCCCAATGACAAAATAAAATGTTTAGCATCATTGATATCACAATGAAATATCTCCTTTCACAATCACTCATCATACACATCATATCTGTAGGAATGACATCATGCCTATGTAGGTGCTTTACACAGAATACATTAACAGATTCAACAAGAATGACATTACGAGGGAATCTCATCCTTCAACCTACTTATATTATTTCCTGGATATTTAGTCATGCATGCTGATGGGTTTTATCAAATGATACATTCATATCAGTTTAACAATGATGAAATCACACATGAATCCTCACAGACATGTTATCAGCAATGACATAGTGATCATTGTGATCATTAGACACACTTATGCAATTCACCCAGGATTTAGCAACATGAAATCCAGTAGTTATCACATGTTCTCATAAAATACATACAATTTAGGTGCTATATCCAATTCACATTCAGACATTATGAATTAAAATACTTCTTGCATGGCGGTTTGTTACGCACTATTATGTGGCACAAATATTATTATTCTCCATGGTTAACAGCCATGTCTATATACTTGCATTACCCCATGTGTGCTGTACCATCACACAAATTATGATACCTGTAGAACTCTTTTTGATTCTCATGTGTTCATGAATTATCAGAAAACTATTTGTTTGTCCATGTGCTCATGTCAAAAAGTAAATCTACTGACTAATGGGCTCTATCTACTGTGACTATACACATTCCACTAAATTCTCTATTAGTGCTGGCACATGTAAACTAGTTTTTAAGCTTACCAGTGGGCACATATACAATATGTCCTTTCCACTGTACTAAGAATTCTGAGTTTCCTTAAGTCTTAAGTTACTCTAATTCATGGTAGATTGAGTTGCTTAAGAAATAAAATTTACAACACGTGTCTAATGTTTAAACATTAACTAGGTTGTTCAGCTGAGAGAAAATAAACACTGGTTTTCTCCTAATGTATTATCTTATGACTATGATAACTGATAATATTATTTAGTTTGCACTAGATTAAATTCTTTAAGAACTCACATTCCAATCATTGTAGATTGAGTTGCTTAAGAAATAAATGTACAACTTGGATTACTGTATATACATTAAATCCGTTGTTTACTTTGGGAGAAAATAAAATTCACTATGGGTATTCTTAATGAATAGTTTATCTATAACTATAAAAATTAAATATATTATAATTAACTTCTTAAGAATTCACCACACGTGTTCAACAAGTCAACTTACCAACTCTTCTTCTGGGAAAAATAGGCTCACACTTAATCTAAGATTAAAAATAAATTATATTCACCTCATCCAAACAGGACGACTTCCAACACTTCAGCGACAGGTTTCAGATTTTTCGAATGCGATGTCGTGGGCTGATGTTTGTCTTCATCGATCTAACTTATACTAAATTATCTTTGCTAAGTTGATTTTGAAGAGACTATCACTCCCTTCGCTCATTGAATCTCTCCTGCCTCGTGTGTGTGGGAGTTGTTGAAAAATAGGCTGTGTTTCGGTTGTTCACTGCTATTTATACGGTGTCTTTCATGGTTAATGTTTTTCATTCTCAACGCGTATATAAAATCTTGGATCTTACAATTGTGGAACAACAATTTGGTTGCGGTGAACGACGATTTTTGTCGTCCTGGAAATATTTAATCGTGATGTTACGTTTGTGATAATCTAATATATCACACATCCTAATCTCAGTCAGCCCATCTGTCATGTCTAATCATGTCCTACTTGCATCCTAATCTCAGTCTGCCCATCTGTCATGTCTAATCATGTCCTACTTGCATCCTAATCTCAGTCAGCCCATCTGTCCTGTCTAAGCATATCCTGCTTGCATCCTAATCTCAGTCAGCCCACCTGTCCTGTACGAATCATGTCCTGCAATGCTAATCTCAGTCAGACCACCTGTCCTGTCTAAGCATGTCCTGCTTACATCCTAATCTCAGTCAGCCCATCTGTCCTGTCTAATCATGTCCTACTTGCATCCTAATCTCAGTCAGCCCATCTGTGCTGTCTAATCATGTCCTAATTGCATCCTAATCTCAGTCAGCCCATATGTCCTGTCTAAGCATATCCTGCTTGCATCCCAATCTCAGTCAGCTCACCTGTCCTGTAAGAATCATGTCCTGCAATGCTAATCTCAGTCAGCCCACCTGTCCTGTCTAAGCATGTCCTGCTTACATCCTAATCTCAGTCAGCCCATCTGTCATGTCTAATGATGTCCTACTTGCATCCTGATCTCAGTCAGCCCATCTGTCCTGTCTAATCATGTCCTACTTGCATCCTAATCTCAGTCAGCCCATCTGTCCTGTCTAATCATGTCCTGCTTACATCCTAATCTCAGTCAGCCCATCTGTCCTGTCTAATCATGTCCTACTTGCATCCTAATCTCAATCAGCCCATCTGTCCTGTCTAATCATGTCCTACGTGCATCCTAATCTCAGTCAGCCCATCTGTCCTGTTTAAGCATATCCTGCTTGCATCCTAATCTCAGTCAGCCCACCTGTCCTGTACAAATCATGTCCTGCAATGCTAATCTCAGTCAGCCCACCTGTCCTGTCTAAGCATGTCCTGCTTACATCCTAATCTCAGTCAGCCCACCTGTCCTGTCTAATCATGTCCTACTTGCATCCTAATCTCAGTCAGCCCAGCTGTCCTGTCTAATCATGTCCTGCTTGCATCCTAATCTTAGTCAGCCCACTTGTCCTGTCTAATCATGTCCTACTTGCATCCTAATCTCAGTCAGCCCAGCTGTCCTGTCTAATCATGTCCTGCTTGCATCCTAATCTTAGTCAGCCCATCTGTCCTGTCTAATCATGTCCTACTTGCATCCTAATCTCAGTCAGCCCACCTGTCCTGTCTAATCATGTCCTGCAATGCTAATCTCAGTCAGCCCACCTGTCCTGTCTAATCATGTCCTGCAATGCTAATCTCAGTCAGCCAACCTGTCCTGTCTAATCATGTCCTGCAATGCTAATCTCAGTCAGCCCACCTGTCCTGTCTAATGATGTCCTGCAATGCTAATCTCAGTCAGCCCACCTGTCCTGTACGAATCATGTCCTGCAATGCTAATCTCAGTCAGCCCACCTGTCCTGTCTAAGCATTTCCTGCTTGCATCCTAATCTCAGCCAGCCCACCTCTCCTGTCTAATCATATCCTGTTTGCATCCTAATCTCAGCCAGCCCACCTGTCCTGTCTAAGCATATCCTGCATGCATCCTAATCTCAGTCAGCCCACCTGTCCTGTCTAATCATGTCCTACTTGCATCCTAATCTCAGTCAGCCCACCTGTCCTGTACGAATAATGTCCTGCAATGCTAATCTCAGTCAGCCCAGCTGTCCTGTCTTAGCATGTTCTGCTTACATCCTAATCTCAGTCAGCCCACCTGTCCTGTCTAATCATGTCCTACTTGCATCCTAATCTCAGTCAGCCCACCTGTCCTGTCTAATCATGTCCTACTTGCATCCTAATCTCAGTCAGCCCACCTGTCCTGTCTAATCATGTCCTACTTGCATCCTAATCTCAGTCAGCCCACCTGTCCTGTCTAATCATGTCCTACTTGCATCCTAATCTCAGTCAGCCCACCTGTCTTGTCTAATCATGTCCTACTTGCATCCTAATCTCAGTCAGCCCACCTGTCCTGTCTAATCATGTCCTACTTGCATCCTAAACTCAGTCAGCCCACCTGTCCTGTCTAATCATGTCCTGCTTGCATCCTAATCTCAGTCAGCCCACCTGTCCTGTACGAATCATGTCCTGCAATCCTAATCTCAGTCAGCCCATCTGTCCTGTCTAATCATGTCCTACTTGCATCCTAATCTCAGTCAGCCCACCTGTCCTGTACGAATCATGATCCTGCAATCCTAATCTCAGTCAGCCCATCTGTCCTGTCTAAGCATGGCCTGCTTATATCCTAATCTCAGTCAGTCCACCTGTCAAGTACCAATCATGGCCGGCTTACATCCTAATCTGTAACTTCCGGTCCCCAGAATGGCTGTTAGGCATTGAACAGTTAAGTTCTCTGGCGTATTTTATGCTTGTGGCTACGGATTGCAATCGCATTTTCCTCATGTTGGACTGGTAGAGCATGGTTCCGTCGCCCTGCTACTGAGTGAGTCCATGGCGCGACACTGTTAGCTGTTAGATTCGTGTGGAATTCTTTTACATCTGTCCGCTGTTGTTTGCACAGTGAACTTCATGTTCGGAACAATGGCTGGCTGTTGCTGAATTGACTGGTATGCTTTTTCGGTTCACGAGTGCATTTTTCAGGAGGCTCCTGGGGGTCGCCGCTTGAGCTACGGAGTTCGTGATTTGTGCGGCACTTACGGCGGGTCGCCCTGCGGAAAGAGACCGAGCATTGTGGGATAAAACCTGGGTCAATGTAGTCTTCATGGTGACTGCCGATTCCATCGACGATGAACTGTATTTTTCTTGGAGGACGTTAGTGTTGGCATTCTGGCGGCGGCATTATGCACATTGTACCTATGCGGACTGTTGGTTTGCTGAGACTCCTGTCTACTCCATTATTCACATAGGGCAGTGAGGAGCATTTTGTGTGATATTCACTGGCACAGGAACGGAGCAAAATGGGGACGACCCGTTGCCGTGAAGTTGGAACCGCGACTAACTAACTAACTAACTAACTAACATCCTAACTCAGTCAGTCCACCTGTCATGTAACAATCATGGCCTGCTTACATCCTAATCTCAGTCAGTCCATATGTCTTGTACCAATTCTTGCCTGCTTACATCCTAATCTCAGTCAGTCCACCTGCCATGTACCAGTCACGGCCTGCTTACATCCTAATCTCAGTTAGTCCACCTGCCATGTACCAATCATGGCCTGCTTACATTCTAATCTAAGTCAGTCCACCTGCCATGTACCAGTCATGGTCTGCTTACATCCTAATCTCAGTCAGTCAACCTGCCATGTACCAGTCATAGTCTGCTTACATCCTAATCTCAGTCAGCCCACCTGCCTGTCCCAGTCATTGCCTGCTTACATCCTAATCTCAGTCAGTTCACCTGCTATGTACCACTCATGGCCTGCTTACATCCTAATTTCAGTCAGTCCACCTGCCATGTACCAGTCATGGCCTGCTTACATCCTACTCTCAGTCAGCCCACCTGTCATGTACCAATCATGTCCTGCTTACATCCTAATCTCAGTCAGTCCACCTGCCATGTACCAGTCATGGCCTGCTTACATCCTACTCCCAGTCAGTCATCCTGTCCTGTCCCAATCACGGTCTGCTTACATCCTAATCTCAGTCAGTCCACCTGCCATGTACCAGTCATGGTCTGCTAACATCCTAATCTCAGTCAGTCCACCTGCCATGTACCAGTCATGGTCTGCTTACATCCTACTCTCAGTCAGTCCACCTGTCCTGTACCAGTCATGGCCTGCTTGCATCCTACTCTCAGTCAGTCCACCTTCTATGTACCAATCATGGTCTGCTTACATCCTACTCTCAGTCAGTCCACCTGTCCTGTACCAGTCATGGCTTGCTTACATCCTAATCTCAGTCAGCCCACCTGCCATGTACCAGTCATGGTCTGTTTACATCCTAATCTCAGTCAGTCCACCTGCCTGTACCAATCATGGCCTGCTTACATCCTAATCTCAGTCAGTCCACCTGCCATGTACCAATCATGGCCTGCTTACATCCTAATCTCAGTCAGTCCACCTGCCATGTACCAATCATGGCCTGCTTACATCCTAACCTCGGTCAGTCCACCTGTCCTGTACCAATCCATGGCCTGCTTACATCATAATATGTCTCTCCACTAATGGGAAGTTTCATTACTAGTTTTCCACAACAAGCCTGCTCCAGGAAGGAAGGAAGGAAGGAAGGAAGGAAGGAACGATCGAACGAACGAACGACCGAACATACTTTATTTTCAAAGTGTTAAGAATTGGTCACGCAGGCCCGTCTAACATTCTGCCCTTCTATCACTCTCTTTCATACATTATTGCATTCACACATCATTCAAGGCTAAATGAGGACAGCAAAAATATGAAATATATGCATTATAAAGGCATAGGCAAAATCCAAACATCAATACTACACGACGCAGTAAAATTAAATAATGGTGTGGCACTTGTTATTAGCTATTTGGAATATACTGGTCTACCAAAAGGGGGCTGGCTGTTATACCAGGGTTTGATTATTATAATTATTATTTCTATTATTAAGGGGGAAGACTATCCGTACTGAGACAGTGTTCGAATAATTTGCGATTATATGTATAGGGATTGGTGATGCGTTTGATTTCTTGTGGAAGATTGTTCCACAACTGAGCTGCAGAGTACTTTAAGCTTGTTTTGTATATGTCAATTCTAGGCTTCGGAATGTGTAATATATTTAATCGTTTACTGTGTCTAGCATTATATTTAAACAATGTCCAAAGGTAATTTGGGGCATTCCGATATAGGATTGTGTGAATTAGTTTGGCCTTATTGAAAAGCAGGCGTTAGCAGAGTGGTAGTAACTGAAGGCGTTTATGCAGGCTAGGGTTGTCGGATAAATGTTTGCTATAAATTCAACTAATGGCCCGTTTCTGTAGTGAATAAAGTCGCTTGGTGCTTGAATTGGAACAACCGTTCCAGATTGTAAAGCAGTAGTCACAATGTGTCTTTATGTGAGAAGTATAGAATATTTTCCTTGTGTCCTCATCAAGGAATTTTTTTTTTATTTTGGCGAGTTGGTAGACTTTTGTTTAACGAGCGCTTGAACGAGCGAATGAAAGGTTAGGTTTCTATCAATGATTAGGCCTAATGTTTTGTGCTCAATTACACTTTCTACTGGCAGGTTGTAGATGTCAAGTTGAAGTGATGTGTGTGAATTTAGAGTTTGAAGTCTTTGTCTACTTATTAATAACATTGATTTTGTTTTAGTGATGTTAATTTGCATACAGTTCGCATAGCTCCACCTAACTACATTATTTAATTTTTGTTGCAAAGACGACTCCAAGAGAAGAAGGACAGCTAGGCAACACACTTCGAGAGGAGAAAGTTCTTTGGTACTAAATCATTTTTTAAAACAGTCGACACAACCCTCATTTCGATAGATGTATGCCCTTTACGGGGGTTAGAATGCAGAAAGTTAGAACTTAGTTGGGGATTCACAAACAGCCTGCCAACCAACCCATTCATTTGATTCAATTGTTTCTCTTTTATGTTCGCTCGCTTTAAACTCAAACATAGTCCGTACAGGTGCTACTATTTCTAATGCGCAGGACTGATTTTTTGCGTGCATATTAGCTTTCCTTATTTCCAATGTCCCTCCATATCCATCCATCCATCATGTGCCATGCCGGTAAGCGTGGGCGGTCATGTTCTGCCATCTCACCCGATCACCAGAGTCGTGGATCAGCTCCGTGTTTCTGTCTCGACTATGCCACAAGGCCAAGCCATCCAGGTACTTGCTTCTAGGTCTTCCCCTTGGTCTGTTCCCCTCGATCTTACCAGTTGTCACCAAATTCTCCAATCCATTTCTTCTCATAACATGTCCAAAAAATTTTGACTGTCTACGTCTAATTTCTCTAATCAATTTACGATCTTCATTTGTTTCTTGAAGGACTTGTTCATTGGTCTTTCTGGCTGTCCATGGTATTCTTTGCATTTTCCTCAGAAACCACATCTCTACAGCCATCAGATGTTTTTCAGCCTGACTGCTCATTGTCCACGCTTCACATCCATACAAAAGTACAGGCTCAATGTAGCATCTCAACACTCTCTTTCTCGTTTCAATTGACATCTTTTTATTGGTCAATATGTTTTTCATCTTGCTAAAGGCTACTTTTGCCATGGCGATTCTTGTTCTAATCTCTTCAAGGCATCTCCCATCAGATGTTATTACTGTTCCGAGATAATTGTACCTGCTCACTTGTTGAAGAATATTCCCATTTACTTGTATATTACATTGTGGTTTTTCGTCCTTCCTAGTGACGACCATAATCTGTGTCTTTTTACAATTTAATTCTAACCCTAGTTGTTCACTGTGTGTCACAATCGCATCTACTAAATTTTGCAGGTCCTGTTCATTGTCTGCAATCAAGACTGTATCATCTGCATATCTAATGTTATTGATGCATCGTCCCCCAATGTTGATTCCTTCCATATCTTCAATATTTCTGAAAATACTTTCACTGTACAGGGAAAACAGATCTGGAGACATTACACATCCCTGTCTCACACCCCTTTTAATAGGCTGATATTGGCTTACTTCATTATCAACTCTTATGGCAGCTTGTTGTTTCCAATATATGTTTTTTACAAGTCTAAGATCTGTTCCATCAATTTGTAGATCTTCAAGCATCCTTATCATGTTGACATGTCTCACTTTATCAAAAGCCTTTGTGTAGTCAATAAAGCAAAGGTGTAGATCTTTGTTTACTTCTATAGAACATTCGATTATGTTTCTCAGTATATACACAGCATTTACTGTACCCTTGCCTTCCACAAACCCACATTGTTCTTCTCCTATTTCAGGTTGTATTTTCCTCCTAACTCTTTGCATGATAATTCTTAGCAAAATCTTCGTGATGTGACTCATTATACTAATTGTTCGATGTTGATCACATTCCAAGGCTCCTGATTTCTTTGGGATTGCAATAAATACAGAATTACATAACTCCTGAGGTATATTTCCAGTATCATATATTGTATTAAGCAGACTGGTAACTTGATCTATTCCATATTCTTCTAAAGCATTAATCATTTCTGTTGTGACGCTGTCTGAACCGGGGGTCTTGCCAGATTTCATATGGTTAAGAGCATTCTGAACCTCCATCTTCAAAATTGCTGGTCCTTCATTATTATTTTGAACATCATACTGTTCGTCTCTGTTGTCGTCATACAGGTTTTTCACGTAATCTGACCATTCATGTAATATCTGATCTTTTTCTATTATGACTCTTCCATCTTTTGTCTTTAGGCAGCCTGCTGATGTACGTGTTCTTTGATTAGTAAGCTCCTGAATTCTTTTGTGCATTAGGTTCGCATATATCAGGCGAACCAAATCCGAATTCAGGGGTACTTGCAGTTTACTTCCACAAGTCAAGTATGTTTCACTCTGCACTAATTTTTCCTTCGTGATTATCGGTCGTTATGCTTCCTGCTGTTTAGAGTTGGAACTTATTACAATTTGTCTCCAGTTGTGTCCAACATTTTCTGGTTTTATTTTCACTATCAAATCTGTGTCACCTGTACATCGCAGGTTCTTAACGTTATGCCCACTCATTAATATGCTTGGCATAGCTAAAATGGGTTTTTGTTGTTGTTGTTGTTGTTGTTGTTGTTGTTGTTGTTGTTGTTGTTGTCATCTTCTTCTTCGCTCCTCTCTCGAGGGAAGTAGGACTAGTTACACACCTCAAAGATCAATGTATCCAACTTCGGCATGCATTTGTGACAGATCTGCTTCCTCTAGACAGATTCCATCCAAGATATTGGGCCCTATCTATCTATCTACCCAAATAAACAATCATCATCATCATCATCATCATCAACTTCTGCCATCAAGTGCCGTGGGGAGGAATGATTTGTGTTCCAGCGCCCAGTGGGCGGCACTGGATAGTCATAATAAACGATATTAATAATAATTTCACGAGTTCATCACATCGGGTGACAGCACACCATTATCTCTATCCACTTGTTTTCTAGCTTGAAACAACAAATGTCAATTACTAACCAACAGTCAGTTCTGTTTTTTTTTTTTTTTTTTTTTTAGTTTAGTTCAAAACCAATTGATTCCTGAAACAATCACTTTCTTGAAAACATAAAACACCTCTCCTGGAATTTATCATCACATCCGTTATTCTACAAATATCGTGAGACAGATCAAGTGACTGCCAGCACCATAAACAAACATGTTTGTAGTGCTGATCTCAATCACCGGTCGTTTCAACTACTTCACTAATATCACAACACCAAAAATTAGACCCACTGATTCCTTGTCAAACGTGTTTGTGCAGCCATAATCGCCAGCTTCCCTGCTGTACAATGTGATTGCTCGCTTCTGTTCCGCAAGGCATAAAATGTTGCATTCAATCGAGCCCCAGCATCTTGTGGCATTGCGAATAATGCTGATTATTTTTATGCTCGTGAAATCGACCAGTTGCTACAGAAGAGTGTTTAAAATGATGGAGTATTATGTTGGCAAATGTAATCAGTTGTTCTTGTGAGATCTGCCATGGAATAACAAGCTGGAACTTCTTATACAGGAAGATACCATTTGTCACGAATGCTTCTTGAGTGGCCGCCTTAGTTGTGTCACTGTTACACAAAACAATATTTTATTGCAACAACTGTCCATCGGTCAACATGCCTGTTAGTTATTCGGCTAAATGCAGCCTGGTGTGCAATCCTTGAAATTGCTTGCAATGAAAGAGTGCCATTGTATTTCCAAATTCTTATTAGCATAGAACCCCGATTGTCATAGAGAAGAATCTGCAGAGTGTTAAGCGGTCCAGGTATCAGCCGCTTCATCAGTGCTTGAACAGCATTAAGAGTCGTGTCACAACACCAGCAAACAGATACTAGTAAACATTTGGGTAATATGCATCTTTCCTGGGGCAACATACGGATTAATATCATAGTCAAATTAACAATCACTCAAGAGTTTTGAAAAGTTAATTAAGGCTAAAGGAGCGTCTCTATTGCACCGGGTTTTATTCCATGTGGCGTTGCCTTTTTCTGCAGGACGGTCTGCCGAAAGCGTCGCACAAAGCAGAAACTCCGCAGCTCCAGTGATGACCCCAAAGAGTCTCTGAGGAAATTGCACTCATGAACCGAACAACGTAGGCCGGATGTCGTGTCCTCCTTTAAAGTGTCGTCCCTGGAGTGAAGAGAGTCGACACCCACATTATAATATTTTGTTCCTCTCACTATTCGGGAGAATCCACCAGCTTCCGTCCAACACACTCCACAGCCTATGGACACCTCTTCCTATCACTCTCACACTGTCGTACTATGCCCCCTTCTCATACTTCCCCAACGCAACATACTCAACAACTCTTGCTTCTAGAAATTAATAAAGAGTAATTTATTAAAATAAAAGTGTAACGTATATGAGACGTGTATGTGAAGAAAATATGTGACGTGTTCTATAAAGTGTGTAGACTCTGACTCTCAGACAGCAACCCAGTCAGCTGATCCCAGCAAAGATAGACCACAGCACGTTACGTCAGAACATGTACTTCTCACCCGTTGCCGAAACCATCTTGCCGGATACTGCTTTGCCTCTGTAGACCTCTGGTAATCCAATTTCATGAACATCCGAAATAGACACCGGTGGTATTAACAGTTAATCATGGACCGGTTGCACTCTACACCATGTCCGTTCCTAACGTTCCTTAACAAACTGCCCAAGTCTTTTGTAGTGTGTACGCAGTTAGTTAGTTAGTTAGTTAGTCGACAGATCATCCTCGTTGCACATCGAACCATTCAGTCCATAAGTGCTAATTTCTAATGTTAATTGTTGCTGTACTAACACTAGGTACTCTTAGCCGGTTCTCGGTTCGTTACTACTGTCTGATGCTGTGTGGTGCATCAGTATGCATCACTCTCTTTGATGAATCAATTTCCTTCTAGCGTAAGTTACGTTTCTGTATGCAACTCTAGTGACTCTTGAACTGGTGTTCTTCCTAATGGGTTTTTAAATTCTTTCCCAAACTTGTATAGTTTCCTTGGATCTGGTAGGGAACCTAGGATAGAAACAACACATCTGGTGATAGTACTAGTCACTGATCCCTTCGGCTGAGTGTAAGCCTATCACCTTGCTTAATGATCTTTAGCTAACTAGACTTAGTCATAGAGCAGATTAGCTACCCACCTAGAGTCGAATCAGGCTATGACAAAGAAAAAATATCAGCAAACAGAATGCGGAACCCCGCCCACCAGGGACACCTACGGGAAGATCCCAATTATCCTTCATTACTCAATTCTCAACTAGTAAAGCTTATCAACACTTCACTAATCTATTCTTAACTAGCAGAGTTAATATCACTATTCTACTCTAACTAGTTTCCACTAACAGTGCTAATCATCACACTATAGTTTAACAAAGCCACAGTCTATAGTAATTATAACGAATATATTATAATAAGTTATACCTTAAATGGCACTACTGCAGTCCTATAAATCATATCTACATCTGCCATATAGGCACGCGTAAAATTAAGTCACTAATTAACACACGGTAGATATTATTTCCACTGGCACTGCAGTGCCCTGCACTCTGTCTAGAGCATTATTCAAGTCCACCCTAGTTGATCTCAACTCGAGTTTATATGGCAAACTACCAAAGTTGTCCACGTGACGTTATCCTTTACTCCCCCACACAGGTGGCACAGTGGCAAATCATCCCCTGTCAAGAACTATTTTCCTGGCTTAAATCCTGTCAAAGTTGTCAGTAATTGCCTAGATTCTCAAAACAAGCCAGCTAGTTTCTGTAAACTCCCAGCAAAGAGTTTCGATACCAAGCTGCCAATCATCTTGATGTTCCGGAAACCAAGAATTGACAGATGCACTGTTTTCCGTACTAGGTACTTCCGTTTTACATCTGCCCCTGTGATCTCACGGCTTCCATCTGCATTCAAATGTTGACAAACTTGTCACTCTTCTGTTCCGTGGTGACAATCCCAGCAGCCATTTCCGTCTGATGTCCGGCAGTATAGATGACAAACGGAACCATTCCATATCCTTCTCCCTCACCACCAAATGTGTTTATGGGCTGACACGATGTAACCTGTACAACTGTGTTTACTCTGTTAGTACAAATAGATGTCGCTGGTCGATCGTCCGCTTAATCCGAAAATCCTCTGTAATAATCAACCGGATAAACACACGGTTTCATTTTGTGACATAGGCCCCCTCCTAAGAGAGTAGTCCATCTCACTCTTCTCCACCGTGAGTTTAATCCAGATGATTCATTCTTCTTCTTCAGGAGCTGGGTGTCTTGACAAGAAATCCGCTCCAACATTCTCCTTCCCAGGAATGTACTCTACTGTGAAATTATACGGTTGAAGTAACAACGACCACCGCATCAAACGTGCGTTGAGCTTCTGAGAAGTAGCCAGGAACATCAGGGGCTGATGATCCGACTGGACCCGAAACTTAACTCCATACAAATATGGCTGAAATTTTTGCACTGCCCATACGAGGGACAAGCATTCTCTCTCGACGGTTGAATAATTCCTCTCCGTCTGTAGAAGTTTCTTACTTGCGTATGCTACAGGTCTCAAAACCGAAGCATCGTCTTTTCCTTCCTGTAACAAAGCGGCTCCAATTCCAATCGCACTCGCATCCGTTCTCAACACAAATGGTTTGGAAAGGTCAGGGAGCTGTAATACAGGTTTGCTGACCAAGGCCTCCTTTAACTGACTATAGGCAGTCTCACATTCTGGTGTCCAAATGATTTGGTCCGGGAATCCCTTTTTCAAGGTTTCCGTCAACGGAGCTCCCAGTTCAGTGAAATGTGGGATACATTTGTGGTAGAACCCACACAACGAGAGAAAAGATCGCACATCCTTCTTCGTTTTTGGTCTTGGTGCATTTCTGATTTTCTCCAGGTTCTTCTCTTCTGGAACAATGTGTCCTGGAGTGATGGTGTGACCTAGAAATTCCAGAGTCTGGTAACCAATCATGCACTTGGTTGGACGAGCAGTAAGCCCTGCTTCCTTGAGCCTATTAAACACTCTCTCCAAGGATTGTAAGTGGTCATCCAGGCTGTCACTGGAAATCAGAATATCATCCATGAATGAGATGATGGACGGATCCTGTAACGGATCTAGTAAAGTCCTCATCATGCGTGTAAACACACTAGGTGCATTGCTGAGTCCAAAGGGCATGACTTTGAATTCGTAGTGTCCACTGGGTGTACTGAAAGCTAACAGTGGTCGAATCTCCGGTTTGACTGGTATCTGATAGTACCCCCGACTCAGATCCACCTTTGAAAAGTACCGAGCCTTATGGAGCCTAGCGAATAACTGAGTTGGATTCAGCAAAGGTTCCACCTGAAACTGTGTATGACTGTTCAGAAGTCGGTAATCTATACACAACCTGTGTTCTCCACTTGGTTTGCGTAACAAAACTACCCCCGCATTGTATGGGGATGTGGATGGTGCAATCACGTCATCCTCCAGCAGTTTTTTTATTTCCTCCTCCAGGGCCTTTTCTTTAGAGAATGGCACTGGGTAAACCTTTTGGCGAACAGGCTCCTGTGTGGTCAAAGTCATCTCGAACTCCACCAACCTCGTTCGTCCTGGTTTATCAGTCAATATCTCCTTATGAGACTTGAGAACCTGGGTTATCCTTTCCCTCTCCTGGGAGGTCAGATCAGGGTTCACTTTCACATCCCTATAGGTTTCCTGGTGTACCAAGGGATATTCCCTGCCCTCGCTGGTTCCCACTTCCGTCTCCACTGCAACTGCCATTGCCATGAGGTGAGCTGCCTTGTCTCCGGGTCTCTCTTCGTATTTCCGCAAGAGATTGATATGGAAAATCTTCGACTTTCCCCGGATCCGGATCTGATAGTTGGTTCTGGATATCACCCTTTCCACGGGAAATGGTCCTTGCCAACCTATCTCCAGTTTGTTGTTTCCCGTTGGGAGTAGCAACAAGACTTTATCTCCCACCTCTAGAGATCTTTCTTTAGACCTACGGTTGTAGTAGGCCGCATGTCTTTTCCTGGCCTTTTTCAAGTTTTGATTTGCCAGAGTCCATCCCTTGTGGAGTTTTTCTTTCAGTTCCTCCACGTATTGATAGGATGAGATCACTTCTTCTGACGTCCCCTCTTCAGTCCAACTCCTCAACATGGCTTCCAACGGTCCTTTGATTGGACGACCAAACAGCAACGTAGCGGGTGGTAGTCCTGTTGAGCCATGAGGAACTTCCCGATAGGCAAAGAGTGCTGCTGGGATATATTCATCCCACCTATCCGGTTTTTCCTGCGCTAATTTTCTGAGCATTGTCATCAACGTGCCGTTGAAACGCTCTACTTGTCCATTGGCTTGAGGGTGGTAAGGGCTGGTATGTATGTGGTTAGAGTGAAACACCCTAAATACCTCCTCCATGAGTTTTCCACAAAACTGAGATCCATTGTCCGTCAGAATTTGATCCGGAAAGCCTAATCTGGTAAAGGCCTCCATCAGTGCGTCCGCCACTCTTTTCGAGTCAATCGTGGTCAACGGTATGGCTTCACCCCACATTGTACAGCAATCCACCATTGTGAGTATATACATGTTCCTCTTCCTAGTCCTGGGAAGTGGACCCACGATATCGATGGCTACCCTCTCGAAAGGAGAGTTCATGATGGGCATCTCACCCAACATCACCGGTGCTGTCCAGTGTTTCGGTGCCACCCTCTGGCACTCAGGGCATGACTTCACATACCGACGCACATCATCTGTCATTCCCGGCCAATAGTAGTGGCAGGAAATCCGCTGCATGGTGGCGGCAATACCCATGTGTCCACTAAAGGAGATGGTATGCCCCATATGAAGAATCTGGGATCGGTGAGCTTTCGGGACGACCAACTGACCGTATAGGTTGTCTCCCCTTCCTGCTCTCCTGTAGAGTATCCTATTCTTCATGTAGTACTGCCCCCGTCCTGGTGGATCAGCACTTTTCTGCAGCTTTTTGTAGCAAGGACGTAAAGTATCATCCTCACTCTGGGCAGTTCGTAGCTCCCCCGGCATTGGGTTAGTCACAATTGCGTCTGCCTCTTCCGTTTTCGTCTGAGAGCGAGTCTGCATTGCTCCCATATGGATTGGCTCCCTGGGCATTCCCAGAAAGACATACCGACAACCTAGGATGACTGGAAAAATGGGATCGGTCAATACAGCGGCCTTGATGGTGCCGGTGACGTACCTTGACCGAATCTCCACATTAGCAATAGGCAACTTCATGGGTACAGCACTTTTCTGTGCAGGCTGTATATCCAATGTTTCACCTGTGAATTGTTCTGGATGTACCAGATCCGCAGAAATCACGGCCTCCCCGTCCAGTCCTGTGTCGTATAAACACTCCACTTGACGACCGTTAACCTCTACCAATTCCACTACAGGTGGTTTTTCCTGGTCTGGAGTCTCTTCCTCGGCCTCGACCTGTTCGGTGGGCTCCACCTTAGGTTTCCCTGAGCACACGACGAATTGAGTGTCTCCTGACTTTCCCTTGCAGTCAATAGCCTTGTGCGTGTTTGACTGACATTGGTTGCACCATTTCCCTGTCCTAGATTTTCTATTGTCGGACTTGAATGAGCTCTCCTGGTGGCGAGCTTCCTTGTTGACCTTGGCATTTTCCGTGACAACCTCCTTGGAAGTCACTTGACATGCTGCAAAGTGAGGGTTCTTAGCCTTCGATTTGCAGTCCCTCGTATTGTGAGAGGGTGACTTACAAATTGAACACCACTTCTCCGACCACGGTCGTTTTGGTGTAGAGCTTGAAGTGCTCTTGCTTCCCTCCTTCTTCTTCTCTGAACTATCCTCTAATTTTTGCACATAAGGTTCCCACTTTTTTGTTCCTGAGTTTTTGGTTTTCTTCTTGTCGTGTTTCTCTTGACTTTTGGAGTTGGTGGAAAGGTTTTCCCCTGCCTCCCCATGTACTTCGACGAACCGTTCTGCTAATTTAGTCACGAGGTCAATACGTTCCGCTCCTTGTTCTCCCAGGAACGTCCTGAGAGGTTTAGACATTTGCTTCTTCAACTGGTCGACCACCATGAGCTCTTCCAGACTCTCATAGTCATGTGCGAACCCAGCCAAATCCATCCACTTGTGGAGATAAGATTTTAGACGCAAACTGTAGGCGGCAAACAACTCCCCCGGTTCTCGTTTCGCTGCTCGAAATTTTTTCCGGTAGGTATGTGACGTAACCTCGAATCGTTTCAGCAGAGCCGTCTTTAACTCGTCATAATTGTTCTCATGTCCTGGTGGCAGGCGAGTATAAACCTCGTATCCGGTCCCGCGTAATCCCTGGGATAGCTTAAGATTCCATTTGTTACGCTCCAGACCCATAGCAACTGACATAGCCTCGAAGCGTTGAAGATACTGGTCAATCTTCTCTTTGTCCTCCTCGTAGACCGCTAAAGGAAACTTCATAGCATGGTACCCATGTCCACCTACTGGTGTTGATCCTGAGATGGAGGAACCTCCAACTGCTCCCTCAGTTTCTCCATTAGATTGACTCTTGAGCTCGAGTTCCCGCATCCGGTACTCGTGCTCCCTCTTCTGTGCTTCTTGTTCAGCTTCTAATTTCCTAGCTGCTTGTTCAGCTTCCAATTTCCTAGCTGCTTGCTCAGCTTCCAATTTCTTAGCTGCTTGCTCAGCTTCCAATTTCTTAGCTGCTTGCTCAACTTCCAATTTCTTAGCTGATTGCTCAGCTTCCAATTCCATCCTCCTCAATTCCAGCTCGGCCTTTCGATCTTCCCTTTCTGCTTGACGATACTCTCTCTCCACTTCCTGTATGTAATCCGTTAGAGCAGAACCCCCCAATCCCATTTCTTCCCCCTTTGCCTTTAATTCTAACGTGCTAAGTTTAGGGGTGGCCATTATACAGAGAGGTAAGCTAGCAGGTCTAGTACAATATAACTGCAAATTACTATACAAATATATGAACAAGTACTATAAATCTAGATATTACCACGCACAGCACATTCACTCAGTGACAAGAGTAGAATCAGGACCACAGACCTATGCAGACGTGTGAAGTGTGAACAGGTAAGATATTAGTCCTAACCCCTATCCACATTCACTCTAGCTGGATTCTCCAAACTGATATCTCCCTCCTATAACTAAGGATCCCGTGTCAAAGGACCCCGTTGTCAGAAGATCCCCCTGTCAAACGTTCCTGCTTGCCGGAGATCTCGCTGTCCAAGGATCCCGTTTACGAGAGATCTCGCTGTCCAAAGATCACGTTTACGATAGATCCCGCTGTCCAAAGATCACGTTTACGATAGATCCCGCTGTCCAAAGATCCCGGACGAGCCCCCAATAATGTCGTGTCCTCCTTTAAAGTGTCGTCCCTGGAGTGAAGAGAGTCGACACCCACATTATAATATTTTGTTCCTCTCACTATTCGGGAGAATCCACCAGCTTCCGTCCAACACACTCCATCAGCCTATGGACACCTCTTCCTATCACTCTCACACTGTCGTACTATGCCCCCTTCTCATACTTCCCCAACGCAACATACTCAACAACTCTTGCTTCTAGAAATTAATAAAGAGTAATTTATTAAAATAAAAGTGTAACGTATATGAGACGTGTATGTGAAGAAAATGTGTGACGTGTTCTATAAAGTGTGTAGACTCTGACTCTCAGACAGCAACCCAGTCAGCTGATCCCAGCAAAGATAGACCACAGCACGTTACGTCAGAACATGTACTTCTCACCCGTTGCCGAAACCATCTTGCCGGATACTGCTTTGCCTCTGTAGACCTCTGGTAATCCAATTTCATGAACATCCGAAATAGACACCGGTGGTATTAACAGTTAATCATGGACCGGTTGCACTCTACACCATGTCCGTTCCTAACGTTCCTTAACAAACTGCCCAAGTCTTTTGTAGTGTGTACGCAGTTAGTTAGTTAGTTAGTTAGTCGACAGATCATCCTCGTTGCACATCGAACCATTCAGTCCATAAGTGCTAATTTCTAATGTTAATTGTTGCTGTACTAACACTAGGTACTCTTAGCCGGTTCTCGGTTCGTTACTACTGTCTGATGCTGTGTGGTGCATCAGTATGCATCACTCTCTTTGATGAATCAATTTCCTTCTAGCGTAAGTTACGTTTCTGTATGCAACTCTAGTGACTCTTGAACTGGTGTTCTTCCTAATGGGTTTTTAAATTCTTTCCCAAACTTGTATAGTTTCCTTGGATCTGGTAGGGAACCTAGGATAGAAACAACACATCTGGTGATAGTACTAGTCACTGATCCCTTCGGCTGAGTGTAAGCCTATCACCTTGCTTAATGATCTTTAGCTAACTAGACTTAGTCATAGAGCAGATTAGCTACCCACCTAGAGTCGAATCAGGCTATGACAAAGAAAAAATATCAGCAAACAGAATGCGGAACCCCGCCCACCAGGGACACCTACGGGAAGATCCCAATTATCCTTCATTACTCAATTCTCAACTAGTAAAGCTTATCAACACTTCACTAATCTATTCTTAACTAGCAGAGTTAATATCACTATTCTACTCTAACTAGTTTCCACTAACAGTGCTAATCATCACACTATAGTTTAACAAAGCCACAGTCTATAGTAATTATAACGAATATATTATAATAAGTTATACCTTAAATGGCACTACTGCAGTCCTATAAATCATATCTACATCTGCCATATAGGCACGCGTAAAATTAAGTCACTAATTAACACACGGTAGATATTATTTCCACTGGCACTGCAGTGCCCTGCACTCTGTCTAGAGCATTATTCAAGTCCACCCTAGTTGATCTCAACTCGAGTTTATATGGCAAACTACCAAAGTTGTCCACGTGACGTTATCCTTTACTCCCCCACACAGGTGGCACAGTGGCAAATCATCCCCTGTCAAGAACTATTTTCCTGGCTTAAATCCTGTCAAAGTTGTCAGTAATTGCCTAGATTCTCAAAACAAGCCAGCTAGTTTCTGTAAACTCCCAGCAAAGAGTTTCGATACCAAGCTGCCAATCATCTTGATGTTCCGGAAACCAAGAATTGACAGATGCACTGTTTTCCGTACTAGGTACTTCCGTTTTACATCTGCCCCTGTGATCTCACGGCTTCCATCTGCATTCAAATGTTGACAAACTTGTCACTCTTCTGTTCCGTGGTGACAATCCCAGCAGCCATTTCCGTCTGATGTCCGGCAGTATAGATGACAAACGGAACCATTCCATATCCTTCTCCCTCACCACCAAATGTGTTTATGGGCTGACACGATGTAACCTGTACAACTGTGTTTACTCTGTTAGTACAAATAGATGTCGCTGGTCGATCGTCCGCTTAATCCGAAAATCCTCTGTAATAATCAACCGGATAAACACACGGTTTCATTTTGTGACACCGGAATCGAACCCACAACCTTCAGAGCAGGAGGCAGGCGGCTTGACCGTTTCTCCACAAATACTTCCTCAATCACTGAAGACGAAAGACGAACTTACATGTTACAGAACAATTCTGAGAACACCGAGAAGACAAACGCTGGCATACTACACTATATGAACATTTCTGAGAACACCGAGAAGACAAACGCTGGCATACTACACTATCTGAACATTTCTGAGAACAGCGAGAAGACAAACGCTGACATACTACACTATCTGAACATTTCTGAGAACAGCGAGAAGACAAATTCTGATATATTACAAGATCTGAACATTTTTTAGAACACAGTGAAGACAAACGCTGACATACTACACTATCTGAACATTTCTGAGAACACCGAGAAGACAAATTCTGATATATTACAAGATCTGAACATTTTTTAGAACACCGAGAAGACAAACTCTGACATACTACACTATCTGAACATTTCTGAGAACAGCAAGAAGACAAACGCTGGCATACTACACTATCTGAACATTTCTGAGAACAGCAAGAAGACAAATTCTGATATATTACAAGATCTGAACATTTTTTAGAACACAGTGAAGACAAACGCTGGCATACTAATAGATCTGAACATTTCTTAGAACGCATAGAAGACAAATACTAGCATACTAAGAGATCTGAACATCTCTTAGCACACATAGAAGACACATGCTGGCATACTACACTATATGAACATTTCTGAGAACCCCAAACCTATACTTTTGTATGAGTGTGAAGCGTGGACAATAAGCAGTCAAGCTGAAAAACAGCTGATGGCTGTGGAAATGTGGTTTCTGAAGAAAATGCAAAGAATACCATGGACAGACAGAAACACCAATGAACAAGTCCTTCAAGAAACAAATGAAGATCGTAAACTGATTAGAGACATTAGACGTAGACCGTCAAAATTTTTGGGGCATGTTATGGGAAGAAATGAATTGGATAACTCGGTGACAACTGGCAAGATCGAAGGGAAGAGACCAAGGGGAAGGCAGAGAAGTAAATACCTGGATGGCTTGGCCACGTGGCATGGTCGAGACAGGAACACGGAGCTGATCCACGACTGTGGAGATCGAGTGAAATGGCAGAACATGACCGCCCACGCTTACCGGCATGGCACATGATGGATGGACGGAAACCCCGAGAAGACAAATGCTGGCATACTACAAGATCTGAACATTTCTTAGAACACCGAACAGACATATTCTGGCATATTAAAAGCTCTGAACATGTATTAGAACACAGTGAAGACAAATGTTGGCATTCTACAAGATTTGAACATTTCTAAGAACACCGAGAAGACAAATTATGGCATTCTACAAGATCTGAACATTTCTAAGAACACCGAGAAGACAAATTATGGCATTCTACAAGATCTGAACATTTCTAAGAACACCGAGAAGACAAATTATGGCATTCTACAAGATCTGAACATTTATAAGAACACCGAGAAGACAAATTATGGCATTCTACAAGATCTGAACATTTCTAAGAACACCGAGAAGACAAATTATGGCATACTATAAGATCTGAACATTTCTAAGAACAATGGAAGAGAAAAGTGTATCCAAGTTTATATATTTAAAAACATAGGGGCAGTTATAGCAACAGATGGAAGATGCAAGACAGTGATTAAGAGCAGAATATGTCAAGCGAAAGCTCCATACCAGAAAATGAAAAGTATTTGATGCAATAAGTCACTATCACTGAATGTAAGAAAGAGATTGCTGAAATGTTATATAAAGAATGTTTTTCTGTATGACAGTGAATCAAGGAACGTTAATGAACAAATTAAGGAAAACTTGGATGCAACGGAGCTGTGGTTCCTGAAACGAATATTGCGAATACCTTGGACTGCCAGAGTAACTAACAACTTTAAATCAGATAGCGGTGGGAACGATTGGTGGTATGACTCTTCGCTGGCTGTTGAATGAGGGAACGGAGTACATATGGGAATATCCTGAGTGCAGTGATGACGGTTCTTAACTCAACTCACCTCAGCTCAACTCCAACAACGGTTGCCTGGATAAGGGTAATGAAAGCCATTCCAGCAAGCGTATGAGTGAGATAGAAAGTTTCAAAAAGGCGGCATGACTTTTGTGACAGACTGTTGACGATCCGGTCAGTCACACCGAGTAGTAACCCCCAAAAATTATTTTCTGCAGGAATCCAAGCACTCTATCGGCGTTGGAGGACTTGCACTGAACGCAGTGGTGACTACATCGACAAATTATACCTTTGTTCTTAACTTTTTTCCCCAGAATATATTAACCCCCAATAATTTCAGGTTTTCATTTGAAGCCCCCCTCCCTCCCCTTTTTATATATTGTGTGTGTGCGTGCGCGCGCGTGTGTGTGTGTGACTGCGTGTTATTTGTTATTTGCAGCCAAGCGCGCTATTAATGTTGGGCTACCGTGGCTCCTATTTCAGTTGGGTGACCTCCTCTAATTTTCAATTACAGTCTTCCGAGATACGTATTAGCTCGCCTTAATTTGTTCCCTCTAGGCATGAGTACTGAAGAATTGTCCTGCTCCCATTCCACGAAGTCATTAATCCAATTTCTCAAATTGGCTGCTTGATGAGGACTTGATCGAGTTAACTAGTTGATTGTTCGTCGAGGTATGTTTGTTTTGCAGCAAGGCGCTGTCGTCATTTGGAGGTGACAGGTTCGAATCCAGGTGGTAACTATAATTTTTAATTTGTATGTTGTGTAGTTCATCCACTAGTCCAGGGGTGGGCAAACTACGGCCCGCGGGCCGCATGCGGCCCGCAAACTGATATTATGCGGCCCTCGAGGACATTTAGAAATTTTAAAAAATTACTTCATTTTTAAGTTATCTTGTTGAATATTACAGAATTTCATGTACCGTTTTGAATGTTTTAACATTTTTGATAAATTTTCTTTGTAATTTTATTAGTTATTTATACTGTTTAACAACCTATAAATTATTCATAATTACTTATTGTGATAGATTTCTGTAAACAATGTGAACATAATATATATGCGCCCCCCCCCCCCCCCCCCAATAGTTTTACGTTTGTCAATGTGGCCCTAAGTTCAAAAAGTTTCCCCCCACCCCTGCTCTAGTCCCTACTTCTCTCTTCTACCTCTATGAGCGCCACACAATACATGTTTCTTTATTTATGCACTGACTTAGTAGCTGTCAGCATGCGACAGCGGCCACGCCCCGGGCAACAGCTGTGAGATGCTGGCTAAACCAGGCATGGGTATCCGATTTGGTGTCAAACCAAGAGGTAAACTAGGGTATGCCTACCCAGCATGTGAAGACAGGATTCGGCAGACTGCGCGGAAGAAATCATTCCTGATTCAACGGGCAAGACGGCGTTTACCTGCAAAGCGTTGTGGAACGTAATGAGCACGGCAAGGCACGTAGAGCGCCCTGGTCATCCACTGCACCTGTATTCGTCTCCAGTCGTCTCGACTTGTCTTGCCACTGGACTCAGATGGACTCAGGCGATAGAGTGAGATCGACGAATTGCGCAACTCTTCCTCACTTTAATCCAAGTCATCACGCAAGTCATTCTTCATCCAACTGACTTAGTTATTAGTCTCTTAATTAGCTGTTCCTTTGTCTATACCATCCGTACATAAATTAACCTACTAACAATCAATGTAGAATTACAGTCGCTATGGGAGGCGCAGTAGCATAGACGCTTGCCTGCCAGTCCGATGGTTCGATTTCACATCGAGGCTAATTGTTTTATGTTAAATAAAATGTTTGCATATCCTTTACAGGACGTCGCTGTCAACATCAGCATCTTTCAGCTGATTGTTGATTTCTTTGGCAAGATTACACTCAGTAGTTTGCCATTGCTTTCTGAGCGACCAGCTCCATACTCTCGTAAGTCACTGGCGCGAATCGAACCGCTTCCAATTATCGTGCGCTCACGTCAACCACGAGAGTATTCGGGGTTACGGAGAAAGCTGCTGACTTCTCGACCAGGGAGGGCGGCAATTGTTTTATGAGTACATGAAATGTCTTTCAAAATGTCTTGCTTCCGGTCGTTCAGGAAGCAATGGCAAACTACTCTTTGTAAACTTGCCAAGAGATCACACCAGTAAAATAATGCGGGTGGTGACTACGACTTCCTGTAAAGAATATGCAACTAACTAACTAACCCCTGGAGTACGGATAGATCTATGAAAATGTGGGTCAAGCATGCGTGACCGGTAAGCCTTAGACTGCAACAACGGTCCCTTTACTTATTTACAGCAACACTAAGTTAACAAGCAACAGTGAAACAAAGGAAACCAACACAGAACTGGTGTCGTTAGCCGCTACAAGCTGCGGGATTTGCTGAGGAGGGGATCCGAGCACTTATGGATTGAATGGATCGATGTCCAATGAGGATGATCTGTCGACTAACTAACTAACTAACTAACTAACTAACTAACTAACTAACTAACTAACTAACTAAGTGAAATAAAGGAATAGACTATTGTGAACACAGTACAGTGGCTAACATTTTAATTATATTAATAAGTTGGAAGAGACTAAAAATAAAATTCTTCACCTTCTACAATTTAAAGTCTCCCAGAAATAATGCCTCTGAAAGTTTTGGTGAAATGGCGTTTCCTATTTTCATGTAATCCACGATAATCACCGCCGATCACTGATAATTGCTGTGTTTTTCGTGTTTGGAAATGTTTGAATTGTTTCAGATGGCTTGGAAATTTTGATTAAAGCTCTTACTGGTTTACACCAGCGTTTGTGGCGTGCAAGTTAAATGCTTCTTTAATCAGATTTATAGTTTACTTCTGGAACCCATTTAATCGTGTCTTTCATCTGTTCTGCCAGACACCAGACAACTTGACATTCGAACGGTGTCTTCTTTTTCTTCTTCTGCGTTTGTCAGGAATGTTGTTTTGGACGTAATTGCTTTGTGCCTGCTTATAGCAGAGCTGCGATATTTACGCCTTCCGGCCGAAACAACCGACATCTTCGAACGTTTGTTGACATGGTTAACCTTCCCGGGATTCAAACGATTTAAAGACATAACTTCTATGTTTAAATTCACCAAGACAATACATTGGTTTGAATTCAAAAGATTAATAATGACACTATCCAGTGCCGTCCACCGGGCGCTGGAACGCAAATTATTCCTCCCCACGACGCTTGACGGCAGAAGTGGAAGATGATGATGATGATGATGATGATGATGATAGATAATCCAGTAAAAGTACAGAGTCGAAGTCTCTCATCTCAAGGAATTTGACAACTAAAACTTAAATCTGGATTTACTTATGTGCTTCTAATCCAAGCTTGACAGAAGCTTCTGGGTAATAATAGCAAGGATCTCGAGAACTATCTTCCTAACCACATTCAATAGGTTAAAATGATTATATTGTCTAACTAAATTACTACAAATGGAAACAACAGAGCTTAAACTTCACTGCTAGATAGTGTGAGAAGAGAGTGGGATTTGAAACAGCAAACATTATGATTATAAGTTGTTGTTTTTTTTCGCATATCCTTTACAGGACACCGCTGTCAACACCAGCATTTTACCGCTGTCGTTGATTTCTTGGCAAGATTACGCTCAGTAGTTTGCCATTGCTGTCTGAGCAGCCGGCTCACTTATCCCGTAAGCTACCAATGTGGCGAGAACCGCTTCCAATTCTCGCGCTGCATTACCCTACGTGGATAAACGGGATTGTGGAGAAAGTCGTGTAACCTCTAGGCCAGGGAGACGGCATTATAAGGTTAGTCTATAAAAATAAAAACATATATACGGCGTTGAAAATGAGAGAAAATGAGATATAACTGTGGACAAAGAACCTTAGCAGGAAATATTTGCAAAGTGTAGGGTAAAGAACCAAACCACTCATCTCAATACAGAGTTAAGAGAGTAAACCTGGGTAGGTGGAAAACTATTGGCATCATGCTGTCTTGACAGACGATAGTTTGTAGATGAATTTATACTTCTCCATAACTGGGCTGAATTTAAAGACCATATATTGCCCATGCAGCATGATCTCTCTCTCTCAGCTTGTCTAGTTTACTCCTGAGGAAATAATACACCTGGAACAAGACAAACTGCAGGCGCTGTTGGATCAGCAAAACAATACTCTAACTGCCCGCCTGTTCGAGCTTCCATATGTGATGTGTTAAAATAAATAAGGGGAAGTTTGACTTGTTTTGCTAGGGTTCTCCTTCCCAATCAGCCTTCTTAAGGAAGCCTAGAAATGACTCTGAGCCCCTAAGTGAGGAATTAGACAGAAAAATGTTTTACTCCCACACTAATTATATGAAGAAAGAGCCTCCAATAGAAGGTACAGAGATCCTGGAAATTTTACCACAGACAACAGAGGAATCTGCTCACTCTTAAACAGGAAGTTGTCCACGTGTAAGGATCCAGCTTCACTGGCTATCTCCATCAATTTTATAGATAGGGTCATATGACAACTGTATTATATAACTTATATATATATATATATATATATATATATATATATATATATATATATATATATATATACACACACACACACACACACACACACACCACTGGTGACCCATCACTCACAATAAATTGACTCAAAACCTTGGTTAAACATACACTATGTATTGACGAATAGGTTTATGGGAAAACTCTATGATATGCAACGTGAACAACTAGGGTTAGAATTAAATTGTAAAAAGACACAGATTATGGTCGTCACTAGGAAGGACGAAATACCACAATGTAATATACAAGTAAATGGGAATATTCTTCAACAAGTGAGCAGGTACAATTATCTCGGAACAGTAATAACATCTGATGGGAGATGCCTTGAAGAGATTAGAACAAGAATCGCCATGGCAAAAGTAGCCTTTAGCAAGATGAAAAACATGTTGACCAATAAAAAGATGTCAATTGAAACGAGAAAGAGAGTGTTGAGATGCTACATTGAGCCTGTACTTTTGTATGGATGTGAAGCGTGGACAATGAGCAGTCAGGCTGAAAAACATCTGATGGCTGTAGAGATGTGGTTTCTGAGGAAAATGCAAAGAATACCATGGACAGCCAGAAAGACCAATGAACAAGTCCTTCAAGAAACAAATGAAGATTGTAGGTTGATTAGAGAAATTAGACGTAGACAGTCAAAATTTTTTGGACATGTTATGAGAAGAAATGGATTGGAGAATTTGGTGACAACTGGTAAGATCGAGGGGAACAGACCAAGGGGAAGACCTAGAAGCAAGTACCTGGATGGCTTGGCCTTGTGGCATAGTCGAGACAGAAACACGGAGCTGATCCACGACTCTGGTGATCGGGTGAGATGGCAGAACATGACCGCCCACGCTTACCGGCATGGCACATGATGGATGGATGGATGCAACGTGATGTCACATACTCAGCTGAATATGACAAACACATAAATCCTCATCATCAATGAGAACAAAAAAATAACAACCATTAGAGGATTCCCCAACATAAACCCGAACAATTCCCAAATCATTAACCCTAAAAACTCAGTAACAATATCAGGAAGGTTATTCACTCCAAAAGCAACTATATAGTAAACTATGTCCACAAAAGTCGCGTACAAAAAACGAACATTATATGTACACAAATATACAAAACAATCTAACTAAAAATCATTGTCCTCAGTTCTCTCGGGTAGATGTTGGAGGGTCCTTCTCCCTCTTACACAGATGACAAGTGTTCGGTAAAATCCGAGGAAAGTATACATTCACTATGTCACACCTGCTGATGTGCTGATAACTAAGTTCCTTCGTAATGTTCCTAATATCCTTAACGAACCGAAAGTAAATATTTTTCAGGTTCCCTATTACTTAGGCTTGTGGGATAATGAATTCGATGTTGTAATCAGCCCCTTTAGTATAGGTAAAATCCTTTTCGTCTTCTAGGGCATGCTGGTAGTAAATTTGCACTTGATCATATAGGGATACCTATCCTGGTAATACTGGCTTGATGGTGCTGAGGCATGGCAGATTCCTTTGTAACAGGCAATCACTCTTGAAAGAACTCACAATGTAAATTGCCCCGATCATTAAAAAATGACGAAGAAGTCCCTTTGCTCTGGTAAATGAATCTGAACATCTCAACACGAAAATAGTATAGCCAGCAGTGTTCGGGGGTCCCACGGTCAAAGTCCCCTCCCCCAGTGAATTATATAGCAAACACTGGAATTCTCCTGGCATGAATAGTTGTAGACGATGGACAGGAGGTTGTTATAAAACCGTTTATGATAATGTTGGGTAGATACGCTCCTTTGTGGTGTACCAGTCTGGTGTAGGACTGAAAAAGAGTGCTCTAGATGATCACAGGTTGTGGAATATGATAGCTTCTTCCCGGTGGAGGTTGTACATAGGACTTGGTGTTGAACCTGCCTGCACATGTAGGGTACTGAAGAGGAATAATTCTTGTATACGAAACTGGGAGTCCGCAGGGCAGTCGGCGTATCCATACTGCTATATGTTTGTCAAACATGGATTAAAGGTAGTCGGAGTATCCATACTGCTATATATTTGTCAAACATGGATTGTCCCTTAGCTTCTTGAAACTGCTGGTTGATATTGAAGTTCGGTGTTCAATCCAAACAATATACACATGTTTGCACAGTAATATCAGTTGTTTACCATGGTAATTTTAAATTGACTATCATGGTCTTTCTGTTTGCACAAAATAGGCTTGTGCAGATGGATCATTATCGCTTCTGCAAACTTTAACATTTCAGCTTGAACAATGAATCTAATTATTTTGCTCTACGTTGTGTGACATCTGCAGTAAGTATCTGACGAGATGCAGCGAAATATGCCAGGCAATAAATCGTACTGTATTTGGTTTGTGTCTTCGTTATTCAAATTCACTATGGGAAAACATTGTTTTGATTATTTAAACAGCCGATTGTACAATTATTACCTTATAATCTTTATTAATTACACAACATATTTCTCGGAGGAGCCAACTGTTCGTAGAAGATCCTCGTTAGCAATCTCAAATGCATAAAACTGTTCACAGGTAAGATTCTTCCAATTGTACTTGTGAGAATGATGCCCTTTACAGAGTCGAGTAAGAGTCTGTTCCTTTGGCGTTTCACATTTAGTATAAATAGGAAAATTAAATAAATATTATTAAGCAATGGGTTTTAATTAAGAAGTAAAAGTAAATATCAAAAAGAGCAATGAGCCAGATACAGATAACAGTTCGAATTACTATAATCGACTAGTTCGCATAAATACATAGACTGTACATTTTAACAATGTAAACATATGGTAGAGTGTAGATAAATTGTAAATTGTAACAACAATACATAAAATATTATAAAATAAAATATAAGAAAAGCCGGACATTTTAAAGGTTTTTTGCTTTGCCTGCCGGACGGAGAATATTAGGCTAAAAAGAATGACATGTCCTCTGTTTGTAAAAAGGACATGTCCTCTTTTTTCCGGATGTCTGGCAACCTTAGGCAGATATGACAGTGTTTTTTTTTTTTTTTTTTTTTTTTTTTTTTTTTTTGGGGGGGGGGAGCAAGCAATCTGGCTATCTCTTCAATGATGCGTTTTTCTCACGATCTCCCCATTCACCTACAAAAACGATGATACTTTCACTCCCTACATCCCAATACACGGGTATTAACATTAATAATAAATTTATGAGCTTACCTTAGTTAGTTAGTTAGTCGACAGATCATCCTCGTTGCACATCGAACCATTCAGTCCATAAGTGCTCGGATCCCCTCCTCAGCAAATCCCGCAGCGTGTAGCGGCTAACGACGCCAGTTCTGTGTTGGTTTATCAATCTTCTTTGGCTTCCTGCGTAGTGTTCTTGTTTGGCCACCCCTCTTTTAATTTGCTGCTCTCGCAGTCTGGCCATTGTTGTAGATTCACAGTCATCACTTGGTTCTCGCAAAAGTCTCACTTCACGTAGAGCATTCAGAATGTCAGCCTGGTCCATGGCGCGTCCGCCCTCCACAGTAGCCTCACCTGCGAGCTTGTCAGCCCGCTCATTTCCTTGTACTCCCGCATGCCCTGGCACGAAGATGAAACTAATCTTTGCCAGCCGAGACCGCTTCAGAGGCAGCAACCATTCTCTTCGGATCAACCCCTCCTCTATCCTCTTGATCATGTTCATTCGCTAAGGAAACAAGCCCTAGTGAATGTCTGTGTCTCGAGCCATGTTATTGCTTTACTTACTGCCATGACTTCCATGGTCAGGCTACTTGTGGTTTCAGTGAAAGCACCAGAGTCCTCCTTCACAATTCTCCCTCCGGCCCGAGCTGTAAAGGCCCATGAGCTTCTCACATGTCGGACGACCGACCCATCTGTGTAGATGACCGCGTCACCGTCTAGCGAATTCTCGAAAATCAACGCTTGTACTTCAGCCTCAACAGCAGCCGGATTTTCTTGTCTGCATTTTCTATCTAGTTGGATGCAAACTGAAAAGGATGTGCAGAAGTCTGTTGGCACTTGCACCCACTCCTCGCCAGGTTCTAAGTCCTCAAGTGAACACACCTGTTGAAGAATGTCTTCGGCTTGACCCATCCACGACCGTCCTCTTTTTAACCTGCTGCCCTTCACCTTCCTAATTTCACTATGCAGTGGATGTTGTGTGTTTGCGTTAATTCTGAGGTAGGCGCGTGCCCTGCAAACTTGTATTCTCTCTTCAATGGTTGGAAAATCAAGAAGGTAGCGCATCGCCCTGCATGCTGTATCTCTTGTACATCCAAGAATAATGCGCATAGCTGCATTCTGTATCCTTTCCATCCTTTCTATCTGCTTATGGCTGAGAGTCAAGATTGCCATTGCATACTCCAAAACAGACATGACCAGCCCCTCGTACAGAAGACATAGATGGCGCTGCTCACAGTTTGCTGCCGCCATCACCCGCATCGCTGCCAAACCCCGCTTGGCCTTTGTTATCACCTGGTCTATGTGCACATTATAAGCAAGGCTTCGATCAAACCGTATCCCCAGGTAATTCATTGCCTGCGTTCTTTCCACCGTCTCTGAACACAGCATTACAGTTGGTGTTGGAGTGTTGACAATATGATTATTCAACGAGAACCAAGTCACTGTTGCCTTTGTTGGGTTGACCATTGCCCCAGCTTCATCACACCAAGTACTTATGCGATTGAGTTCGGTTTGTAGTTCCACATCAACCTCCTCTCTATCCTTACCCTGACGATACACTAAAACATCATCGGCATATGACAATGTCCTGCCAGGTCCAGTGATCTGCTCACTGGTGATTCTCACTGTGTAGGCGTTGAACAGTACCGGAGATAATGGTGATCCCTGTGGTAGGCCAGGATATATTGTTGTTGGTTCCGAAGTCCAACTGCCACATCTAAAAACTACTTTCCGTTGGAAGAGGGCTGCAGCGATCCAACTAAGGAGGAATGGACTTATGTTTAGTTCAAGAAGCTGAAACATTAAAAAATCCAGTGGTACTCTGTTGTATGCGTCCTCAAGATCAATCGCTGCAGCAACGGTTTCAGTGCCTGAGTGGAAACCTTCAAAGACATCATGGGCAAAGACTGCTGCATTGGTCCAGGTTTCTCTTTTTGGACGGTACCCACCCAGGGTAGGTGGGAAAACACCTTGCCTCTCTAGTTGGCTTGATATTTTCCTGGCAATTACCTTCTCCAGCAGCTTGCCTATTGTATTCTGCATGGTTATAATTCGATATCCCTGAATTTTTTTGTGGTCTTTGTCAGGCTTCGGCGAGGGAATCAGATAGCTGTGTAACCATTCCTCCTTGATGCTAGCACTCCCTATACTGTTGTTGTACATGTCTGCTAGTTTCTCTAGCTCATTGCTGGTACACCTATTTATGTCGTCGTATCTTATGCCATCAGGACCTGGAGCACTGTTTTTTGATCGTCGAAGCACAGCCTTGATGTCTTTCACTGTCACTGTGTCTTCATCCGAAGTGTTCTGGGCCTTGCATCTGTCTGAGGTGACCTCCTTGGCCAGATTTCGGCCTCCCATGTCTGTCTGGTTGCTCTGCTCAAGGTAGCGTTCAAAGAGGGCTTTGCCCTTGTCCTCGTCAGTCCTCTGCCAGATGAGGTCAGCACCTTGGAAGTCAGAAATGCTCTTATTCTTGACTACACCACTCATTCTTTTATGTAGTCGCCAGAACAATTTCAGTGACTTGTCTGTGCTTACTCTTTGACACACCTCTGCCCATTTTTCGCTTTTAACCACCGTGACCAGTTATTTTAAATAGCTTACTTTTGTGTGCATCTCTCTTTCTAAGTGCAAGCAGGGACTAGGATGACCAGCTCTGTTCTTCTTGGCATTTTGCCATCTCCTTACAGCACTACGGTTATCCACCCAAGCCTTCTCCACCTCGAAACTCCACCACGGTGGCTGCTCCCAGCTTTTTTTCCTGCCCTGAAACGTTCTGCGCTTGTCACGTCTTATTTTACTCACCACATCTTGCCCTGTACTGTCATACAGGAACGTCTTTACCTTTAGCTTGTGCTGCCTGGTTCTGCCTTTCTCCACCAATATGCTGCAAGGGTGGTGGTCGCTGCCATGGTGTCCTAGGACACCCCATCTACACACTGTAGTGAGTAAAGGTGAAACTAGCGCCAGATCAATAGCACTGTCCTCATCGCCTGGACGGCTTGCTGTCCTGGTGACACAGCCACTGTTGATACAAACCAGGTCGATGGTTTCCAGTGCAGTCTCGAGCTCCTCCCCTTGTGTATTGGAGGAAGTGTTTCCCCATGATCTGCCTTTAGCGTTGAAGTCACCACAGAAAATAACATTTCTCTCGTGGCCTAATATGCCACTTAAGCACTGCCACTTCTGGGCGTCCACACTCGCATTGCGGGCATAAACATTAACCAACACGAATGGTATACTGGAATGAACTCTCAACGCCTGTATTTGTATATTGTCACTGTCCCAACTGGACATGTCTAGCTCTGACGCCACCATGCTGTCGCGAACGAGAATCGTCGTTCCCAGATGTCGTCTGTTGTAGAAACATTTGAAGCCGGCAATTCGGAGTGGCTGATCGCCCAGTCTCGTCTCCTGGAGTGCTACAATGTCGTTCCTGTAAACTAGGGTTTCTAAAATAGAGCCCCGTTGTTTTACACTGGCACAGTTCCAATATAGAATACGGATGTTCCTGAGTCCTAGACGGTGACACTTGAGTCTAAAACGTCTCAAACCACCGCGCTTACCTTGCTTCTTCCTCCCTACGCGGCTACCACGCCGCTTCGTTATGTTGACTGCTGACCGCTCGGAAAACACACGTTGTTCCGCCATGTTGAAAAAACGCAAACACAGACTGCTGAGAACCACACACGCTGCTGAAAATTCACTCAAGGAAGGCTTCGCTCGATGCACGAACTCCGTAGCACCCGCGCAGATCTTGAGTAGAAACTCCTGGTTTTACATCCTGGCACACCAATTACACGCAAGAGATGAATAAATCCATCCCCTACGCGAAAAAGTTAACGAACACAAAACAACACGACCGTCCGTCGCCATCTTGAAACCGGAAAACCTTACCTTTTGCCGACAAAGTTCGAAATTGGGCACACACAAAAACTCAAGGTACAACAAAGGTACAAGCGGTGTACCTTTTGAGCCTGAGATGGACTAAGTAATTTCTTAGCACGGCTCTCTACCACCAATCATTCTCATCATCACCATCCATTACCTTGCCGACTGACATTAGCCATCATGCCCCTTCAAACATTGCCATCTCCGACGGCATATTCGTGTGTTGACTCTGTTCCGTGCCATGACACAAGACTGTCAAGGATGTTCTTACTCTGTCTTCCTCTATCTCTTTTTCCACAAATCGTTCCGGTTGTCACAAAATGTTGCAATTTTTGTCTTCTCATAACGTGGCCGAAAAAAATTATGACTGCTTTGTTTCTGATGTTTGTGATAAATTGTCTTTATGGTTTTTTTTTTTTTTTTGAATATCCCTTACAGGACGTTGCAGTCAACATCAGCATTTTTTAGCTGGTGTTGATGTACTAGGCAAGATTACGCTGAGTAGTTTGCCATTACTTTCTTAGCGATCGGCTCATATTCCCCGTAAGTTACCAACGTGGCGAGAACCGCTACCGATTCTCGCGCAGGTTACGTTACTCACGAGAATATACGGGATTACGGAGAAAAACTTTATGGCTTAGCTTCCTCCAAAATATCCATATTGCTCATTTTGCCTGCACAATTAATATTCATCATTCTTTTATAAAACCACATCTCCAAGGCTTCATTTCATTTTTTTTTTTTTTTTTGGGGGGGGGGGGGGGGGCTGTTTACTAATTGTCCAAGATTCGCGTCGGAATGTTAAAATCGGTTCTATGTAACACGGAAGAACTCTTTTTCTAACGTTCAAGGACAAGGATTTATTGTACAAAATGTTCTTAATTTGAAGGAATGCAGTTTTTGTTTGTCCTATTCTGTTCTTTATCTATGTGATGCATCTCAACGTCCATCTGACGTTATTCATGTGCCTAGAAACTTGAATTTCTGCACTTGCTCCAAATTAACGTCATTTTCTTTAATTGTATATTTAGGCACAATCTGTTTCTTTAATGTCATCATGGCCTCTGTCTTTCTATTATTCAAACTAAGGCACATTTTTTTTCACTTTCTACAACCACTGCATCTATTATTTGCTGTAGTTCATTCTGACTTGTGTGGGACGCAAAGGCGTTTCCATGGCACCAGGGCCAGGGTCTGTACTGGCCAAGATCTACTAACACGTCCTAATCATGCGTCCTGGGCAACGGGTCCCTTTGGGGTCCTGGCTAACGTAGCAGGATCGCTGATTCTTCCGAAGTCGGAGAGTATCTGCCTTCACGGCGAAGAACCACAAGTTTGCACACCAATAAGCCAGACATGGGACAACGGATATTCACGCAAACATCAGGTCCTGTATGACATCACACTGATGTTGGACAACAGGATGTCTTCATCTGACATACATGACTTCGCGCTGGAGTTCACAGCCAGCGAACACACGTAAGCAAGCATTCTGACTTGTTACTATAACGACAGCGTCATCCGCATAACGTAAGTTATTTATATTATGTCCACCAACAAGGATCCCTGATATATTTTTTGTAAATCTCATTATAGGTTCGCTTTACAATGAGAACAAATCAGGAGACACTACGCAACCTTGTCTGACGCCCTTCTTTATACACTGAAATGTTCCTACCATACTGTTGATTCTTATGACTGCTGTGTGCTGCCAATATATGTTCTTTATTATTAGCAGATCTTTGCCGTCAATGTTTAGTAACTTTAGTAATTATATTACTTCCTTATATTTCATTGTCAAATGTCTTTGTATAGTCTATGCAGCATAAGTTCAGATCTGTTTTTGCTTCCATTTGAAAGTTAGTTGCATATCCTTTACATGATGTTGCAATCAACACCAGAATTATTTGCTGTTGTGATCTCTTGGCAAGTTTACATTCAGTAGTCTTCCATTGATTTCTGAACCACCGGCACCCATACCATTTCGAAAAAAAAAAACCAAAAAAAGCAACTCTGCCATATCGCCCGCTGTTGTGTTTCGAAGGCGGAATGAGGGATAACGAGCTGCGTCCAAAACTCTTTCGTCTCGGAGTCGGCCACTTGAATTAAGTCTCTCTAAAACTGTTTAATGCAATAACTGCTTAGTCGGGATTAGCTTTCTCAGTCAGATTACGTAAGAAATGGCTGGGATATTTAACGAGTTCATACTTTATGAGACCTCCCTAGAGGGAATTATTGGCTTTGTCTATTCGTCCAACGTTTGTGGTGGTTTCCTGAACCTCCAGACAGACATGTTTATCGGGTCAATGAGCTCTCCCTGGAGAATATTCTATATCCTGTCTGTGTGAAAGTGGCCAGAGAATTGTGGGGAAGTCAAAAGACAATATGTTTATTGATTATATCAAAAAACTTTGTCAACATACAAATATACATTAATACATACCTCTAGACATTAGACAGACGTATACAAAGACATAAAACTAACGAGCATTTCTTCTTCTTCTTCTTATTATTATTATTATTATTATTATTATTATTATTATTTTTCTTCTACACTACTACTACTACTACTACTACTACTACTACTACTACTACTACTACTACTACTACTACTACTACTACTGCTGCTGCTACTACTACTACTACTACTACTACTACTACTACTACTACTACTACTACTACTGTGTGCAGCATTAGAACCGACCAATTATTCCTCTTCTTTAAATGTTTGTTAATATACTCGACACAGCATTACGTAGCGATGTGTTTGTGTGTTTGTTATTTGACCTATGCTGGTTTAATATAAATTGTGAGACCTATGGTGCTATCTCAATGGTTTGATGCGAATTCTGTCCGTATTCCATAGTTGTAGGTTCATGTGTATGATAGATATCACTAATGAAGACACTTATTTTGGAGTGTCTAGTTGGTCATGCGTCGAAGTACACATGCCTCCTGCAACGAGGCACTGTCGTCATTTAGAGGTGACAGGTTCGAATCCCGGTCGGTAACTATAGCTTTCAAATTTTATGCTGTCTATTGCGTCCTCTAGTCTCTACTTCCTTCTTCTCCCTTCTGTGAGCGCCAAACGATACTATGTGTGTTTATTTATGTAACTGTCTCAGTGGTCTCAACGGGATCTCCAATTGATTTCCTGTGTGCTACTATTACTACCACCACTACTACTACTATTAATGTTACCACAATTTCTGCTCTTATGTCATAACAGCGTATAAGTTATATATAATCGTACTTAACGATCCCCACTACAACTACTACTACTACTACTACTACTACAGATGTTACTGCTCCTACTACTACTATTACCAGCAAGACCACAGCCTACTACTACTACATCAGCTGCCGCTACTATTACTACTACTACTACTACTCGTATGTCCTAATAGAGCAGAGGTAATATATAATCGTACTTAGTGGTCCCACTAACCACTGAATATACCCACACCACACGCCCATGACGTCAGATAGTGTTCGGCCTGTTGCATTTGTAATAGAACGCCGTTTTCTTCAGATCGACAGTCTTTGTTATGTTACGTGACTGACCCATATGTTACCTAATACAGCCATTTGGAACTGTAGCCTTGTTTTTTCAATGTGTTTTTGTTTCTTTTTTCGATCCTGTCTCTGGCTTTTCTTGTTACTATAAATATTCTTCTTAATCATTGCATTTCATGTGTTTGCGTGTCTCTCATTTATTTTTTCCTCTTTGCGCGACAGTCTCACGCTGATAATGTAACAATGTTATAAGAGTTAATAGTTGGATCAATATGAAAATGCCAGTCAATACAAGAAAACTACAGACAGACAGCGAAGGATCGCGAGAAGGATTGGAGGATGAATGATGCTCTTACTACATGAAACTGCAACATACCTGCAGTAAAACTTGATGGTAGGCATCACTCTCGTTTAGCATTACTTACCGCTGAATCACATGTGCCTTTTTATACCAAGCTCTAATAGTGTTTATGATTCTCATTACAGTTTCAAGTCTGTTGACAATGAAGTACTTAAGACCCTTGGAGGAAACAATATCACCTTACACCATACCCCAGTCGGTCCTTATTTGCCGTGCTAAATGATGAAGTCGTTACATTATAATATCCCTCTCAGCAGGAGTGAAGTTACTCTACTGCCCTAGCACACCCCGCTAGTTTCTTAGCTTGGAAAGAGACAGTAGCTTTTTAATACAGTCTCCGTGGAGATAGTACTTTGATACCTTGTCGGGAAGACAGTCTCTATACTAACCTCACTTCGATTGACGCAAGCCCTTTGCATGGTTCAGGAAGGGGGGGGGGGGGGCTGAGTGGTCTCGAGGTATGGTGTCCGCCTCGAGTGCTGGAGGTCCCGGGTTCAAGCCCGGTGAGGACCGGGATGTTTTCACGTGGACTTCTGGTAACAAAATTTTCCCTGGTCTTTGGGTAGTGAAATCGGACGCCCGTGTGTATTGTTGCGCACGTAAAAAATCCCCTGGCAGTTGGAAATCGAAAAAGAGTAGCCTAACGACGCTGCCCGGACAAAATTTCAAGTTAAAAATCTACCCATAGTATTTTAGTATCCTCACCGGTGCTACGGAGTTCGTGCACTGATCTGATATTCTCCGGACTCACTACTAGTGAGTCCGGAGAATATCAGAGTTAGGAGTAGAACGGAGCACTTATGGGTTACACGTGTGTGTCGTGATATTGATCCGTCGACTAAACTAAACTAAAACAAACTGCCGGGGACTTAAGAGGTAAAGCTCAGTTCTACAGAGAATTCCACAGACAATCAACCTATCAAATTCTCACTACAGGCAAGCCGCGTATGTAAGCCTAGTATATCAGTTTCTTTGTAAAGCAGTTACGTCCCGGGAGTTCCCAACAGAGGCGGTAAAAAGAGGGAAAATCCAGCATAGAGTTAAATTGATTATCGCCAACATATATACCGCACGTGGGAGACAATAAATGACAGGAAAGCCATTTTCCCCATCCCCCTTTCTTTTCTCTGCCGACGAATCAGAGCTGGCTTGAGTGGTTTCTTAAACACGTGCAATATTTTTGGAGCAGTTCGTTCCCTACAAAAACGTTCCCAAGCTGGCTGGAAGATGAAAGAGGAACTTATTTTTCATCCAGTAAAAGTGGATGTAAAAGCTCACATGAAAGGTCGTTGATAAATATTTTTTAAGATTAGTTCCTTTTACTATCTCTGTTGACATTTCTAGTAGCTGAAGCAGGCCAGAGAATGGCGGGAGCGCCATCGATAAATAGATGTAAGGGACTCTTTTATATCTTTAAACATAGTGGGTATATGGTGCTAGCTGTAAATTTTTAATAGACCCATCGGCTGCTCGATGAGTCATGTGGTCAATATCATCCAGTTACCTTTACTTATCATGGCATTTCCTGGCACCCGTTGGCGGTTGAGTCAATCTGGGAGGCCAATTAACAAACAAAAAAAAAAAAAACAACAATATCACAGCCTCGATGGAGATTGGAATACGTGACCGCCGAGACGGCAAGCAGTCTTGCTCGCCACTACATTACCTGGGTTCCGACACAAGTGCAATCACGTTTGTAATGGCGCCACATAGTTCAGTCCGCATCCCCACACACCGACATTTGCTGTTGAAGAGATTGAACAGATGGGTGTGCCCCTACAGCAATGATCTCAAATTCTCGCGATTCAACCATTAAATTCTGGATTGCCAACAGGTTCAGTACACATCCCTCATCATCATCATGTGCCCTGCTAGCTGGCGTAGGCGTTCATGGCGCTCCGTATATCTCGGTCTTGGTGTTCTGGATCAACTCTGCTGATGATATCCTCCAGGCCACCGTCTCAATCCATCCAGCATCATTTATTTCTCTTGGTCTGCCTCTGCCTCTCTTCCCCTAGATCTTTCCAGTTGTAACGATGTTCTCCAATGCCGCTCTTCTCATCATATGACTGAAGAAAGCTGTTTGTCTCTTTCTTATTGTTGTATATAATGTTCAAGAGATAGGTATAACAACTAAAATAGGAAAACATACATACATTTTAGCATTCTGATAGCATTAATAAATAAATACTTTATTAAAAATAGATAAATAAATAAACAAATAAATAAATAAATAAATAAAAAGTTACACATTTTAAGCGACTCTTTATTATGATAGCATTAATAAATAAATAAATAAGTAAATAAATAAATAAATAATGGCTATGAAAATAAAACAAACCATTGTAGGGAAAGGTACATCCAGTAGCGACGGAACAAGCATCGAGGATGTCGTCGACGAATGAAGGAATGGAGGATAATGGAATAGAGGAACCCTACCAGGCATACGTCAGTGGAAGTCGTCGACGAATGAAGGAATGGAGGATAATGGAATAGAAGAACCCTACCAGGCATACGTCAGTGGAAGTCGTCTAATGCGATAAAGACCAGGACAACTTACACCGCGCTATGAACCACCACAATTATAACCAACGCCATTGAGGCCGGTTGAACAAGGTGGACAGTTTCCTTTTTCCAAACTTGATAGATCGGTGGATGGATACATTTTCGAGACTAGCTAAATGTCTTAATAATATATAATTCGAATCTACAGGTATACGGTAATATCAATATTGTTTATAACTCTAACTTTGATTATTTTGTTGTGATTAAGCATCGCTACACTGTTACACTGTCACGGCCGCCCTTCAAGTACGTTAAGGAGTTACGTATTTAATACGCCTTCGGCGCGCTGGGCACATATTGATCAAACAGAACTCCGTGGATGATGTAGTCAGTAGCATTCCAGTCGCTTGTACTTCCCAAGACATTCTTTGGTACCCATTTTAAGCTGGATCGACCTGAGAGGCCAGATCAATGTTTAAAATCCGAGCAATTGCAAATTTAAACTCAGGACCACCGGACCTTAGGTAGCGTATAGCCACTAGGTCATCCCGGTTCTCATGCTTCATGTGGTCTACTCAGATCCCCAGGAGCAATGCCTATTTTCTTTACTGCTCTAAAAATAAATGGGAATCTTGTAGAATTTTGAAGCGAAGAATCTTATAAACAAGCGACATAATGGTCAGTAATAATTCAAACAGACAATCTGGCCATACATCCATTAGGATTACATCAATTTCAAGAGCTGGAATTGTGGGTGTTCTATTTCTTCCAGCTAATTGAATGTAAATTAATACATCGTAATTTATTTTGACAACATCAAGACAGACAGCTGTGCAGCTGTTGTACAGAATCGTGATTTATAATTATTAATCAAATTACCTGGTTTTCATGGCAGAAATCAGTACGATATTTCTACACTGTCCAGCCTGTTTTGGTTTGGTTATGATGATTTTAATTCGGTTTTATAATTTACATATATTTTCTTGGTCTTCTTCTTCTTCTGCGTTCATCCGGAGTTTTTTTTTTCTTTTTCGGATGTGATTGCGTTGTGCCTGTTTACAGCAGAGCTGCGTTCTTGCGCCGTTAGGCCGACACATCCGACTTCTGCGGGCATTTGTTGACCGGGTTAACCTTCCGGTTTTCTTGGTCTAATAGCTGGTTGCCGGCTTCGTGGCTTAGAGGTTATGACTTTTCTCCGTAATCTCGTATACTCTCGTAGGGTAACGTGAGGACGGTGAGAATCAGCAGTGGTTCGAATCGCATCTGTAACTTACGGGGTATGTGAGCCGGCCGCTCAGAAAGCAATGGCAAACTACTGAGCGTAATCTTGCCAAGAGATCAACATACAGCTGAAAGATGCTGGTGTTGACAGCGATGTCCTGTAAAGGATATGCAAAACAAACAAAAAATGGCTGGTTAGAAGTGTTATTGTGTTCATGGTTTGACAAGACAAGAATTAGAGACCTTATATTTTTAAATATCAGCTTATCTGTAGATGTGTATATCTGTGCTTTGGAGCGCACGTGTGTGTGTGTAACATGTTGTCAGAACTCAGTCATTATTATTGCCGAATAGGATCCAAAATCTTATGCGCGGTATTAGCACAGTTCGCTGTCAACTTCGATAACGCACTGGCCGTATAATTAAAGAAAATAATATCATCATCATCATCGTGTGCCATGCCGGTAAGCGTGGGTGCTCATGTTTCGCTAACTCACACGATCACCTGAATCGTGGATCAGCACTGTGTTCTTGTCCCGACCATGCCATGTGGTCAAGCCATCCAAATATTTACTTCTCTGCATTCCCCTTGTTCTTTTCCCCTCAGTCTTGTTAGTGGTCAACAAGCTTTCTAGTTTATTTCTTCTCATAACATTGCCGAAAAATATTGTCTGTCTACGTCCAATTTCTCTAATCAGTTTGCGGTTTTCCTTTGCCTCTTGTGGGACTTGCGCATTCGTTTTTCTGTCTGTCCATGGAACTCTTTGCATTTTCCTCAGAAACCACATCGCGACAGCCATTGAGAGTAATATATTCTGCTGAATTACTACACTATACTACTATAGAATGTTATAGACAGTAATCTTGGTGTCACCGCTTGTGAAGGAGGCACCCTGGTGAACCCAGCACCCCACACCAGCCGCTCACAACGCTTCTGCAAGCACGGTACTTCATGCCTGTGGGACTGTTACAGGGGTTGAGTTACTGGTCTCATAGTATTAGAAAAGTTTACATAAAAGTCAGCAGGGGTTATTGGCGACCTTTAGTCCACTACAGCAGAATGCGAGATCGAAATAGTGGCTGCTGGCTGTTCATTATCACGTGAATGTTTACAGGGAAACGTGAGATGTGACACTAACATTAATAGTTATGACATGTGCTGATGTCAGCACAGGATGGCGCCATCTTTTGAAAAATGTTAGCACACAAGGAATCTAGGTAAATATTTATATAACTAGCCACATGCTGGCACCCATTGTAGGTGCTTATTTCATGCAGACAGATGGACGGTCGGCCGATCGGTTTTACGACCAACCGACCGACCGGCAGCAAGCCTGACAGACAAACAGACAGACAGACAGACAGACAGACAGACAAACAGACAGACAGACAGACAGACAGACAGACAGACAGACAGACAGAACGAATGAACGAACGAACGAACGAACGAGCAAACTTTATTTTCAAAGGGTAACAAATTGGGCACGCAGGCCCGTCTTACATTCGGCCCTTCCAATCACTCATCTTTCGTTCATCAATAGTGCATGATACATTCACATAAAAAAAAACATTGTCAAATGAATGCTGTAAACATAAACAATGCATTTAACCATGTTATTACACACATCTCCCACCTATCCACACATCCCCCACCCACTTCAAATCCCTCACACACATCATCTACTCACCCACATACACACCCAGGTCACACATGCATTACCCCACCCATCCACCCATCCACCACCCACACACATCTACCCACACACATCCACCCACATACATCCTCACCCACCCACACACACACACACAACCCAGGCACTCATACATGCTTTAACCCACCTATTCCACACCCAGACACATCCCCCGACCTACAGACATCTCCCCACCTACACACATCTCCCAACCCATCCCATACCCATACACACGGACCCACCCACATATCCTCCACCACCCAGCCAAGCACACATCCCCCACCCACACACACACATCTCCTCGCCAACCCGCACATCAGAACCTACACACACACACACACTTGCCGCACACATCCACAAATCCCCACTTACACACATTCCACCACCCACACAATCTCCCCCACCCACTCGCACATCCCGCACTCACCGACACACACACATCCCCCACCCATCCCCATCCTACACACACTCACCCACCCACACATCCCCCACCCACACACACACACCCATACACACATCCACCACACAGACATCACCACCCACACACCCATCTCCTCACCCGCCAACACATTCCCAGACAGACAGACAGACAGACAAACAGACAGACAGACAGACAGACACAGACAGACAGACAGGCAGACAGACAGACAGACAGACAGACACAGACAGACAGACAGACAGACAGACAGACAGACGGACGGACGGACGGACAGACGGATGGACGGACAGACAGACAGACAGACAGACAGACAGACAGGTAGTCCCATTTATGGTCTCCAAAGGAGAGCTGACACTTTTACCCTTTACCGCTTCAGTCTCCCACTAATATATATATATATATATACTAGCTGACCCGGCCCGGCTTCGCCAGGGCCTGGCGGGGATCTATCTATCTATCTATCTATCTATCTGTCTGTCTGTCTGCTTGCTGTCTGTCTGTTTGTCTGTTTGTCTGTCAGTCTGTCTGACCCGGCGCGGCTTCGCCCAGCTCCTGGTGGGGAGCATCTCATTTAACTCATATAAGTAGTCATCTAAGCTCCCATTCCCATTCCCGACTATCTGTCTGTCTGTCTGTCTATCTGTTTGTCTGTCTGTCTGACCCGGCCCGGCTTCACCCATTCCCTGGTGGGGAGCATCTCATTTAATTCATATATGTAGTCATATAAGCTCCCGTTCCCGACTATCTGTCTGTCTGTCTGTCTGTCTATCTGATCTATCTATCTATCTGATCTATCTGTCTATCTGATCTATCTGATCTATCTATCTATCTATCTATCTATCTATCTATCTATGTTCGGCCCGTTCCCGTTAAAAATATAGATAGAATAGAAGAATAGATAGATTGATTGTAGAAAATATGATTGGAAGAGATCTATCTAAAGTAAACTTACCAAGATATCACGAACAGCCAATAAATGGTGGGCGGTGGGTTGACTGCAGAGTACTGCAAAGGATATGCAACTAACTTTCTATCACAATACTTTTTTTTTTTTACGAACGAAAATCTTTCGCAGGCCCTTCCTACATTCTGCCCTTCTTCTCTATTTCCTCTCATACATTCTTTCATTCAACATCTCTTTTGAAGCAATTCTTTGACAACTGTTTTTTTTTTTAGACAATTCAAAGTTATTATTGTTATTCAGTATATCTGACCCTGCTGAAGTTATTAATGTGTGGTCTTCTGTGCTGTCTCCGAAGTCAGCGTCTTATTTTTAAAACATGTAGCTATTGAGCTGACGATAATTATATCCGTTTGACTAATACTTTCTAGAGATTTGGACATATTTCTCTTTGCCAGCATTTTCCAACCTTTCGTGACATTTATTTTAGAAAAAGTGAAAACCACTCAGATTGTCACTCCCTCCTCCTACTCCCCACAAATGGAGGAGAGG
>OY992889.1:51263588-51553588 GCA_963921405.1 Cepaea hortensis | reverse complement strand
AAGACAAAATACCTACTGCATCGAGCACAAAGGGAGCAATAAAGATATGACTCCGAATGGAAAACATACCATTTCCAGAAACATATTTCTAGCTAGAATTGTTGTCCCTTGTAAAACAGACGCCAACAAGCAAGAAATATCAAATCGTGAGACTTCCGCGGTACCATTCTCATTTTAACCCTATAGAACTTGTGTGGGCTAAAATTAAAGGACAGGTGGCAGCTGACATTACTATATTCAAATTGTCTGACGTCAGGATACTAATCCAGTCCGCGCTATTAAATATTGATAAAAGTTACTGGAAAAATGTGAGGACCATGTGTTGAAAGAGGAAGAGGATTATTGGAGAAAGGATGGATTGAATTTTATGCAACCGAGAGCAGTCATCAACCTACTGGAATCGTCCGACACAGATTAAGGTCTGAGCAGATCGCAGACCTTAATCCACGTGCACACCAACTGGGATATTTTGCTACAAATATTCAGAAGAATTGCAAGCCCTAAACATTACAGCATCAGCATAATGTCAATGGCAACAGTTTGTATTCCACAGTGATGAATTTTCAATTCCGCAAGCCCTCAGCCGTTATTGAAACACACACACACACACACACACACACACACACACACACACACACACACACACACACACACACACAAACAAACACACTAAACGCATTGAATACCAACAGAAGAGTAATATTGCTTTGGAAACTGACATATTGTGACATAACAAGAAACGCGAGAGCAAACACGTTGTCAAATTAGGGGACAACACACGTGCATACGAATCAATCTATAAATTTCAATGAAAAGAGGACCAACATCTTGGTCGTTAAGAAGAAAGCCCACTACAGAGACACTGACAACTATTTTCATAGTGCAAAACAGGTAATCATGTTCCGTCTCTGAACGGTAAACAGCAGAGTAGACAATCTTTCACGAAGACTCAAAGCGGGTCTGTCACCCATGTGTACGTGTGAACAAACTACACAGCCAGCTGAACAGATCCTTCAAAATGGAAACATGATGACTAAATTGCGGTATCATTTCTGGTCACTCCATACGCACATTAAAGCACAGCTATTTGGAAGCTTTCACGAACTCAATATAAAAAGCTAACACGAATACTTGTGTACACATTATTAACCAGCAGCTGAAGAAACAAGAAGGAAATGAAAAATAAGGTAAGAAATATATTCCTTCTACTTTCCTGTCAATTTACAAATTATTTACCCCATGCCTCTGTAATTTCTCTGTCTTTACTAATATTACACATTGCACCCCTCTCGGGATTCTCCGTGGTGAAATGGTCAAGCCGTCTGATTCGGGCTCCAAAGATTTTATGTTCGATTCGGACCGCGTCCTTCATTTCACGAGTGCATTTTTTTCGGAGACTCCCGTGGGTCGTCGCTGGAGGTACGGAGTTCGCGCTTTGTGCGACAAGAAACTGAGCCATATGGGATAAAAACCCGGTGCAATGCAGCCGACCCTGTCGATTTTAAGTTACTTCTTTCATTGCACCCACTCCCATACGAATCCGGATACGCCGTGTGTGTCATCTGAATTGGCGGGGCTTTCATTACTGTAAACATAAATTTGTTAGCGAGAAATCACTAGTTTTTCAGCAAAACTTCAAAGGAATGTCGCCGCTTTCGATGATTTAAGTTGCTTTTGGAAATATCAAAGACATATTCCTTAGGTAAATATAAGACGGCTGGAAAAATTTCATAACGATGCAACAGACAGTTTTCAAAATAATTGATCGTGCATGAAGGCATTCTTTTCGAGACATACTATAGATACACCTTTCAAGCTGAAATATACACATGTTTGCACAGAAATATCAATTGTTTACCATACTAATTTTAAATTGACTATCATGTCTGTCTGTTTGCACAAAACTGGCCTATGTAGATGAATCATCATGGCTTCTGCAAACTTTAATAAACGACTATTTTGTATATGAAACTACATGTGAAAGGCTCTGTCTCTATCAATTACATGACCGGTTTCCAAGACATGACGTGCAATGGATGACGCCGAAAGTTTGTAATTGTGGTGTGCCTTCCCATGATCCCATCGCTTGTGTATAGTATCTTGTCAATCCAGCTGGGTATGTGTTCAACAACCCTGCTGTGTAACTGCCGCTCTGTTCTGACGATGTAAGTAGACTCGCACCTGCATGTGAATTGGTAAATGCAATTGGATTTGGTGTACTGAAGGGTAGATTCTTTTACTGCTGGGGTGGGAATAGGTGTGGTTATGTACCTAATAACTGGAGTTGCATCACAGAATGGTCTGCCGAAAGCTGTAATGAGCCGGTCCTGTAGATGTTGCATTACGTCATCCCCTCGAAAGGGTAACTGAATTAATACCTTGAACTTAGGGACTGTAGTTACGTCTGGTTTCGGCTGTTGGCATTGGCTTCTTATAAATCCTGTGGAGTACCCATTCTGGGGTAAGAGATTTTTCAGAGTTTCAGTTTCCTCTGTCAGTGTTTTCTGGGTGCTTATCTTCCTAGAACGGTCAAACAGGGTCAGTACTAAGCCCCGTTTGTACTGGACAGATGCGAAGCTACGAAAATGTAAGTTTTCAATTCAATGTCTCTTTGCGGTACACCGATCTTTGAATTGTGCCATCTACTCTACGTCTCATTAGAATATCTAGGAAAGGCAACGCTTCGTTGCGTTCTAGTTCCATAGATAGAGAGATGTTTTCATGCACCATGTTCATTATACCTGGAACGATGTTGCTCGTAGCTCATCTGTGGTGATAATTAATATATCGTCCACATAACAACTGTAGTAGACCAAGTTGTTAATGTCTGAGGATCTCTTTTCTTCTAAATGTGCCATGAAGATATCCGCTAGAATAGGACCAAGATTACTTCACATGGCCCCTACGCCAATTTGGCGGTATGACTTATTCAGAAAATTGAATTTTATATTTGCAGTACATAGTAATAGTGGCCTCTCTAGAATAGATGTAGGTATACCTAGGTTTAGTTTGTTGTCTCTAATGCGTTCATTTATTATTTTCACTGTCTCATCTAATGGAACGTTGGTGAATAGGGATGCTATATCCATGGATGCAACGTGTTTATTATTTATGTCCATAGTATCCAATAATTCCACCAATTCGAATGTATCTTTGAGTATTTTTGGATCAAACGACTGCCGTACTAGATTTAACATTTCAGCAAGCCATATCGCCATCCGGTGTTGTGCAGAGTTAGCCATGGACAGGATCGGTCTTAGCGGGATTTCGGGCTTGTGATATTTGGGTGCCGGTCTCTCTGGCTGTGGGGTTACAACACTTTCTCTCTGTAATCCCGTTTATCACGCAGAGTCTCGCAGCGGAGCGAGAACTGAGGTGGTTCGACCCCCGCTCGTGACTTGCGGATACTGAGCCGGCCGCTCAGAAAGCAATGGCAAACTACTGAGCGTAATCTTGCCAAGAGATCAACAGACAGCTGAAAGATGCTGCTGTTGACAGCTAAGTCCTGTAAAAGGATACGCAAAAAAAAAAAAAAAAAAAAAATTTGATATTTGGGTAGACCGTACATTTGAGGAGTTTGGGAGCCACTTGGTGTGAACAGTTTTGCTGAGGTCTCACTGATAAGTCCCTCATTCACAAGTGACTGGATCGCTTTTCTAATGTTTGCATCCAGGTCCTCCGACTTGTGTACTGTTTGATCTAACTTGAATTTAGATGCATCTGATAATATCTCTTCCATTGTACTCTGGTAGTCTGACATGTCCATCAATACTGCACCGCTTCCTTTGTCTGGTTTTAGTAATACAAGGGTTGTGTTAGCCTTTAGTGCTTTTAAAGCAATAATGTGTTCGTTGATCAGCGGACATGTCTGTTTAGAAGGAGTTGTGCGATACTCGCGTTCTAAATCTACCAGTTTGGCCTTCAGCCACCCGACCCAGCAGAAGTAGGTGATAACTTAGAGACATGGTCAAACATCTCAATGCGGTTTAAGTGTTTGGGTTGTATGCAGAATTTTAATCCGTATGCAAGGGCCTCAGTTTCAATATTGTTCAGAACATACGACGATAAGTTCCTCACATATTTATCTCGGTTGTCTAGTACTGACGTTGTTATCTTTTAATTACTCAGTGATTTGTTGAGGCTTGAAAGATGTATCTAGTTATTTTACTCTATGTTGTGTGGCGTCTGCAGTATGTACCTTACGAGATGCAGCGAAATATGCCAGGCAATAAATCGTACGATCTATGGTTCGTGTCTTCGTTATAGTAGAATACTGAAAATTTGTTGGAAAGCCAAACAGAGCAATCATGATGTGTTAAGGGAAGCTGAGTAGCAAAGACAACTTATCACAAACATCAGAAAGAGGCCACGTTATGATAAGACAAAAGCTGAAACATGTTGTGACAACCGGAAAGATTTGCGGAAAGAAAGATAGAGGAAAACAGCGTGAAAAGATTATTGACAGTCTTGTCTCATGGCACGGAAGGGAGTCAACACACGAATTTTACGTCCGAGATCGTAATTTGTGGAGAAGCATGATCACTCACGCCAGCCGGCAAGGAACTGGATGATAATGAGATGCGTGGCATTTTTGCCCACCTCAAATATGGCATGTATCGATTGTGTGCACCAAATTACAACCATACCGTCCAAATAATATCGCTGCCCTAAACCGTTGAAATGGAGCGTGATAGCAACGTGCGTTATAAGAAGCGAATTGTGATTAGAATTTCGCGTTGCAGGGAAGGAAACTGTTGGGAACATTCACAAATGTCTGTATGATGTGTATGAAAGTGTTGCAGTCAACAAGAGTACAGTCAGTCGCTGGGTTCAGAGAATCAAAGCATCAGGAAGTGGAGATACGGAGCTGCTTGATGGGCCCCGCTGTGGACGTCCTGTCACAGCAACCAACGCAGAAATGTTGAAATGCGCTGATGGCATTATTCTTATTGATAGGCTAATCATACTCAACATTTGGCAATACAACTGTCAGTCAGCAATGATAATGCAAATGCAGTTATAAAAACTCTCGGATTTTCTAAGGTTTACACAAGATGGGTTCCTGGAATTCGCACAGATGACTACCGATTGCAAAGAAAAACAATTTCTTCTGCATTGTTGGATCTGTCAATGCTGATGGAGAAAATTATGTGGCTAATATCGTTACAGATGACGAAACCTGGGCACATCATTTTTAAACTGAGACCCAAAAAAAAAAAAAAACAGTCAATGGATTGTCATCATCCGCAACCACCACGAAGAAAGAAATTCAAGACAACTCATTCAAATGGAAAGGTAATGATCATTGTCTTATAGGACATTGAAGGTGGGATTCTTGTGGATGTTATGCCAAGAGGAGAGACAATCAATTCACAAGCTTACATTTTTTTTTTGCGTATTACATTACAGGACATCGCTGTCAACGCCAGCATTTTACCGCTGTTGTTGATTTCTTGGCAAAATTACGCTCAGTAGTTTGCCATTGCTTTCTGAGAGGCCGCCTCACATATCCCGTAAGTAAAGGCTCGGCGAGAACCACTACCAATTCTCGCGCAGCTGCATTTGCTCACGTGGATAAACGGGATTACTGAGAAAGTCGCTAACCCATGGGCCAGGGAGACCTGCAAGCTTACATTAAGACACTAAAAAAAAAAAAAAACTCAACTTTTTTGCAGTGTTCGGCTACACAAGAATCCAGCAGATCCGCTTCGCCTTCATAACAATGCACGCCCTCACACAAGTCTGGCAAAACGGGAAGCACTCACCAAATTAGGTTCGACTGTACTATCCCAAATACCCTATAGTCCCGATATGGCACCCTCTGATTCCCATTTATTTGGTCCACTTAAAGATGCACTCAGTAGGACAAGGTTTGAAGATGATGAAGGAGTGATTCATGCAGCGAAGAACGGGATACACGATCAAGAGAAAATCTGGTACGGGCCAGGAATACATGCACTTGTTTCTCGCTAACATAAAGCCACCCAAGTTGATGGGGATTATGTTGAGCAATACCGATGTTTACAAGGCACATCCGTGTATATTATATATAGGTTTCATACTTTTTGAATAAACAGCTCCTGAGAAAAACCTTGTGGTGCATTACTTTCTGAACGCCATGTGTGTGTGTGTGTGTGTGTGTGTGTGTGTGTGTGTGCGTGCGAGTGTGCGTGTCTGTGTGTGTGTGTGTGTGTGTGTGTGTGTGTGAGTGTGTGTGTGTGTGTGTGTGCGTGCGAGTGTGCGTGTGTGTGTGTGTGTGCGTGCGTGCGAGTGTGCGTGTCTGTGTGTGTGTGTGTGTGTGCGTGCGAGTGTGCGTGTCTGTGTGTGTGTGTGTGTGTGTGTGTGTGTGCGTGCGAGTGTGCGTGTCTGTGTGTGTGTGTGTCTCCTACACAGTAACATCCGAGAGATGATGTGGCGGATATAAAAGATATCGAATAGAATCAGAATCGTCCCATCCAATGACCAGGGCGACGCACCGTAATAAGAATACCAGGAGATGTCATGGGAAGAGTGGCATTATTATTATTATTAGTAGTATTAACCACATGACTCCTGGAGTGATGATTGTCTTATACAATGTGGATCAAGCACATATTTCATTTGAGAATGTCATCATCATTATCATCATCATCATTTTTCCAGCGAACAGAAATTAGCTTTGTATCCGAAAATACTAGGCAACAAAGAAAGAGAAATATGAACAGCTAAAGTAGCTGGCAATTGATAATATATGCAATATAATCTACACTAACACATAATATGCGTGAGTGATGTGAAAAACAATGATGACTAATCTTCACTCAAGAACAAAGCACAAGAAGAAGAAGAAGAAGAAGAAGCAGAAGAAGAGGAAGAGGAAGAAGAAGAAGAAGAAGAAGAAGAAGAAGAAGAAGAAGAAGAAGAAGAAGAAGAAGAAGAAGAAGAAAAAGAAGAAAGGGAGAGGAAGGAGAACAAGAAACCTATTTAAAGACACTGATTGTGTGTTGTGTTCATTATGCCAGCAAGCTTTCAAGTATTATTATCGTTAACATGCTTGTCAACAACTTAACTTTGACAGGCATACAAGGATTCCTCTTTTGTACCACACGAAATGAGAACTCTTACGTCGTACAAAAGGATACAAATATAATACAATTTTATTTGCTAGTTGTACAGTAGCTCTGCGAGCGGATAACCACATAGGTAATACACATCATGGTATATCGTGATGATGTTATGTGAAAAGTGTTATCGATGGTAATATCTATCGAAGCTAAGTCTAAGTCACAACTATTGCTATTGTCCTTTTTAAGCAACAAAGTATTCACAGCGAATACATCAGTCTGTCTCCTACGCTGTCGAGTCGCGGTCTGGCGATCTTCGTGGCGTGTCCAGCCACGAGCAGTTGACTCTTCGTGCATCAGCTAGTTTGCGTGCTCGGAGTTCCAGCACGCAGTTAGTAACTGGTCAACTAGTTAGAGTTATTAGTGTTTCGTTGACACTTCTCGTGATGCGGGTTTGCCCACTCTATTTTGGGCAACTCCAGCTCACGTCTTACAGTGTCCCCTTTTTGGACACGAGTGTGTCCAGTCGGAGAACTATTTATAGTTCTCACTCGTGCTTCTGTCCCTTCTGTCCCTATTTCCTAAATAGCTATGTTCTCCTGATCCTGTCTAGGTCTATTTCCATAGTTCTACTTATATCTTCTTTATTAGGTCACTTGCAGCTCTTTGACAATGCTAGAATTGCGGTATTTGAGTACACTCACAATCTTTATTTAAAAGTGAACACAAACCTGTCGTACACCGCAGGATACTACTATATAGACAGTAAATGACTGAACACATTCATTTTATGAGTTCCATCCAGGCAGGCAACAGTCCATGTGGGTGGTTGTCAGTCTGTGCAACACAGTTTCCCATCAAGCCAAGGCTGATGGTCTAGTAACTCGTGGTGTGCATTCATTTGTGTGTGTGTGTGTGTTTGTGTGTGTGTGTGCGTGCGTGTAAGTATGTGTGTGTGAGTGTGTGTGTGTGTGTGAGTGTGTGTGTGAGTGTGTGAGTGTGTGTGTGTGTGTGTGTGTGATTTAGAAAAGGTGCCTAAACATTGTCTGCTTCATCACTACCTAACCAGCTAGCCGCGGTTGGTGGGTACCCTTAACTGCGGTCGACATACAAAGAAAGATAAAACAAGCAAAGCTAAAAGAGTAAACCATATTCCCTTAACAATTGGAACTTGGAATGTACGCACCCTACTTGACAGAGACGGCGCGTCGGGTCCAGAGAGACGAACAGCACTGATTGGGAGAGAGCTGGGCAGGTGCAACATCGACACTGCAGCCTTGAGGGAGACACGACTTGCAGAAGAAGGCCAAATCTGTGAAATAGGTGCCGGCTACACATTTTTCTGGAGTGGAAGGAAAAGCGAGGAAAGACGCCAATCCGGTGTGGGATTTGCCATTAAGTCGGCCCTGGTCGGCAAATTAGCTGGATTTCCAAAGGCTATAAATGACAGCCTCATGACCATGAAGTTGCCTCTGCTGAATGGAAGGAAGCACGCAACCATTGTGAGTGTCTACGCACCAACTATGACCAACGAAGATGATGTCAAGAACAAGTTCTATGAGGACCTGCACAGTGTATTAACATCTGTTCCCAAAGGAGACAAACTTATACTCCTTGGGGATTTCAATGCAAGAGTAGGCACGGACACCACCTCTTGGAGTGGCATTATTGGAAAGCATGGAGTCGGAAAGTGTAACAGCAATGGACTCCGCCTCCTTCAGACATGTGCCGAACATGATCTCGTGATTACGAACACAATTTTCCGTCTCCCCATGAGGAATAGGACATCGTGGATGCACCCTCGCTCGAAACACTGGCACCTCATTGACTATGTCATCGTCAGGAGGAGTGACAGACAAGACGTTCGAGTGACAAAATCCATGTGTGGTGCCGAATGTTGGACAGACCATCGTCTCATTGTCTCGAAAATGAACATCCACATCAGGCCACCACGGCGTCCTCAAGGGGCGAAAATGCAAACAAAGCTAAATGTCACCCGCCTAAAAAGCAAGAAAATGCAGCAGTCGTTTGAAAATATGCTGGAAGACCGCCTCAAGCCCAATGCTGAAGCTAAACAGGATACAGAAACAGAATGGAGAGCCCTAAAGGACACAATTTACAACACTGCTATGGAAATCCTGGGTCCAGCCCCCCGAAAGCATAAAGACTGGTTTGATGAAAATTCCGAAGACATCAACCAATTGCTGGCCGAGAAACATCTTCTCCTCAAGGCACATTTGAATGACCCAAAGTCAACATCAAAAAAAGATGCTTTCAAGAACATTCAGAGAGTAGTGCAGCAGAAACTTCGGCACATGCGGGACTCCTGGCTGAGCAGCAAAGCTGATGAAATTCAGGGCTTTGCTGACAGACATGATATGAAAAACTTCTACGACTCACTGAAAGCGGTCTATGGTCCTTCATCACCAGGCATAGTTCCCCTCCTCAGTGCAAACGGGGGAACATTGGTCACCGATAAGAAAGAAATCCTCCAACGCTGGGCAGAGCATTTCAGCAAAATCTTAAATGCAACTTCCTTCTTCGATGATGAAACCATCAACTGCCTTCCTCAAGTTCCCACCAATGAGACACTTGGTGACCTGCCAACCATAGTGGAAATAAACAAAGCCATCCAGCAACTCTCCAGCGGCAAGGCACCTGGTCCTGACTCCATCCCAGCAGAGATATACAAGGCAGGTGGGCCGGTCCTAACAGAGCAGCTTCACCAAGTCTTCACAAACATATGGATGAACGAGACCATGCCACAAGATTTTAAGGACGCGTCAATAGTCCACCTTTACAAACGTAAAGGAAACCGCCAATCCTGTGACAACCACCGAGGCATCTCCTTGCTTTCAATTGCAGGGAAGATACTCGCCAGAATTCTTCTCAATCGCCTCACAGCCCATCTCGATCAAGGTCTTCTTCCTGAGAGTCAATGTGGCTTCAGAAACGAACGTGGAACTGTTGACATGATTTTCGCTGCAAGGCAGCTGCAAGAGAAATGTCAGGAACAGAACTGCGAAATGTTCTCCACTTTCATTGACCTTACCAAGGCTTTTGATACAGTCAGCAGAGAAGGACTGTGGAAGATTATGGCAAAATATGGCTGTCCACGAAAGTTTGTCCAAATAGTGCGGCTATTTCATGACGGCATGCAGGCAAGAGTACAGGAAAATGGTGAACTGTCTGAACCCTTTCCTGTAACCAATGGAGTGAAGCAAGGATGTGTCCTGGCACCAACACTGTTCAGCCTCATGTTTTCAGCCATGTTGATGAATGCCTTCGTGAGCGACGACATTGGAATAGACATCAACTACCGTATGGATGGAAAGTTATTCAATCTCAGAAGGCTGAAAGCTAAAACCAAAATTGACAGCGTCACCGTCAGAGAGCTCCTGTTTGCTGATGATTGCGCTCTATACGCCAACTCAGAGGCGGACATGCAACATAATGTTTCAGCTTTCTCACATGCCTGTGCCAACTTTGGGCTCAATATCAACTTGGAGAAGACTGTAGTTATGTACCAGCCAGCTCCAGGGAATAATCACACTGTGCCGAATATCAAAGTGAATGACCATAGACTAAGTGTTGTGGACAAATTCACCTATCTTGGCAGCACTGTGTCACAAGCTGCCACAATCGATGACGAAGTGAATGCAAGAATCTCCAAGGCCAGTGCAGCCTTTGGCAGACTGTACAAGAATGTATGGGACAGAACTGGAATAAGCCTGCAAACAAAGCTAAAAGTCTACAAAGCAGTTGTATTATCCACACTGCTATATGCTTGTGAAACCTGGACTGTTTATCAGCGACACGCTAGGAAATTAAACCACTTCCACAAAGTCTGCCTAAGGAAGCTACTGAAGATTAAATGGCAAGACAAGATTCCAGACACTGAAGTCCTAGAAAGAGCATCCATGCCCAGTATCCACACTCTACTGATGAAGAATCAGATTCGCTGGGCTGGTCACTTGACCCGCATGCCAGATCACAGGCTCCCTAAACGAATTTTCTACAGCGAACTGCGTTGTGGTAAACGCTCCCAAGGTGGCCAGAGGAAACGTTTTAAAGACACTCTGAAAATTTCACTGAATGCTTTTAGAATTCGTCATGACACCTGGGAGGCTGCAGCCAGAGACCGAAATTCATGGCGTGCATCATTGCGCAAAGGTGCAGTCATATGTGAGGCAACCAGGACTGCAAGAGCTGTGAAGAAAAGGCAGGACAGAAAAACCACTGCAGGAAATCCTCCTCCAGAGACGTCAAGCATTCTTTGCCCACATTGTCAAAGAACATTTCGAGCCAAAATAGGCCTTATCAGCCATCTTAGAACCCACGTCTCCACACCTTCAACCCCACTTGATGAAATGAATGGTCATCATCATTCTTGATGGACAAACAACACAAACAACATATAAATGTAATATAGAAATTACTTTATTCGCCATGTTTTCTTCTCACAAGTAAGGCGTTTTTACAGAGAACACCTGTCCTTCTTATCCTCCCCCTTCTTCGTATATATCTATATCTATAAAACAGAGTGTATGTGGTTTTGTGGTTTTGTGTGTTTGTGGGTAGCTTTGTATTGGATGCGTTCGATAACGGTACATCCGATTGAGATGAAATTTTCTACACGTCTTCCTTTCATTCCTGTGCAATCGACTATAATAGTTTCTTAGTGTAAAATCTTCTACTTATTTAATAACATTTACTTTTTCATTTTTCATTATATAATTTCTATATAGCATGGGGACTTCACTCTAGAAAAGTTTTTCAAGGGGCATAACTTTTAATAACATTTCTATATACTTTATAGTCATATTGTTCGACTTACTTGCACTATTGTTAAACTCTTTGTCTATAGTTATTTTTAGGCATATGAGTTATAATAAATAATGATATAATCTTTAAGGCATTTTCAAAGTTTTCATAAAAATAATGCATAATGCATAACATTGTAACCCATCTTTTTTCTGCTTAAAGAACTTATCAACTGTCATGTCGGTGATTAAAAACAGTATTCATTAAAAATAATGTATGGTGTGTGGAAGGACTTTCTTTAAAGTTACTGTGCGCCAGGAGCTGGGCGAATCCACGCCGGGTCAGATAGATAGACAGACAGATAGTCGGGAACGGAAGCTTATTTGACTACTTATATGAATTAAATGACATGCTCCCCATCAGGGACTGGGTGAAGCCGGGCCGGGTCAGACAGACAGACAGATAGACAGACAGACAGTCGGGAACGGGAGAGCTTATATGACTACGTATATGAATTAAATGAGATGCTCCCCACCAAGGACTGGGTGAAGCCGGGCCGGGACAGACAGACAGACAGATAGACAGACAAACAGATAGTCGGGAACGGGAGAGCTTATATGACTACGTATATGAATTAAATGAGATGCTCCCCACCAGGGACTGGGTGAAGCCGGGCCGGGTCAGACAGACAGACAGACAGATAGACAGACAGACAGATAGTCGGGAACGGGAGAACTTATATGACTACTTATATGAATTAAATGAGATGCTCCCCACCAGGGACTGGGTGAAGCCGGGCCGGGTCAGCCAGACAGACAGATAAACAAGCAGACAGACAGACTGATAGATAGATAGATCCCCTCCAGGGCCTGGGCGAAGCCGGGCCGGGTCAGCTAGTATATATATATATATATATATATATATATATATATATATATATATATATATATATATATATATATATATCACCGAGCATATAAATGTAGTCGGATTTTGATGCTCGGTGATTTCAATGCTCGTGTGGGCAAGGACTCGAGTTCATGGCCAGTGTGCCTTGGAAAATACAACATCGGTCGCATGAATGAAAATGGGCAAAGGCTGCTGGAGCATTGCACCAGTAATGACCTATGTATTACAAACTCTTTTTTTAAAACAAAAGAGATGCATAAGGTCACATGGAAACATCCAAGATCCGGCCATTGGCACCAGCTGGACTTCATCATCACACGGAGACAACATCTGAACCATATATCATTGACTCGTAGCTACCACAGTGCTGACTGTGATACGGATCATTCTTTGGTTGTTGCAAGGGTTAGACTGAGACCAAAGAGAATCTACACAGCTAAACACAAATCTAGCCCCAGGATTAATATTATTAACACTCATGATCCTGAAAAGTGCTTTCAGTTTCAACAGCAACTTGAAGACGCTTTCACTGATACACCAGAAAATTGTACAGTAAATGATAAATGGAATAAACTTAAGGAAACTCTTTGTAAAACTGCCGTAAAGGTTTACGGCACTGTGGATCATAAGAGGCAGGACTGGTTTGCGGCCAACAGCGAGACTCTGCAGCCCTTGATTGATAAGAAGAAGAAAGCTCTCTTAAGAAACAAGGAAAGACCAACGCGTAACACTCTGAGTGAGCTAAGGCAAGCTAGGAAGGATGTGCAAAAGGCTGCCAGGCAGTGTGCAAATGATTATTGGATCAAGTTATGTGAGTCCATTCAAATCGCAAGTGATAAGGGAGACATAAGAAGCATGTATGAAGGAATAAAGAAAGCCTGTGGTCCAGTGATCAAAAGAAGTGCACCATTGAAAACCTTGACTGGAGAAGTCATCACTGATAAGAAACAGCAGATGGACAGATGGGTAGAGCACTATTTGGAGCTTTACTCAAGTGAGACCAAACTAGCGGATAATGCCCTCAACGCCATAGAGGCTCTACCAACTCTTGACCACCTGGACACACTTCCCACCATAACAGAAGTTAAGTGTGCTATAAATGAACTTGCATCTGGCAAGGCTCCAGGTAAGGATGGGATTCCAATAGAGGTTATCAGGAGTGGGCAAGACACACTCACTATACAGATCCACCAGCTAATAGAGCTATGCTGGCGTGAAGGACAAGTCCCACAGGATTTCAAAGATTCAAGCATCATAACACTGTACAAGAACAAGGGCGATCGGAGCGACTGCAACAACTATAGGGGTATCTCACTTCTGTGTATTGTTGGAAAAGTATTTGCCAGAATTGTTCTGCGCAGACTTCAAGTCCTAGGAGATCAAGTCTACCCCGAATCACAGTGTGGCTTTCGACAGAACCGGTCTACCACTGATATGATATTCTCATTGCGACAAATGCAAGAAAAATGCCGTGAACAGAATCAACCACTGTTTATTGCCTTCATTGACCTCACAAAGGCATTTGATTTGGTCAGTCGTGAGGGTCTGTTTAAGGCACTAAAGAAGATTGGCTGCCCACCAATTCTTCTGTCCATTGTGGAATCGTTCCACACAGGCATGAAGGGTATAATCAAGTTTGATGGTGCAACTTCTGAAGAATTTGAAATCAAGAGTGGAGTTAAGCAAGGTTGTGTACTAGCTCCCACCCTCTTTGGAATATACTTTTCACTTCTACTGAAATATGCATTTCGTGATCAGGATGGTGGTATATACATTCACTCACGCTCAGATAGCGGCCTCTACAATGCTCAGAGATTGAAGGCTAAGACCAAAATTAGGAGGGTACTGATCAGAGAGTTGCTTTTTGCAGATGATGCTGCAGTTACGACCCACTCTGAGGAAGAATTGCAATGTCTACTATCTGCATTCTCCAATGCTTGTTCTGAATTTGGTTTAACAATTAGCAAAAAGAAGACACAGATTATGTCACAAGGTGCACATGGGGTACCATCAATCTTTATTGACGACGCCGAACTAGAGATAGTAGACCATTTTACATATCTAGGATCGGTGGTAAATAGCAAATTATCCCTAGATCAGGAAATCAACATCCGGATTGGTAAGGCAGCAACAACAATGAACAGGTTAAGAAAAAGAGTCTGGGAGAACAGGAAGCTTACTGCCAAAACAAAAGTCCTTGTCTATCAAGCCTGTGTCCTTAGTACTCTTCTCTATGGCAGTGAAACCTGGACAACTTACTCACACCAAGAGAACAATTTAAACAGCTTTCATATGCGGTGTCTGCGAAGAATTCTTGGTATTAAGTGGCAAGACAAAATCACAAATACTGAAGTATTGGAAAGATCAGGTTGTGTGACAGTTTATTCCATGCTCAGTCTTCGTAGACTTAGATGGATAGGACATCTTAGGCGGATGGATGATGGTAGAATACCAAAGGATATCTTTTTTGGTGAATTACAGATGGGTAAGAGATCTCAGGGTCGGCCTCTACTACGATACAAAGATGTGTGTAAGCGGGACATGATTGATACAGGCATTGATAATGCACATTGGGAGCAAGTCGCCGCTGAACGTGTTGCATGGAGGGCAAATATCAGAAATGGAATAAAGTCAAAGGAGAAAATTATTGCAGAAAAGTCACACACCAAGCGTTTGAGACGTAAGATGGTGCATGATGGTGGAAATGACCACGTGTTCACATGCACCCACTGTGAACGGACATTTACAGCGCAAATTGGCCTTATCAGTCACACTCGCTACCGCCATAGTTAAAAGTTATTATGCCTTTTTAAAGCACAAACTATCGTCTGTCAAGACGGCAAGGTGCCAATGTATATATATATATATATATATATATATATATATATATATATATATATATATTTCTTACGTTTACAATTGTCTGACACATTGTCATATTGTCGCTTTACAAAATCACAATAACAATTACACAATCTTGCCCAAAGCTCTCGTATTAAGAAGAAAATTAGGTTTTATGTATAAACATCGCTAGATTTTACCAGATACCCCCCTCGCAGGGAACGGCAGAACAAAGTCGTTTAACGCGGGGCCGTGGAAAAAAAACAACCGAAACCGACTGGTCTATATTTGTAGCGCAAACAACAAGCGAGTGCTAGCTATCTCAAGCTCTTTTACCTTAGTTATAGTTATTGGCGTTGAGTTATTATGATTGTATCAGAGTTATTATTTGCTTGGTGTTTGGTGAAATCAAGAATCTCATTGTCGTCAATCATATCTGGAGTTTGCTAACTGAGTGAGTATTCTTATACTTTTGCTTATAACTTTGGTTGTTTCAAACATTTAATCAGTGGAAATATGGTTTTCGAAGAACATGCTTAGGATGTTCGGACGGACGGGTGTCGGTATGACCGAATGAAATAGAACGCTCGTTCTTAAACATTCGGTGTGCTGATGTCCGGGGTAGTGGGTTCAACACCTACACCGATTAGTTGGAGCTAAAGTGTTGACTTCTCGTCCTTGACTTGGGGACGTAAATTACAAGTACCTCTGAAGTCTCACTGGGTTCGCTTGAAGGAGAGGGACACTGGTAACATAACAATAGAGAAAGCTAATCCACACGCACAAATAAATCCAGTGCACTAAAGGTAGTAGCATTTATATGGACTCTGCGTGAGCTTAGAAAAATCAGACTCAGACAAAGCAAGATTGTGTAGGCGCGTTATCAGGAGAAATAAACTTGGAAACTTACTGTTAGTTGCGTATCCTTTACAGGACATCGCAGTCACCCTCGGCATTTTTAGTTGTTTGTGTTTTCTTGGTAAGTTTACGCTCGGTAGTTTTCTCCATTGCTTTCAGAACGATCATCACCCATACTACTTTATGAAAATCAGAGCAAAGCGGTCTGCTTCAAAATCGCCCACTGCTGTGTTTTGAATGCTGCATGCGGGATTGCGAATTTCGTTTGTTACCCCTTCGCCACAGTGCCGGCTTAACTTAGTGATAAATGCAAAACTGATGAGAAAAAAGACAAAAAATAAAATGGATCAAAGGTCACTACCGTCAGAAGCTCATGGATTTGCTAAAATACCAAGATGGCTTGGCCACATATCATGATCGGGTCTAGAGGACAGAGCCGATGTGAGATTCTGGTGATCGTGTGAGATGGGGAGCCATGACTATCCAAGCTTATCGACATGATACACGATGATAACGATATTTCAAGTGATGTTATCTCTCGTCAGCGTTGCAAACGAAATGCTTTCTAAAGCTTGTGACAAAAGTTATAATAAAAACAATGTTATATAAACAATGTAAGGTTGAAGGCAACCGAGCAAGAGCTAGGCAACGATACAAGAGGTAAGATAACATCAAGAGAAGGACGAATAGCAATCTGGAAGAATGTATAGGGTGTATTTTTAATGACTGTGCAGTGGTTGAAACAATTGCCGGTCCAAGGTTTGTATTCACCCTCTGTAAAGTTCATGCAACAGAACAGATAAATACAAAACATGGACCGGCAATATTTTCAAACACTGCACAGTCATTACAAATACACCCTGTACAATCAAGGCGACAGTGTTGGAGATCCATTACAGTAAACCTTCATTGTGGAGACGACATCTGATTGACTTAATGATTGATTAATTGATTGATAGCCAGGATAATTATCTTCATGCCCATGAGTTATCGTGGAGTATAAGGGAAGCAAAGAACAGTAGCTCTGTAACCCATCATGCATATCGTAAGAAGCTTGGTTTGAGACCACACTTGCTCCTGCGACATGACCCTGTGGTTATTTTGAGGTTACAGGTATCAATCTCGGTCGGTAACTAGAGCTTTCAATTTTTATGTTGGTGCGTCATCTAATTCCTACTCTTTTCTTCTACTTCTATGAACGCCAAGCAATACCTGTGTGTTAATTCATGAACTGTCTGAGTGGCCTCAAAAGATTCCCCAATTTATATTTCTAGTTCTCTCATCCCGTAGAGAATGTTATCTAAAAGATTCCCCAATTTATATTTCTAGTTCTCTCAACCCGTAGAGAATGTTAACTAAAAGATTCCCCAATTTATATTTCTAGTTCTCTCATCCCGTAGAGAATGTTAACTAAAAGATTCCCCAATTTATATTTCTAGTTCTCTCATCCCGTAGAGAATGTTAACTAAAAGATTCCCCAATTTATATGTCTAGTTCTCTCAACCCGTAGAGAATGTTAACTAAAAGATTCCCCAATTTATATTTCTAGTTCTCTCATCCCGTAGAGAATGTTAACTAAAAGATTCCCCAATTTATATTTCTAGTTCTCTCATCCCGTAGAGAATGTTAACTGTGAATCTAACCAATCATAAACAAGTAAAGAACCAGTTTAAAAGTCGCTTAAAAGTCGACAGGGTCAACTTTATTGCAACGGTTTTTATCCCATATGGCTCAGTTTCTTTCTGCAGCGAATTGCCGAAAGTGTCGCACAAAGCGCGGACTCCGTATCTCCAGCGACGACCCTCAGGAGTCTCAGAAACAAATGCATCCGCGAACCGAAGGACGCGACCCGGAATCGAACCCACACCATTCGGAGCCCGAGCCAAACGGCTTGACCACTTCGCCACGGAGACTCCCTAAACCGGTTTATTAGGGCCCTATGCTCCACTGGAAACAGAAAGGACGAATTATCTCTAGCAAAACAATTGTAAATAGGACAATCCTTCTAAACTGTCTTGGAACAGTCATTGAAGTACTTTACTTCTATGAGTGTCAAACAATACATGCGTATTTTTTTATGACAGAACAAGAATGGCTCCGTCAAAAGTAGCTTTTGCAAAATGACAAAAATGCTCACCAATAAAATGCTGTCAAGTGCAGTGTGAAATATGGTATATGGTGTATTATTTTATCACTGTGGGGTTTCTGAACATATTGCCGTTCCTAGTTTTCTATTCACCCTCAATGGTGTTCATGCAACATAAAAAGTAAATACAAAAGTTAGAACGGCAGTATTTCAAAAACCCCACAGTCATTAAAAATACATCCTACATTAAAATGCTGTACTATTGAATGTACATGAAACGCTTATCAAAAAGCAGACAGTCGAGAAACATGGTGACATTAGAAATGGGGTATTGAAAAACGTTGATTAGACTGCGATTTAAGAAATGGATGAAAGTCGTAATTTTGTTTGATAAAATAAATTGAGATTTACCAAAAAAAAAAAAAAAAAGAGAAATTAACAGTTGAGTTGAGTTGAGTCAAGAACCGACATCACTGCACTCAGGACATTCCCATACGTGCTCAGTCCCCTCGTTCAACAGCCAGCGAAGAGTCATACTACTAATCGTTCCCACCGCTATCTGATTAAATGTTCTCCTGGTAATTAACATTAAAACATAATGGTGACCAGACGTCCACGTGGTGGACTGTATAACAGCGCTGGCACTAACGGCGAGGTAGGAGGTTCAACCCCTACACCGGTATAAGAGTGGGCTTGAACGTTGACGTCTCGTTCAGAAAGCATTGGCAAACAACTGCACATATAACTCCCTAGAAAACCAACCTTGATCACAGCGTCCTGCAAAGGCTACGCAACATTGTTTTAGTGATGATTGGTACACGTCATGGAAGAAAAGAGATGAGTTAACGACCTGAACAGCTTGTCTGCATGACATATTCAGGATATGAACACAGACCTCACCCGAGATTGGTGAACTCGCGAGGCGGTGAACACCGGTCTCCAACGCATATCAGCAGGGCACATGATGATGATAAGAATAATAGATACAGGCAATGTTTCATTTAGTTTGGTTTTCGGTTGGTTGATTTGAGTGGAAGGCACATGAAGAAAAAGGGTGGGGTGGGGGTTCTATACAAGGCAAGCCACAGCGTGATGCCGATGCTCATGCTGATGATGCTGATGCTGATGCTAATGCTGATGATGATGGTGATGGCAGGTTGACTGATTGTGAATCCTCTAGAAAAGGCGTTTGAGGTCAGATGCATTGGCGGTCAGGTAACGTAAGCATCTCGAAAGGGGACTGCATCGATCCGAGTCGCGGTAGCGCAGTGAAGCAATGAGCACATGCAATATAACATTTGAATTAACCCATAGATCATAACTGCCCCACATCTAATTATCCATTTCGCTATTCTGAGGTAACCCTTGATGTCTGTCATGGTCAATCTTTGCTACCTCCTTCTTCAAGATGACTGCATCTCTAATTGTTAAATAAAATAATCAATGTTGCATCATCAGATCACCCACTTTGTCTCCTCCAGTTGTGCCACTGCTGTCATGAGATTACACTTGATATTGCTAGGACGAAAACCTTCTAATGCAACAATCTCAATCTGCTCCACCTTCCCCTACAGCTCAACATTCACTTACCCCAGACATCACAAGCAAATGCAACATCTCGACACTAATTTGGCTAACAAACATCAGACACTGCAAGCAATCACAACATCTCAACACTGATTCAGTTAACACACACCAGAATGACATCTGTGTGCTGACAAATTGGGTTACCTTCCCTGCCTACCAAAATAGCTACATTTACCAAGGAACCCATAATCAGTTCCCTGTCCACACCTTACAGAGTATTTTATACATTAATTTGTACCAAGTCACCGGTAACGCAGGACAACACAATATTCCCTATAAACCACATGTTCATAGAACACTATCAATGTTCAGTCCATGATAGAGCTACAATCAAACACCACCTATTATATCCTCAGTCTAATGCTCTACGTACTGTTACGCACACCGGCAACTGTTTTTCTAACACACCGTACTCTTTTTCCTAATATAAAACATATATTGACAGGTTGTACTCCTGTGCTCCACATCTGATAGTACACTTTACTCCTATGCAACAATACACAACATTATGGACTCCGCCACCATCAGACATACAGTTGCCTCAACATAGGGACTTCACTTGACAACTACCCCAACAATGTCCAAGTTTGCATGAAGGGTATCAGCACTAATATGATATAGGACACATTGCTCCTGCAATGTCCATGTTTTGATAATGGATATCAACAACAATATGACATCACACACATTACCGCATGATATTATAAATTAATAACCAACAGGTAAAACATGTTTAACTATGAAAAACAAAGGAAACAGGAATAACCATATTTGTAGAATGTGCAAATGCAACACTTGCACATGGAAGAATCACAACATTCACAGAAAGTTAAAGATAAAGATAAACATTTATTACACAGGAACTCAATTGAGGCACCCTCTGAGGCCCCTAAGATAGCTCATAAAATAAACACACAATATTACTAAGTGTTTTTTACTAAGTACACCAAATAGTGGCCAGAGAGCCTCATTCATATGAGACAGGATCCAAGCACAACAATGTCCATGGCAGAATACAGAACATTAGTACTAATATAATAAACAGTGCACTATATATATTATGTCATTATTACACAATAATGACCAATAAGTGTTATTCAAGGCCCAACACAATCGGTGTAATATTATTTGTGAGTGGACAGCAAATGTACAGTTGTGCGCTCTGTTCCCCACCATTCTTCCTATGATACACCGGTTATAAATTTTGCCATCTTACGCTTCATGTCACACGACAAATACATATTAATATCTCTGCGAAGGGTGGTACGCAGTACTAAATCACATCCTCTCCACCGTGCGACAACCGCCATGCTTAACTTAGGACAGAATCTCAGTCACTGATTCCATCAACAACTTGATACACCTACACAAACATTACTGCATTCTGGTAACAGATGTGATGCCAGACTTCACTTACTGCTGAACACCCAATTCCTGTACTATGTTGAATATTGTTGAACTGCCAAATTGTGTATAATTCTAACATTAAAGTGCACTGAAGTGATTCATTCAGGCTATTCTAGTTAACTGTGTACCTACTAAAAGTACATAGCATCAATGTATTCATTTCTCCCCAATTACTATTTATGTGGCCTAACTACATATATTAACCATTAACCCATCATTGCCACATATAACATGTAAGTACCCTTCCCTGCTTTACACATGTTATAAATATTACACATATATTATGGTTATTTTCCCCTGCTTTGGAGTGTTCATACCCAACACTTGACTAAACATCCAATGTGATGCTCACCATAATCACAGAATAATCCTGTAAACATATCTTGCTGCTGTATACACATACACATATGATTCTCACCACTCTGTTGTTAAGTAACCTTCATTTCTAGCAACCTCACAAGCACTTACTCCCTTCCATGCCAACATGGCCTGCATGGCATCATGTGACATTATTTCAGTCTTTACTATAAACTAATTTATGACCCCACACATTGTATATTTTGGTGAATCTCCCACATATCTATTTAGCCAGTAACACATTAATGCCATAGGATAACCATGTAAAATAATTCCCAACAAAATAATCTTGTGCCAGCATGGCTGGCATGACATGACATCAGTCTCTATGATACTTAACCACCATCAATGACCTATTCTACATATTTTACATCACCATTGTCTGATTGCTGACATTTCTATGTGTTACATGTTATATTCATAAAGCTTTAGGGATACTAAATCCTTCTGTAGAACAGCTCATTTCAATAGCACTTATTCATATTATCTATTTATATTTCTTGGTTCCTACAATCTCACCTAACTAGCACTTATTTTCACCCACGCCTGTTCCACCATGTAAACACTTTCAAGTTGGTAAACTGGCGTGTGCTGCGATTATACAAATATTTATTAAATTAAACATTTTAAACTTAATCAGTTAAAACTTACAGTTTTGTCACAACATTAGTTGACACAGATCAACTCAGGGAATTGTTCCCACACCTGACAACAACAAAACAGCACTGAACTGAAGGCCATGCTGCCCGCATCTCTCATCAGCACAAAGGACTGCTAAAACAAAACTGGCTTCCGATTCCTTTGTTAAGCCGAGTTCCGGTGGTGGCCAGGACAAATACGGCTTTGATAGACCAAACTAAGGTGCATCGGTTTGTTGTAGACACCAAGGTGCATCGGTTTGGCGCTATCACGTTATCCAACCCCCTACTTATTTGACGTCCCGTCAAAAGGAATGGACTATCATATCTCCTTACCCCAACCATCTCTTTAAAAGTTAACATCTACACATAAACCATCATCAAAATTACAAACGCCAAAATAAATAAATAAATAAATAAAGCCACCTGTGACCTCATCCAAAAATAATCATCAATGAAACAAGGATTCAATGAAATTTACACACAAACCGCCATCAAAATGACAAATGCAAAATAGATTTTGTTAACTGTCACATCAGACTTCTATGCCCTAACAATTCCCTGGTCAGGGAGCACAACCATCAACAAAAAAAAACTTTCTGTCACCTTTGGAGACCTTTCCCCCAAAACCTAAACTGCTGGTTATATCCCTGAAGAGTACAACTTAACAAAATAGTCTTTTTCTATTCATACATCACTTACAATGTGAAACAGTGTAGATTACATCACCAGGCATCAGTCAGTTCCAAATACCAATAATCTCAACACAAAAGTATAAACCATACTAGCTAAGTTGTTGGTACTAATGACTAAAATAACATCAGTGAGGAAAAATAGCTCTTCTGCTATAAGAGCACCAATCGTAACATAATGAATACAACCCTCACTTCTTACATAAAAATAATTAAACAAACATAAAAGCTACATAAACATTAAACCAGTAACCTTTATATTGGTTACTACTTCCCTTAACTCTGGAAATTCAACACAAAATGTATTTAAAAATAATACCATTTGGCTCTTCTGGTCAAATATAAGCTTCCTGCAGCTAATGGGATACCTGGGTGGTTTGTGCTTCTAACAGTGTACCCTTACACTAAAAAGAACATTTAATCCTGTGTCACCTAAAACCTGGATGTAAACACAAAGGAACACCCCATACAGAGTCAACACAACATTGTTATTTCAATAATATCCCACCTCATGAATTCACCCTGGAAGTTACTCTCTTACTGGACATGATGGTAATGACAACACCACATGAACAACAGAACCACGCCTTTCACCTGGTCTTCCTGGTGTTCTTGCACTCTAAAAGAAAGAAATGTCATCACATGACACCATCTACCTGCAATTATAATATATAAAAACAGCAAAACATAACTGCTAATTAACTAACTTCACTAAGGCTGTCAATCCAAAAGACTGGAATTCCTAAACAGATGAGAACAGTCTCTATCTTTCACAACCATGTCTAACGGGCAAAAGTTCTTGCTGGTGGTCTTTCACAATCCCCTTTTGCACAAAGTCACGAGTTGACATATCGGTATGCAGAAAATTTTGCCTCACACCAGTCACAATACACGGTCCACCTGTCACATTTCTAACACCTAACTGGTCGACCACACTGACACCAGGAGACTTCCCTCGTCCCCTCCTCCGCCTCTTCCTGCGAAAGAAATTTCTCTGGTTGCTACGCATAACCATCCGGCTATCAGAAGTTGACAATGCACCCACCTGAACTGCTGGGGCTGATCCTTTAGAAGAATCAACCTGGGGCGGACTCTGTTGTCGCATAAGGCCCTGCTGGTCTCGGTGGCTTACGCTTGCAAATACTTTGCGACACGTCACTCCAGAGGGATTCTGAATAACACTAACCCCTCTCTTCGGACACCTGTTCTGTAGGTGGGTGCGGCTTCTACAAACATTGCACCTCTTGCGTCGTACCTAGGGCTGCAGCAACGAATCAGCTAAGGCTCTCATCCGACCTAGCTCAGCTTGAAGCTCCCCCACCACATCATCATGGTGGACCCCTTGACACTCACCACTGGCATTAGGCCACCTCTCTGAACTGTAATCTTGAGGTTCTACATATTGGTATGCACAGACTTCTGGAGCTAATGACACACCAGCTCATCGCATGGCCAAGTCTCTAACACAGAGGAAAGTCACTGAAGGGCCTTGCGATATCCTCTCCTCTGCCATTCTCCTGCTGAGAAAATTACGTAGTTTTGCTACAAACCAGTCTCTTAGGATCACTGGATCCCAAGCAACCATGTCCCTCTTTCTCTGTGCTTTCAGAACCAAACGAAAAGCTTTGTGGACCCGGTGAGAGAAATCCATGATGGATTCCCCAGCATCTTGTTTGGTCTTGAAAAAAACTGCAGCCAACTCCACCACGCTGCGCTGTTCTCCATACACCTGCTGAATTGGTCTGCAGCATCTCCTCAGGGTCATTACAAGCTGACCTAAGTTCAAGTTCCGCCCACACACTGGGAGCAACACTTTCACAAATAATGTCCACTTTATCTTCATCGCACACCGCACCAGCCCTCCAGGCAGATCTCACCTTCCTCACATACTTCTCAACAGTTGGCCCACCTTGCTAGCCAAAACAAGGTACTTCTATCTTCACAGGTGCAACTATGTACCTGACTTCACCAGTGGGCCCTGTGACGTCAGGGGCACCAACTGGGAGGGGAACTACGATCCCTAACGTTGAAGACAGAGCCATCTTTGCTCTAGATAAAATACAGTGGAGGTGTACTAGGAGACAATATATCTGAGCCCACTCACCATACAGGGGACTCCTCTCTCATGCAGCAATGCCCGGGGGATCTCAGCAGCAAACCTGGGTTCTAATATCACAACTCAAAGACAATGGGCACCACAAACATAAACACTGACCTATCACACAAAACAATCACTAGATACTAAAACAATTCTAACAGAACAATTCAAAGGCTGCCACAATATCTCGTCAGGGTCACCATTTTCTTCAAGAACCGATAACTCACGCGAGCTGGGGAGAGTTCTGCACGCCATTCTCTGCAGCCGAGCTTACAGATTTCCTTTGTTAATTTTAGTTACTGCTAGAGAAATTATTAACTTAAAGATTAAAGCTAGCAATCAGTATAAGATTAGCTATATTTTAAATCTAATTAGTTCGATAATCACTTCATTATTATTATACTTTCATAGCTTTACTGAAGTATACATTTAAATAACCAAAATACTATGTCATACATGGTTTATAAAATTAAAATTAATATATATAAAAAATAACATAAAACAAATTAATTATGGTTACATACCACTGCAAAACTTCAGGGTCTAACTACTAAACACACAATAGAAATAGGCATTGGCGCCTCGTCACTCAGTGTGGGGGACTACGGAAAAAGGGCCAGTTCTACGTGCGCAGAGGCCTTTTATACTGGGGTCCCAGAGTTCCAGACCAATCAGACGCCCTCTTGCAGAATTCCACCATCATCGCGAGCCGAGTACACTAGAAATGCTGTTTTGTCACGTATTGACCTCTTCTATGAGATTATAAAACATGATTTCATGCTGAAAAACATCTGATGGCTGTGGAAATGTGATTTCTGAGGAAAATGCAAAGAATACCATGGGCAAACAGAAAAATTAATAACCAAGTCCTACAAGAAACAAGTGAAAATCATAAACTGATTAGAGACGTTGACAGTCAAAATTTGTTGGTCACGTTATGAGAAGAATTAAATTGGAGAACTTGGTGACAACTGGCAACATCGAGGGGAAGAGAACCAGGGGAAAGCAGAGAAGTAAATACTTAGATAGCGTGGCCACGTGGCATGGTAGAGACAAGAACACTGAACTGATCCACGACTCTGGTGATCGAGTGAGATAGCGAAACACGACCGCCCACGGTTATCGGCATGTTACATGAAGATGATGACCCCTTCAGTCCAGCGATGCGTTAGTTTCATTTTGTTTTACCAAATCCCTTACCCGATCAAGTGCCATGACATGATTAACCGTCCTAAGCGACTTTCCATATCTTCTGTGGACTTATATAAAGTAGTTCCCCCCCCCCCCCTCCTCGCGCCCATGCAACCCGTTTTAATTTGATATATAATACAACATGTTTGCTACCATATTAACAACGTTTTAGTCATAACTGTGACACAATCCTCCTTTCCAATTTCTGTTATCCATTTTTGTTTGCTCCAAACCCACTTTTTGTTTACCACTGAGTCTGTTAGCTCTTTCAGTCCTGTGTGTTTTCTCGGGGATACCTACGGTGTTAAAATAGAGGATGAGCAATCTAGAGTGCATTGCTTTTAATTAGGCTAAATGCACAGTTGAAGTGGCCTTTGTGGAAGTCAAATCGCATTCGCATTGTCTGCCGAACTGTAAATTGTAAGAGAATACATTCCACAATGATTGGAATTCAAGTTGAAGAGCCAATCGCAAATCGCGTCTTACTTGGAACTGAAAACGTTACAAAAATAGTCATGTAACCATTCAACGTGGCGGCACTAAACATTATATAAACACACACAGAAAAATATCTTTTCGAGATGCATAAAGTACGGTGTAGATCTTCATTCTATTAGTTTACGTTTGGCCAGAGAGATAGAACGATGCACATTCAAAATATCACCGCCCCTTAGATCCTTCCACAACCTCAAAGGGGCGTTAGTGCCCACTTTGTGATCTACTGCTCTGAATAAACTTCATTTACTTATTAACAGTGGTTATTTTTTGTGTCATTCTCATCATTTCTTCTCACCTTATTTCTCTTGTACCTTGCGGTGTCGAGGTGGAGCACAAATAGCGGGCGGGAGAGTGCCCGTTCATGGGCTTCATGTATCGAGATTCCCATAGACACTGCTGTTCCCTCTGCCCATCATTTACATGGCCGGCCTCATATTCTGCTTCCATTTGGTCTGTACATCATTGCTTGTTGTGGTATACTATAGTATACTGTTTGTTGGTAGTCTAGTTTCATGGCCAAAATATTTAAGTTGCTGCCTTCTGATAAAATCTAGTGCTGCTATAACCCCCACTTTAGTACTGATTTCTTCATTTCTGATTTTTTTTTCTCTTCTTGATACACTGATTATTCTTCTCAAGAATTTCATTTCAGTTGTTGTAACTTGTATTTCTCTTTTTCTGTCATTGTCCAGGTTTGGCATTGGTAGCATAGAGTTGGTAGGAAGATTGTGTTATAGAGTGCTTATTTAGTATCTATGAGTATCTATTAGTATTTAGTATCTATGATGAACGAAAGATGAGTGATTGGAAGGGCCGAATGTAAGACTTTGAAAATAAAGTCCGTCCGTCCTTCCGTTCGTTCTTTCTATTGACACATGTTTCTTCTTTAGTATTGGTGTCATTTGTCCAATGAGTTTATTTTGTCTTATTGTATCTGTTTTCTATCTCGTCTTCTGATTTGTCATTTGATGATATTATACTTCCTAAGCACTTGAAGCTCTTTACTTGTTTCAGGGGGTGTTCATTTAGATGCATCTGTGCTGTTTTTTCTTTTTTGATTATAGTGTTTTACTGATGCTAATTTTCATAGTATGTTCCATATACACTTCGCTTAGACTATTTAGTGGACTTCTGATTTTAATATTGTTGCTTATAGGAGTTCTGTAATGGTGTAATTTACCGTTGGTTCTTCTTCAGTGGTCTGTTCTTCATGCGGCGTTGTTACGGTCTCTGTCTGGCTGGTTTCTTTACATATGCCGTCTATATAAGTTATGACCAAGCAGGTGAACAGGACACAACTTTGTCGTACACCGGATATTGTGGTGAAAGGTTGTGAGCGTCCTCCAATTGTTTCACCATGCATTTACCGTTGTTGTATAAGCTTTTATATATATGTATTAGATGTGCACTCATTCCATTTGGTATAAGGATTTCCCACAGCTTGTTTGATTTACTCTAACAAATGCCTTGTCGTTGTCGACAAACGCTAAGTAGAGTGTTTCATTAAATTCGATTGATTTTTCTATAAGTTGTCTAAGAGTAAAGATTGTATCTTTGCATCCTTTATTTTTCCTAAATCTATGTTGTGTTTCGCTTAGCTGGGGTTCTATTGTAGGTCGTGATCTTTTCTCAAGAAGTTTGCAAAATATGTTTTAAGTATGACACAAAAGAAACATGCTGTGGAAAAGGGAAATGTATTGTGCGCAGTCTCTTTTACTGCCTTTGTTTTTCCAAATTTGGATAATTATGGCGTTTCCCCAGTTTTGCAGTGTTCCTACTTCTCTTGCTGCTTTAATTAGTTCATTTGGTATTTCGTATTGTCCCGGTGATTTATTCAATGGGGCTAATCTGACGGCTTCTTCAATTTCTTCTTTCAGTATTTCTGGTTCTAGTTCTTCGATGGCGCCTGCGTCAGTTTCTTGAATTCTTGAATTATATGCCATTAAATATGTGATTACAAAACACCCACGGCTATCTCCCCATGCCGCCAGACTTGAGGATGCTTTTAAGAAAAATAAATTAGTTTTAAAGAAGACATTTTATGTTGAAAATGCGATCAGTGAGTTGCGGCGAGGAAATTACGTTCATGATGTACTAACTGTTACAGTTCGGAAACATCACTGCCTCATACTTTTAACTCTTTTGCAGACTTCTTAAAGTAGTTATCTTCTTTCTGTTGTCCATGTAATGCCATTTGGCGTCGAGTGATACGCCTGGAAATGTGATTACATAAATACCACTGAATGTGACAATCAGTCTACATTGTGGGATGTTGTTTATTTATAACCTGTTATACCACATCTGGGTGGTGTATTTCTTGTAGAATAATTATATAAATGGTGCAAGGTGTGACATGACATTGTCAAGTATTAGAAGTTGTAAATAGCATTTAAAGGAGTGATTTGTTGCAGTAAGATACAACTGGAAAGATCAAAGAGAAGAGAGGCAGAAGCAGACCAAGAGAAACGATGCTGGATAAATTGAGACGGTGGCATATGGGGGGGGGGGGGGTATCATCAGCAGCGGTAATAAAGACAACAACAAAAACCGAGATCTGTGGTGAGACAATGAACACCTATTGGCATGGCACTTGATAATGATGTAGATACATGCTGTGGGGAATTACTACAAATGATATTAAAAGAACAGTGTTTCGTCGTAGTTTAGACACATGCCATGAATTGCGACTACTGACATTTAAAGAACAGGGTTTTGTTGTAGTTAGTCACATGTTGTGGTGAATTACTACAAATGGCATTTAAAGGACAGTGTTTGGTCGTAGTAAGATTCATGTTGTGATGAACTGCTACAAATAGCATTTAAAGAACACTGTGTTGTCGTAGTAAGACACATGTCGTGATTAATAGCTACAGTTTTTCCAGGACAGTGTTTAGTCGTAGTAACACACATGTTGTGATGAATTATTACATATATAATTTAATTAACAGTGTTTAGTCTTATTAAGACACATGTTGTGATGGATTGTTATAAATAATATTTAAAGAACAGTGGTTAGACTTAGTAAGACACATGCTGTGATGAGGTATTATAAATAACATCTAAGAACGGTTTTTATTCGTAGTCATACACAATTTGTGATTAATTGCTACAAATAAAACATTACATAGCAGCGTTTAGCCATAGCCAGATAAAAGTTGCGACGAATTGCAACATCAGTGCTTAGTCGTCATCGGACAAGCTGTGATGTATTGGTACTAACACTATTTAAAGAACAGTGTTCAGTCGTAGTCAGGCACAAGCTGCGATCAATCGCTACAAATACCATTTAAAGAGCCGCGTTCAGTCGTACTCACGCACACGCTACTTTGAATTGCTACAGATACCATTTAAAGAGTCGTTTTCAATCGTAGTCAGGCACAAGCTGGAATTGATTGTTACAAATACCATTTAAAGAGTTATTATCAGTCGTAGTCAGGCACAAGCTGTAATGAATAGTAACAAATACCATTTAAAGAGCCGTGTTCACCCGTGGTCAGGAACAAGATGATGTGATGAAATGTTAACAATAATATTTCACTCTTAAAGGATGTAGGGAGCTGTGATAGCTTAGTGGCTAGAAACTCGCCCACTGGTCCGGTGGTCATGGTTTGGAATCAGCATCAAGGCGGATATTAACATTTACCCTGGTATCCAAGGGAGACAGTCTAAAGTGGGTATCAGGAAATGTCCTGTACAGTAAAGAGCGCCGGCGGAATATTGACTACTTCACCCACAAAGTGCCGATTGGTCATAAAATGTGTCTAGTACCATATGCCTAATGTTCTTTAACGTGTGTACAAGGGACTTTTAGATTTTTTGTTCCTTATTTAAAGAATGTGGAATGTCCACATCTTTGGACAAGTTACTCTGTCTCACCGAGTTTTCAGAAATAATCCACGTCTTCTACCTCTCGCATAGTCCAATCTTGGCGTTGTTTGTTATGTCTGTTCATATCTTTCCATCTAACGCACTGCCAATCATTTCTGACATAGATGTTTCTCCATGCCACGAGGTCAAACTGTGCAGCATCTTCACTGTCTGTCACCTCTTGCCTCTTCTCCTCTGTGGTTTACTTGTTGTCAAGCCATACTCCATCTTTCACCTTCTCATAACGTGTCCGAAAAAATTGAGTTGTCCTCTTCTGAAATGTGTAACCAGTTCTCTTTATGAGTTAACTTCTTGCAAGATATCCTCTTAGCTCTTTCCATCCGCCCACAGTGTCTCATAATTATCTGTAAAACCACATGTTTGGCGCTTCCGCTGAATTCCTAACTTTCCTGCTAATTGTCCATGACACATTCCCGTGCATCAGGGTTGGCCTGATATAGCTTTAAAGAACTGTTTCTCTAACCTGACTTGACAATGTTATATTGCACAAAATATTCTTAATCTTGCTCGCTCGCGTTTGAAGAAAATGTGTTCAGACCCCGTTCAACTGTCAATCATTTGGTTAATTATAATTGAGACTCTTAGTGTTTTTTTCCTGCTTGTGGAAATAGAGCTGCGTATTTCGCTTCCTGGATTCTGATTGCTTGCCGTCTTGGTCATGTCCTCGTGTGAAATACATGTTTGTTGATGTGCTATTTCATATTTAACTTCTTTAGTGCATATTTCAGCTGCTGTTATCATAATATCCAAATACTTAAATACATTAGCTTGTTTCAGGCTAATCCCCGTCACTTGATGATGTTGTATTTGAGAAGATATTCTTTCTTTATGATTGCTGTTAGTTCTCTAAAAGTACCAGAGAATGCTATAAATACCGCCATGGTCCAAAACTCGATTAAGAGAAAATTCTATATGTACCTTCATGCGTTAGAGGACGTAGACCACACTATAATTTGCCAAATATAGCTCTGCAAACCAAATATTCATCGGGATAAGTGAACACCTCAGGCCTGTTCTGTACTGTTAGCGAGAGTACCACACAATAGGGTACACACTTACCATTTAAACTTAAATAGTGACACAAGACTAAGAGCGAAATCCCAGCTATGTGGATGTGTAAAATAAGGGGAGACTACCATACTTTGCAGCACAAGAAACTCAAAATGGAAAGAACAGTAAAGGAAGGCATAGCTGCTTTAAGAATATGCTGTATTCGACCAGCACGAAGATGGACGCATAACATTGTAGACATCAGGGCGCATGACATTGTAGACATCAGGGCGCATGAGGCAGGAAAAAATGGAACAAATAAAAAAAAAAACACGTTGACTTGCCATGGTGAGAGCGACGTTCTGGAAACGATCTACCACATGATGATAATAGTGATACGTATTGTCATTATATATGCTGTTTTCCCTGTTATTCAGACAACAGCACTTTATAATACAATCTTCCTACCAACTCTGTGCTACCAATGCCAAACCTGGACAATAACAGGAAAAGAGAAAAGAAAAATCACAACAACAGAAATGAGATTCCTGAGAAGATTACTCAACGTATCAAGAAGAGATAAATAAAATCAGAAATGAAGAAACCATGACTAAAGTGGGGTTTATAGCAGCACTAGATTTTATTAGAGAGCAGCAAGTCAAATTGTTTGGCCATGCAAGTAGTCAACAGCATACCACAACAAACAAACACAGACCAGATGGAAACAAAGGAAGAGGCCTACCACGTAAACGTTGGACGGAGGGAGTAGCAGATTCCATGGGAATATCGATACATGAAGCCCATAATCGGGAACTCTCATGATGTTTATACTTCACATCGACACCGCAAGGTACAAGAGGAACATGATGAGATGAGATGAGATGAGATTCAGACAACGTTATTTATTTTCACTTTCTGTTGCAATGATATCTATAATTTCTTGTAACTACGTTTCACATTCTGTTGCAATTATATCTGTCATTTCTTGTAACTACGTTTCACATTCTGTTGCAATTATATCTATAATTTCTTGTAACTACATTTCACTTTCTGTTGCAATGATATCTATAATTTCTTGTAACTACGTTTCACATTCTGTTGCAATTATATCTGTCATTTCTTGTAACTACGTTTCACATTCTGTTGCAATGATATCTATAATTTCCTATAACTACGTTTCACATTCTGTTGCAATGATATCTATAATTTCTTGTAACTACGTTTCACATTCTGTTGCAATGATATCTATAATTTCTTGAAACTTCGTTTCATTTTCTGTTGCAATGCTATCTATCGTTTCTTGCAACTACCTTTCACTTTCAGCGATCAAATCCATGTCATCAGGATATCGCAGGTCTTATATATTTTTTCCTCAAGCAATTTACTGCCATGGGCCAGTAATATGATTGCGCTATCCAATTTTTGAGGCTCGAATGCAAGGAAGAATAGGTGGCCAGTCTTTCCCTCGCTCTCGCAGGCGACGAGTCCTGGCATCGAACCCGCATCCAACCGTGCTTTTGTCATTATACGCGCCGTTCACTATATTCGCTACAGCACCCGCTTCTGTGTGACTAGCTCATTCAAAATTAACACTTCTACCCCAGTGCATTCGCATACACGAAAGCTAAATAGACACTTTGCTCTCATTGGCCCCCTCAGTTAAGTTTCTTACCTGTTTGTGTATTAGTGTGGAGTTAAGTATCACACCGGTGTGCGCAAGGACCTACGAAAACAGGCCTGTGTTTAACCTGAAGTGCTGGAATGATGTATTTCCGATCAGTGCGTTGCTGAAGTAGACGAAGACTCATACAATTAGCGTTTCGTCTGTTTTCGAGTACGGAATGAAAACGTGAACTGGTGTGTTTGAAGTTCGATTACTTCATTGCTAGCCGCCGTCCAACAGTGGTATGCTAGCTTGCCTGCCACCCCAGTAGCTATAGGTTCGATTCCGCATCGGAGCGGATTTTTAAAGTTAACCTGGTCTTCCAGTCGACCCAGCCTACGATGGGTACGAGAAAATGTCTTGGGAAGTAAAGATGGCCAGCTTGATACTGACCACATCACCCTCAGTCCATAATCCATTACAATATGGGTTGAACAGAATCCATACAAATATGGTTCTTATTGCTAATTCTCAATGTACCCGAAGGAATGCAAAGAGGCCTTTTGCTAAGTAATGTAAAGGGGTTTTGTGTAATCTGAAACTTTCATCACGGCCCACTTTAAATATTCTAGAGCCTTCACAAGATCTCCTGACCCATGTATTTCCATGTCCAATGTGTCTTAAATGTCCGGTATCCATCTTCGTGCTGGTCTCTCTCTTTCTCTCTCTCTCTCTCTCTCTCTCTCTCTCTCTCTCTCTCTCTCTCTCTCTCTCTCTCTCTCTCTCTCTCTCTCTCTCTCTCTCTCTCTCTCCGGGTCTTCTTCCAGAAAATATCTTTTCGTTCACTGTTCTTTGGAAACCCCGGTCACGTCTAATTTGGTTAAAGTATTTCAGTTTCTGAGAAATGATGTCGGTTTTGAGCCAGCTTTCTTCGATGTTCAGACCTTGTACAATGTGGTGTTGTTTAAGTATTGGTCCATTGTATTCTAAGACATTTTTTGTATCATATATTTTAAAAAGCCCAGATGTTCTTCTTTAGTTATTTCGACAGATCATGTATGTTACAAAGAACCAGTTTTAACAAACGACCGTAAATGCTGGATAGTTAGTAAACAGGCGAAACAATTCCTGGAAGCGATTGAGATGTGACTTTATAGAAGAATGCTTAAAATTAATTGGACAGCCAAAATGAGCAATCTGGCCAGTTTTAGGGAAGTGAAGTCGCAAAGACAACTTTTCACAAACATCAGAAAGAAGCAGTTATTGTTCTTTTTTTGGGGGGGGGGGCCACATTATAAGAAGACAAAAACTGGAACATGTTGTAACAGCCGGAAAATGTGTGGAACGAGAGGTAGTGGGAAACAGCGTGAGAAAATTCTTGTGTCATGGCAGGGAAGGGAGTCAACACATGAATTGATCTATGCTAAAAAGTCTTCATACTGTTAATCCTCTGAATATAGGCAATCGACTTTGATTTCTTTGAACAGTGCCCAATATTGCTGATTGTGAAGCCAAAATATTCAAACTTTGTGACATGTCAATTTCTTCATTGTTGATTGCGATGTTTCGTTGACGTTTATTTTTGTCTGTGAACATTACATTTGACGGTTGTTAAACAGAAGATTTTATTGTAGCTTTATCTAAATCCTTAGTACTATCTAAGAGAAGGAAGGGTCGTTTCATCTGCAAATCTGAGTTCTGGATTTTGATTTTAAATAATTATGAATGGATAAAAATTTCCATTAATCTCATAGTTTATAACGGCGTCTCCACTTTATGTAGATATTTAACATGTATGGGGAGGGAATACAGCTACACGGTCCTACCTTAGCTTTTTGCACTTCAAACCAGTTTGATATTTCACCGGTTACTCTGACAGCTGTCTGTTGTTCATGATAATATGGTTCAATTAAGTGGCTAAAATTTGCTGGAAACTCCTTATCTATTATGAAGTTCCACAAAGTATGATGATGAAATCAGCCTTACTGTAGTCTACAAAGAAAGTACGAGGTCGAGTCAATAAGTAAGTCACACATTTCTGTGGGATGGCAGGTAAATGTAGTTGGTGTTTTCTATAGGTGTCATTAGGTGACAGCAACATCGAACTTTATATTTCCATTCGTCTGGTGGCGCCAAGTGTCTCATGCGCATACGCAGCGCATAAAAAAAATGACGACTGTACTTACGGAGTGTACAACCAAAGAGCAACTGTTGTGCGTTTTTTATATTTGTGTGTGGGCAAAAGGACTGCCTGCAAAGGACATTCATAAGGAAATGCTTCCTGTTTATGCTGACAAATGTTTGTCCCGTAAAGCGGTGCATAGCTGTGTAGAAATATTTTCTCAAGAACGCTCTAACATTGTTGATGAAATTCGATCTGGTCGTCTTGTTGAGATTGCAACAGAAGCATCCGTGCAGCGGGTGGAGGAGATGATTAGAGGTGACAGGCGAGTAACGATAGACTCTGTAGCATCTGCAATAGGGTGCTCACATGGTTTAGCATACAGCATAATGCATAATCGATTGAAGTTTAAGTAAGTGTGCTCAATGTGGGTACCCAGACAATTGAAGGACGAATACAAAATGAACCGATTTGGCCTGTGCTTGCATCATCTCTGTCGATACGAAGATGAAGGAGAAGACATGCTGAACAGGATTATTACTGGGAACGAATCATGGGTGCATCACTACCAGCCCGAATCAAAGAGTGCTTCAATGCAATGGAAACATCCTTCTTCGCCATGTGTCCAAAAATTCAAGGTTACGCCATCAGCAGGGAAGGTTATGCTGACAGTCTTCTGGGATTGTCAAGGAGTGCTTTTAACCAATTTCAAGAAGAAAGGTGACATTGTGAATTCTGAATCGTACTGTGGAGTTCTATCGATGCCTCATGATGCAATTCGAAGAAAACTTCCAGGACTGCTGACTGTTGCTTCTTCATGACAATGCCAGACCACATAGGCTCGATTAACTCAGGAGAAAATTAATCAACTAAGGTGGGAAGTTCTGGAACATCCACCTTACAGCCCCTACATAGCTCCTAGCGATTTCCACCTTCTTGGTCCACTGAAAACCCACCTCGGCGGGAGACATTTCGCGAATGACGCCGAAGTTGAATATGAAGTGAAATGGTTTAGAAAACAGAGCATGCAGTTCTACGCAGCCGGTTTGGGAGGACTGATAAAACGATGGGATAAGTGCATCAATTTTGGTGGCAATTATGTTGAGAAATTAAGGGACAACGTATGTATAAAAATAAACTGGTTTCAAGTTATTATCATGTTTAGTTATTTTTCTACAGCCATTTGTGCCTTACTTTTTGACTTCCTCTCGCATGATAATCTTCATATAATGAAAACACCAAAGAAAACTAAAACAGCTGGAAGATGAACACACATGTAAGCCAAATGCAACAAAGAAAAAAAAGCAATGCTTATATACAATATATGCAATAACATATTAAATAAGAAACTAAGCAAGTAATAATAATTTTACAATACTTAATACAACGGGATGTTTGTTGAAACGGAGGATGGGCAGAACTGTTAATAACAAGAAAACAACCATAGCAGTGAATATAATCATTAAAATATGTCCTTTGTTGATTTGGAATTATGGTTTCCTATCTCAGCCTGACAAGATTAATTACACTACATTCCTAATTAAATAGAAACGGCCGGTAAATGGAAGAACATGTTATAACTTATGACAAATGACGTGCAACGAACGAAGCATCTGCATTAACAAAAGTTATTAGAGTGCTGCCATCGAACTCCAGTGACGCACTCTTTATGATGATCTTTAATTAGATAATGTATCGCTTTGAAACAAATACTGTTAGGTCACAAGTGTTGATATAACATAGATATCTCAAAATACTGCGATCTAAGAGTGCTCTTTTTATTCATATATGTTACGTGATTCGCTCAGCTAATTACTTTCACGTTCAATTACATTAAACGCACACACACAGACACACACACAGACACACAGACACACACACACACACACACACACACACACACACATATATATATATATATATATATATATATAAAACAGAGTGTATGTTTGTTTGTGGGTTTGTGGGTCTTGGATGCGTTCGATAACGGTACATCCGATTGAGATGAAATTTTCTACACGTCTTCCTTTCATTCCTGTGCAACCGACTATAATAATTTCTTAATGTAAAATCTTCTTATTTAATAACATTTACTTTTCCATTTTCATTATATAATGTCTATATAGCAGGGGGACTTCACTCTGGAAAAGTTATTTCAAGGGGCATAACTTTTAATAACATTTCTATATACTTTATAGTCATATTGTTGGACTTACCTGCACTATTGTTAAACTCTTTGTCTATAGTTATTTTTAGGCATATGAGTTATATTAAATAATGATATAATCTTTAAGGTATTTTTAAAGTTTGCATAAAAATAATGCATTATGCATAACATTTTAACCCATCTTTTTCTGCTTACAAAACTTATCAACTGTCATGTCGGTGATTAAAAAAAAAATAATGAATGGTGTGTGGAAGGACATTCTTTTAAGTTACTGTGCGCCAGGAGCTGGGCGAAACCATGCCGGGTCAGATAGATAGACAGACAGACAGACAGATAGCTTATTTGACTACTTATATGAATTAAATGACATGCTCCCCACCAGGGACTGGGTGAAACCGGGTCAGACAGACAGACAGATAGACAGACAGTCGGGAACGGGAGAGCTTATATGACTACTTATATGAATTAAATGAGATGCTCCCCACCAGGGACTGGGTGAAGCCGGGCCGGGACAGACAGACAGACAGATAGACAGACAAACAGATAGTCGGGAACGGGAGAGGTTATATGACTACGTATATGAATTAAATGAGATGCTCCCCACCAGGGACTGGGTGAAGCCGGGCCGGGTCAGACAGACAGACAGGCAGACAGATAGACAGACAGATAGTCGGGAACGGGAGAGCTTATATGACTACTTATATGAATTAAATGAGATGCTCCCCACCAGGGACTGGGTGAAGCCGGGCCGGGTCAGACAGACAGACAGACAGACAGACAAACAAGCAGACAGACAGACTGATAGATAGATAGATCCCCTCCAGGGCCTGGGCGAAGCCGGGCCGGGTCAGCTAGTCTATATCTATAAAACAGAGTGTATGTTTGTTTGTGGGTTTGTGGGTCTTGGATGCGTTCGATAACGGTACATCCGATTGAGATGAAATTTTCTACACGTCTTCCTTTCATACCTGTGCAACCAACTATAATAATTTCTTAATGTAAAATCTTCTACTTATTTAATAACATTTACTTTTCCATTTTCATTATATAATGTCTATATAGCAGGGGGACTTCACTCTAGAAAAGTTATTTCAAGGGGCATAACTTTTAATAACATTTCTATATACTTTATAGTCATATTGTTGGACTTACCTGCACTATTGTTAAACTCTTTGTCTATAGTTATTTTTAGGCATATGAGTTAGCAGTCCTAAATAACAGCTGGAAGAGAGGAATAGTCCCACAGGCATGGAAGGAAGCTATACTAATACCAGTCCCAAAGAAAGGAAAAGACCTGGAAGAACCAAATGGCTATCGACCTATCAGTCTACTTAGCTGTGTAGGAAAATTAATGGAACGCATTATCAATGGCAGGCTAACATGGCATCTGGAAGAAAACAAACTCTTAACACCACACCAAGCAGGATTCAGAAAGTACAGATCCACTGAAGATCAAATAACCTATATAGCTCAGGAAATAGAGGATGCCTTCCAAGAGAAAAAGCACACACTAGCAGTCTGGATAGATTTAGAAAAAGCATTTGATAAAGTATGGAAGGAAGGATTGAAAGTAAAACTGCAAAACATGCATGTTTGTGGGAAAATGTATAAATGGATCAGCCACTACCTTGAGAACAGAACTGCCAGGACAAAAGTACAAGGACAAACAAGCAAAATGATGCTGCTGGAGCAAGGTGTCCCCCAAGGAGGAGTTCTTTCACCAACAGTATTCCTAGCATATATAAATGACATCACAGAAAATTTTCCAGCCAGAGTACACACATCCTCCTTTGCAGATGACCTAGCCATATGGACATCTGAAGAATATATTAGTACAGCTAACAGCAGAATACAGCAAGCCTTATTAGCGCTAGAGGACTGGTCAAAATCATGGCTAGTGAAGATAAGTGAGGAGAAAACAACATGCACAGTGTTCTCCCTCTCAAATAAAACTCAGCAACCTAAGCTGGTATTGAATGGAAAAATATTGCGCCATGAAGAAAATCCAAACTATCTAGGAGTCACCTTTGATCGTCGCCTGACATGGAAGACACAGGTTGAGAAAAATCGAACAAGAGCACGGCAGAAAATGGCAATCATGAAAAAGCTTGCTGGTACAACGTGGGGAGCAGATGAGAAAGTTCTCAAGAAGTTATATACTGGACGGGTGAGGCCAGTACTGGAATATGGCATTGCAGCTTGGGCAACAGCAGCTAAGTCAAACTTTAACAAAATAAGTAGAGTCCAAAACCAAGGAATGCGAATCATAACTGGAAGCCTGAAGACAACGCCTATTAATGAACTAGAAAAGATCACTTGTTTACAACCAATGCAGGATAGAAGAGATAGCAGAGCCCAGCAACAAGCAGAAAAATTTAGAAGATTGACAGACCACCCTATGTACAACAGATTTAATGGTTTTGGAAAGGGAAGACTGAAGCGTAGCAACTTTGTAGAAACTGCAAAACGAAGGATTAGGGCAGATCCTATACTTAACATATCAACAGTCAAGCCCATACACAATGCACACAAGTTCCCAGCTTGGAGACAGCAGCAACTGCCTGATATGATAGAAAACATTCCTGGTATTGAGAAAAAGAACACTCAGCATGAAACCGAAAGAAGAGAAATAACCCTAAACTACATAAAAGAACATTACCCAAGCAGGAATTGGACCCATGCATATACAGATGGATCAGCCAAAAATTCAATAGAGAATGGAGGAGGAGGAATTCTCATAAATTTAAAAAATGGAGTGAAAAAAACACATTCAATGGCAACTGGAAAATTTTCAAGTAACTTCAAAGCGGAGGTAGAGGCTTTGAAAACTGCAGCAGAAATGCTCCTGATGGAGGAAAATAAAGAGAAGCAAATAGCTATCTTCACAGATGCAAAGTCAGCTGTCTCAATACTGAAGAGCAATAACAGCACAGAACTAACTGACCTAAGAGCAGCACTCCATGGTCTATGCCAGAAATCCAAAAAAGTTGTAATACAGTGGATCCCATCACATTGCAGTATACCTGGAAACGAAGAGGCTGACAGACTGGCAAAAGAGGGCGGACGACTACCACAGCCTGACATAGACATAACCTATAATGAGGCAAAGAGGTTGATAAAAAGCACTTATAGAACCAAATGGGAATCAGAGCATCCAGGCCATCAGAAGGATGATGCATATTACAAACTCGACCGAAGAGAACAAGTAGCAATCTTCAGACTCCGCACAGGACATAACAGGCTGAAATACCACTTGTTCAATAAACTAAAGATAGGAGATACTGATGAATGTAATTGTAGAACTGGAAAAATGACAGCAAAACATTTGCTGCAGGATTGCCCAACGTATGCAGAACAGAGAAAGATATTTTGGCTCACACCTACTTCATTTGAGGACAAGCTCTATAGAGATATCAACAAGCTCAAGTTGACCGCAGCTTACTTTAACTACATACAGGTTGACATTTAAAGGTGCATGAAGACCCAGAGGCATGAAATTGAATATTGCTCGGATAGCAAATCCATTATGTGGAAAGTCCAAATCGAAAGCTCGCTGTGTGGGCTTCATAAAAGGTGGAAAAGTGTCCTGGTGGCACAAAATATATTGCTTGGATAGCAAATCCATTACGTGGAAAGTCCGAATCAAAAGCCCATTGTGTGGGCTTCATAAAAGGTGGAAAAGTGTCCTAGTGGCACGAAATGGAATATTGCTTGGATAGCAAATCCATTACATGGAAAGTCCGAATCGAAAGCTCACTGTGTGGATGTCATCTGCAGACTGCATACTTCTGGTTTCCGGAAGAACAGCCTATGGTGAACGGAAGGCCCAATATACGGAAGTGAGGCTAAGCAGCCATGTGCAGGACGTGACGATTCCTTGGGTGAGCCCAGTACCAGAGCGCTATGTATCGGCTCTGCAAGTATGGAAGCCTCCTTGGATGGCGGGGAATGCCCATGGTCTGCCCCTGCCTTCCCTTGAGGGCTGACCAGGATCTTTGGCTGTTCTATATGGACCAGCTGGGATGGGGGATAACACCACAACAGTGAGAGTCAAACGTCCTAAGAAACCCCCGGGAAGGTTAACCCGGTCAACAAATGCCCGCAGAAGTCGGATGTGTCGGCCTAACGGCGCAAGAACGCAGCTCTGCTGTAAACAGGCACAACGCAATCACATCCGAAAAAAATCTCCGGATGAACGAAGAAGAAGAAATAATGATATAATCTTTAAGGTATTTTTAAAGTTTGCATAAAAATAATGCATTATGCATAACATTTTAACCCATCTTTTTCTGCTTACAAAACTTATCAACTGTCATGTCGGTGATTAAAAACAGTTTTCATTAAAAATAATGAATGGTGTGTGGAAGGACATTCTTTTAAGTTACTGTGCGCCAGGAGCTGGGCGAAACCACGCCGGGTCAGATAGATAGACAGATAGTCGGGAACGGAAGCTTATTTGACCACTTATATGAATGAATTAAATGACATGCTCCCCACCAGGGACTGGGTGAAGCCGGGCCGGGTCAGACAGACAGACAGATAAACAGACAGTCGGGAACGGGAGAGCTTATATGACTACGTATATGAATTAAATGAGATGCTCCCCACCAGGGACTGGGTGAAGCCGGGCCGGGACAGACAGACAGACAGATAGACAGACAGTCGGGAACGGGAGAGCTTATATGACTACGTATATGAATTAAATGAGATGCTACCCACCAGGGACTGGGTGAAGCCAGGCCGGGTCAGCCAGACAGACAGACAAACAAGCAGACTGATAGATAGATAGATTCCCTCCAGGGCCTGGGCGAAGCCGGGCCGGGTCAGCTAGTATATATATATATAATCTCATCTCATCATGTTCCACTTGTACCTTACGGTGTCGAGGTGAAGTATAAACTTCGTGAGAGTGCCTGATTATGGGCTTCATACATCGATATTCCCATGGAATCTGTTATTCCCTCCGTCCAACGTTTACGTGGTCGGCCCCTTCCTCTGTTTCCATCTGGTCTGTACATCATTACTTGTTGTGGTATGCTGTTGACTGGTAACCTACTTGCATGGCCAAACCATGTGACTTACTGCTTTCTAATAAAATCTAGTGCTCCTATAATCCCCACTTTAGTCCTGATTTCTTCATTACTGATCTTATCTCTTCTTGATACGTTGAGTATTCTTCGCAGGAACCTCAATTCTGTTGTTGTAATTTTTCTTTTCCTTTTCTCTTTTTTCTGTCAGGTTTGGCATTTAGAGTTGGTAGGAAGATTGTGTTGTAAAGTTCTTTCTTAGTAGTTATTGATACATGTTTACTCCCCCGATGTGTCTCCACCTTGCCGTGGTGGGGGAGCTTGCGTGTCCCATCGACCCCATGTGCTTGCCGATGGGTGAAAACTACATATCGGACGGCTCGTGGGATAGGGACCAGACTAAGAGAGACACAACCTGCTGCTCTGCAGGTAAGACTGAGGATAGCAGTCAAAATCAGGCAAACGATCCCTAAATCTCAGTCCGGGCATAACCTCTAAGGCTCCCATCTGAGGTGTATGGCTGAACGTCTCTAAGCCATAAACTCTCGGAAGTGAGAGCCTGGCCGACACAAACCTACATCAAATTTGTGATGATGTGCTGAGAACGCTACATGCTCGGCGCAGATTCGTTCGATGGCTCTTAGCTGGGGGATATGAGGTATCCCCGGATGAAAGGGCCTGACCGTTACTCGCCCACAGACGCACGGAGGTAAGGTGCTGAGCCGGCAGCACATGTAGCCTACCTCGTGAGTGAGTACAAAAGGTGGAAAAACACCTCGGTCGCACGTCTCGCAGACGTCCGATAGTCTGTAACCACACTCATGGAGTGAGTGTAGTCAAAGGTGGAAAATTGTCTCGTTGACACGAAATGGAACGCCTGTCTTGCGAATCCATTACGTGGCAGCCCGAAGCGAAAGCTTGCTGTGTGGAAGCCGAAATAAGAGTCTCGAAACCCGAGGAAGGCTAACCTCATTAAAAAAATGCCCGCCGGAAGCCGGAAGTGTCGTCCTACGGGTGGCAAACTAAAAATTGACACTACGCATTTACGTCCGAGTGAAATGTCTCGTCCGAATGTCTCTCGTGCTAGGAACAGCTCTGACTACCTAGTTTCTGAATGCCGCTCTTGTTCGGAACAGCTCTGACTAGGTAGTTTTCCGAATGTCTGTCGTGCCTGGAACAGCTCTGACGGGCGCAACGACAAGCACATGTCCGAAAACTCGCTGAGTGGATACCGTCTGCAAACCTGTCTGGTTTGTGCGGGAATGGCCCGGGGCAAACGAAATGACCAATATATTGAAGTGAGGATTTAAAGCAGCCATGAGCAGGACGTGACGATTCCCTCGGCTAGCCCAGAACCAGGGCGTTATGTGTCGGCCCTGCAACTATGGAAGCAACCTTGGATGGCGGAAAATGCTATGGACTGTCCCTGCCTTCCTTTGAGGGATGACCGTTGTCTTCGACCGTTCTAACCTGGCCAGCATGGTTGTAGATGGCACCACAAACGTGAGAGTCTCCCAGGAATGCTCCCTGGTCAAAAAAGCACGCTAAAGTCGATGTGTTGGCCTACGGGTTTCGGCCCAAGGGCGCATAACAGACACACCGCAATCACATCTGAAAAAACACTCCGGATGAACGAAAAGAAGAAGATACATGTTTGTTCTTTAGTATTGGTGCCATTTGTCCAATGAGTTGATTTACCTTATTGCACCTATTTTCGATCTCGTGTTCTGATCTGCCATTTGATGATATTATACTTCTTAGGTACTTGAAACTCTTTACTTGTTTCAAGGGATGTTCGTTTAGGTGAATCTTTGTTGTTTGTTCTTCTTTAGTTGTAGTCATTACCTCTGTTTTGCTTGTGCTAATTTTCATGTTATGTTCCCTAAACATTTCGTTTAGACTGTTCATGTGGTCTTGTAATTCAGCTTCTGATTTTGCTGTTAGTGCTTGGTCGTCCGCAAACAGGAGGTCTCTAATGGTTAGATTTGCAGATGGTTCTTCTTCTGTGTTCTCGTCATGCGGTATTCTTGCTGCCTCTACTTGGCTGGTTTCTTTACATATGTTGTCTATATATATTATGAACAAGAGAGGGAACAGGACACAACCTTGTCGTACTCCAAAATCTTATAGTGAATTTACGTATTGTGTGCAGCCTGTTTTTCTGCCTTTATATTTCCAAATTGGGATAATTATGGAGTTTCCCCAGTCTCGGTGTGTCTGTTGTTCTACCCAAACATGGTTGAATAGTCTATGTAGTAATAATATTTTTAAAATTATATATATATATATATATATATATATATATATATATATATATATATATATATATATATATATATATATATATATATATATATATTCCTGTCTCCCTGGCCGAGTGGTTAGCAGCTTTCTCCGTAACCCCGGAGATATGACTGAGCTACCGTATGACAGTAGACGGTACTACCTGCTTTCTGTCAGCGCCGAATGTTGGGCGGCGCTTACCAAACCCGACACCCCACATTGTGCCAACGGCTTCGGGCGGAAGAGCGCAATTGGGAGGGTACTAGCCTTATCCTGGTGCGAGGACATGCAACCCAAAGACAAAATAAGTCATGGCAGGGCAGACCAGGCCCTAAGCCTTGGTTGGCAGCTGGTCTAGGATCGAAGCTCCGACAGGCGGACAGTTAGAGCATTGCTTTGCTGATCCGGCAGCTTCTGCAGCTTGTCTTGTTCCAGATGTATAGGTGTTAACTTTCCTCTGGAGTGAACTAGGCAGGCCGAGAGAGGGATCATGCTGCATGGGCAACACATGGTTTCTTTATTTTAGCCCAGACTTTGTGCTATGGAGAGGCAATAACTCCATCCCTGGTCTTAACCGGTCTCGGAATCAAAGCGAGAGGCAACTGTTACGAGTTATAAGTCCTTGTCAGTTGGCGTAGACATGGGGCGCCATGCGTTGCCTCTGACGGTGGGAGACACCTACAGGTGTCACTGATAAGCTACCGCCCGCCTCAAGCTGGGCAGCCCCCAGCCAATTGGGTGCTGATCCGCCACAGCCTGCCTGCTTCAATGGGTGTTTGGGGCTAGGACAAAATCTGAATCGCAGGCTGTAAAACCAATTCACCAGGTACTAATAAAAGGAATAATAGAAACCTCAAGCTACGGCTTGCAACCTGGAACGTGAGAACAATGTGTCCAGGATTTTCCACTGACTTGACAAATATTGACGATGTGAGAAAAACGGCTGTGGTTGATGCTGAACTCAATCGTCTTAACATTGATATTGCTGGCCTGCAGGAGACTCGCCTCGCTGAGGAAGGGTCACTCTTGAAAAACAATTACACCTTTTTTTGGAAGGGAAGAGGGCAGGCAGAAAAAAAGGCAACATGGTGTGGGCTTTGCAGTGAAGAATTCGCTACTGGGAATGATTGATATCCCAGCTGGAGGTAATGAAAGATTATTATCACTGCGCTTGGCAACCTCTTGTGGATGTGCCACCATTCTCACTGCATATGCACCGACACTCGCTTCCTCTGATGATGTGAAGGATACGTTCTATGAGCAGCTAGACTCTGCGATCAAGACAGTTCCAAAATCCGACTACATTTATATGCTCAGTGATTTCAATGCTCGTGTGGGCAAGGACTCGAGTTCATGGCCAGTGTGCCTTGGAAAATACAACATCGGTCGCATGAATGATAATGGACAAAGGCTGCTGGAGCATTCATTGCACTAGAAATAACCTATGTATTACAAACTCCTTTTTTAAAACAAAAGAGATGCATAAGGTCACATGGAAACATCCAAGATCCGGCCACTGGCATCAGCTGGACTTCATTATCACACGGAGACAACATCTGAACCATACATCATTAACTCGAAGTTACCACAGTGCTGACTGTGATACAGATCATTCTTTGGTTGTTGCAAGGGTTAGACTGAGACCAAAGAGAATCTACACAGCTAAACACAAGTCTAGCCCCAGGATTAATATTATTAACATTCGCGATCCTGGAAAGTGCTTTGAATTTCAACAGCAACTTGAAGACGCTTTCAATGATACATCAGAATATTGTATAGTAAATGATAAATGGAGTAAACTTAAGGAAACTATTTATAAAACAGCAGTAGGGGTTTACGGCACTGTGGATCATAAGAGGCAGGACTGGTTTGCGGCAAACAGCCAGATACTGCAGCCCTTGATTGATAAAAAGAAGATAGCTCTCTTAAGAAACAAGGAAAGACCAACACGTAACACTCTGAGTGAGCTGAAGCAAGCGAGGAAGGATGTACAAAAGGCTGCCAGGCAGTGTGCGAATGACTATTGGATCAAGTTATGTGAGTCCATTCAAATCGCAAGTGATAAGGGAAACATCAGAAGCATGTATGAAGGGATAAAGAAAGCCTGTGGTCCAATGATCAAAAGAAGTGCACCGCTGAAAACCTTGACTGGAGAAATCATCACTGATAAGAAACAGCAAATGGATAGATGGGTCTAGCACTATTTAGAGCTTTACTCAAGTGAGACCAAGCTAGCGGATGATGCCCTCAACGCCATAGAGGCCCTACCAACTCTTGACCACCTGGACACACTTCCCATTATAACAGAAGTTAAGTGTGCTATAAATGAGTTTGCATCTGGCAAGGCTCCAGGTAAGGATGGGATTCCAATAGAGGTAATCAGGAGTGGGCAAGACACACTCGCTCTACAGATCCACCAGCTAATAGAGCTATGCTGGCGAGAAGGACAAGTCCCACAGGATTTCAAAGATTCAAACATCATAACGCTGTACAAGAACAAGGGAGATCGGAGCGACTGTAACAACTATAGGGGTATCTCACTTCTGTGTATTGTTGGGAAAGTATTTGCCAGAATTATCCTGCGCAGACTTCAAGTCCTGGGAGATCAAGTCTACCCCGTATCACAGTGCGGCTTCCGTCAGAACCGGTCTACCATTGATATGATATTCTCATTGCGACAGATGCAAGAAAAATGCCGGGAACAAAATCAGCCACTGTTTATTGCCTTCATCGACCTCACAAAGGCATTCGATTTGGTCAGTCGTGAGGGTCTGTTCAAAGCACTAAAGAAGATTGGCTGCCCACCAACTCTTCTGTCCATTGTGGAATTGTTCCACACAGGCATGAAAGGTATAATCAAGTTTGATGGCTCAACTTCAGAAGAGTTTGAAATCAAGAGTGGAGTTAAGCAAGGTTGTGTACTATCCCCCACCCTCTTTGGGATATACTTTTCACTTCTACTGAAATATGCCTTTCGTGATCGGGATGATGGTATATACATTCACTCACGCTCAGATGGTGGCCTCTATAATGCTCAGAGATTGAAGGCCAAGACCAAAATTAGCAGGGTATTAATCAGAGAGTTGATTTTGCGGATGATGCTGCGATTACGACCCACTCTGAGGAAGAATTACAACATCTCCTATCTGCATTCTCCAATGCTTGTTTTGAATTTGGTTTAACAATTAACAAAAAGAAGACACATATTATGTCACAAGGTGCACACGGTGTACCATCAATCTTTATTGACGACGCCGAACTGGAGATAGTAGACCATTTTACATATCTAGGATCAGAGGTAAATAGCATATTATCCCTCGATCAGGAAATCAACATCAGGATTGACAAGGCAGCAACAACAATGAACATGTTAGCAAAAAGAGTCTGGGAGAACAGGAAGCTTACTGCCAAAACAAAAGTCCTCGTCTACCAAGCCTGTGTCCTTAGTACTCTTCTTTATGGCAGTGAAACCTGGACAACTTACTCACGCCAAGAGAAACGTTTAAACAGCTTTCATATGCGGTGTCTGCGAAGAATACTTGGTATTAAGTGGCAAGACAAAATCACAAATACTGAAGTATTGGAAAGATCAGGTTGTGTGACGGTGTATTCCATGCTAAGTCTTCGTAGACTTAGATGGATAGGACACGTTAGGAGGATGAATGATGGTAGAATACCAAAGGACATCTTTTTTGGTGAATTACAGACGGGTAGGAGATCTCAGGGTCGGCCTCTACTACGATACAAAGATGTGTGTAAGCGGGACATGATTGATACAGGCATTGATAATGCACATTGGGAGCACGTCGCCGCTGAACGTGTTGCATGGAGGGCAACTATCAGAAATGGAATAAAGACAAAGGAGAAAATGATTGCAGATAAAGCACACACAGAGCATGAGAGACGTAAGATGGTGCAAAATGGTGGAAATGACCATGTTTTGACATGCACCTACTGTGGGCAAACATTTGCAGCAAGAATTGGCCTTACCAGCCACACTCGCCACCGCCATGGATCGTAGTTATTAAGCCTTTTTGAAGCACAATGTACCAAACTATCGTCTGTCAAGACGGAAAGGTGCCAATGTATATATATATATATATATATATATATATATATATATATATATATATATATATATATATATATATATATATATATATATATATATATATATAGTGCATTGTCAAGTGTGTAGGGGTTCATGCTTCTCTACAAATATGGCCCTTGCCGTTCTGGATCAGTTCTTTTGCTTCTTCTTTCGACTTTCTTGAAGAGTGGGGCTTATCCAGTTATACATCACAACGGTTTGTGTGTCTGGCTTCGATTTGCATTTGTGTCAGATGTGCACCCCCTTCACAGATACCATCCCAGCTAATGGGCACTATCTACCTATGGTAAATTTTCTTTCCTAACTATTCTGCCAGAGTAGCAGCCTTAGTTGACCATGTCTGTCCACAGCCTTCTGTCTCGTTTACTGACAATAATTTCTAATACTGATGTTCCTCCATGCAACAGACTGTCTAGCAACTTCTCTCTTGGTCTGCACTTGCCTCGCCTCTCCTCCAGCTGTTATGTTAGCAATAGGTTCTACAGCTTTCCCCTTCTCACCACATGCCCAAAGAGCGCGCTACGTGAGAACATCGGGATACAAGGCGTGAGGATGACCCAGAAAGAGTAGACTAGATAAGAGTACAAGAGACAGAGACGAAATTAAATATGACGTGATGCAACATGAGAAGCGAAACAGAAAATTACATCTGCCTCCTCTCTGCGACTCTTCACGACAAAAACAGAATGACAAAAGAAGAACACGATACTTCAGTACTGTTGCAAACTAATCTTCTTGTTGATTGTTTTTGTTCGTTGATGAAGATATTAGCTGAAATGTTCACTTTTATCTTTATATTTGAGTGTTTTCTTTCGTCAGATTTCCTAGTTAAATGTTGTGATCATTCAATTTTCAGCATCAATTAGGCAGCCATTATCGTATTTTGTGTGTGTGTGGGTGTGTGTGGGTGGGGGTGGGGGGTGGGGGTGGGTGGGTGGTATATCATCTTACTCATCACGTGAAAGTTTACCTGTTGGGAGATCCCAACTGAAGTGGCATCTAATGTCTACGTGGCCAAGAAGTTGAACAAACAAGCGCTGAAACTGTCTCTGCTGGCGACGAGGTAGTGGGTTTCTTGTTCACACACCGGCCAGTTGCACTTACATGTTGACTTCTCGTTCAGAAAGCAATGGCACACTCATCATCATCCTGTGCCAAGCGTAGGCGATCCTGTTCCGTCATCTTACACGATCAATAGAATCGTGGATCAGCTCTGTGTTCTTGTTTCGATAATGCCATGTAAACAATCCATCCAGATATTTACTTCTCTGCCTTCGCTATGTTCTTTTCCTTGCAATCTTGCCAGTCGGCACCAAGTTCTTTACTTTATCTCTTTCCATATGTGCTCAAATTATTGTGATTATCTACGTCTACTTTTTCGAAACAGTTTACGGTTTTCATTTGATTCTTGTAGGACTTGGTCATCTGTTTTTCTGTTTGAACAAGGTATTCTTTACATTAGCCTCAGAAGACACATTTCCACTGCCATAAGCCTCAGAAGCCACATTTCCACTGCCATTAGCCTCAGAAGCCACATTTCCACTGCCATTAGCCTCAGAAGCCACATTTCCACTGCCATTAGATGTTTTTCAGCTTGTCTGCTCATTGGCCCCGTTTGACATCCATACAACAGTACAGGTTCTGTGTAACATATAGTACTCTTTTGTTTTTCTTTTAGCAATTGACATCATTTGATTGATCAGTGTGTTTTCCAGCTTGCAAAAGGCTAAATTTTCTTCAGCGAATTTCGTTCTAATATGTTCACGGCATCTCCCATCAGATACTATGGCTATTCCTGGATAGTTGTACTGATTCACTTGTTTAAGAATATTCTAATTTCTGTGTATTTTACACGTGGGACAATAAATGTGTTTTTGGTGAATATATTAGGAAAAAGTAAAGAACAAATGTATCAATTCAATTTTGTCACCACTGCGGTCAATACAAGTCCTCCAGCGCCGATAAAGTGCTTGGATTCTTGTAGAAAAAAAAAATTTCTTGGTCGCGTGTGTAACCACTCATGCACCACCTGCAGTACCTCTTCATCGGACCGAAAAGTCTTTCCTCCCAATGACTCTTTGAGTTATCCAAACAGTTGGAGATCACTTGGGGCCCTGTCTGGCGAGTACGGGCGATGTAGTACACACCGAAAGCGGAGGTCTTCGCTGGTTTCAACAATTGTACGGGCAGTATGGGGTCGAGCATTATCATGTTGCAAAAGGACACCTTTACTCAGAAGTTCATGTCGTTTGGATTTGATTGCGGGTAGAAGAAGATTCATGAGAAGATCTGTATACGTATCACTTGTGACAGTTATTTCTCTTGGAGTGTAGCGTTCTAAAATAACTCCTCGTTTATCTCAAAAGAGAGTCAGCATAACTTTCTCTGCAGATAGTTACGTGCAAAACGTATTTGGTTTCGGTGAGGAGGGATGGCACCAATCATCGCTCGCTTGCGATTGCAAGGTCCGTGTAGTTTATTCAATCCTCACCAATGTTGCCACACACGGTTGTACTAGGGGTTACTTTATAAGGAATCGGGACCGTGGTTACTTTATTGTTGGCTCGTTCATGCTTGCCGGACACAGATAGTTATACGTATGTCACCGTCCTAGATACCTAGGGGAATGAAACTCGGGCTCATACAGGCATCAAACTCCGTTCAGATACAATCTAACATCATTTATTTATATTATATTATTAAGCTGGCGAAGAAAGGTTTTCGCAGCCAGCAACCCTCAAGTTGCGAATCACAGGAGTTTACAATAAAGCAATAATACATGATTATTACAACAACTCTATCTGCTATCTAACGTATGCGTAAGACCCCTAAATACACTTGGGTTTTAAGCTATCAAGTCCCCCTTAAGGTAAGCCATGTTGCTCCTTTGATATCCAGTCCGTGCCTGCCTTTTCACACGTGTCGCAATCCGACACGGGTGGTAACTCTCTCCGAGTTTCTCGTGGACCCCGCAATCGGCGGGCTCTATCGGTGTCCACGGGGCTGTGGACACGCTGACCGGTCCTTCGAGAAGGCTCTGGTTTATTCGAGCCCTCGAGTGACTCTGTTCTTTCCCTTTAGCTGGAGTTCTATCCCTTCTCCACTCTCTATTATCTTTATGTTAATACCGCCCTCATGTGAGACTGTGACAGGAGTTCCCCTCCCCCCTGCTTTGATGGGTTATTATATGGTAATTAGTTTTGTACTAATTCTGTCACAGGATCACATGAAGTAGGTGTTTGTAGTTTGGTGGATAGTAACTTGGCAACCTATATATCTGCATCAACAACTCATGTATTCTCCCATACAGCACTTCAAGATGATTGCTGAAGAGGTCTCCTCTCTCTTCTATGTTCTTAAACATGCTTATCTGACCGAAGTTCCGTGACGTTTCCAGTTGTTTTTGCAACCGCGCCCTTCTCAAGTATCCATATGATACCAAGATATAAAACTATGTGTAAGAGAGTTTTAACAAGACAAATTGTCTTGGCTTATTTAAGTACACTTGCACATCTTGTCCTGCATGTGCATTTCGATACATTTTTACTTCCGTATGTTGTATACTGCTGAATATATATTTATACCGTTGTTTTATCCCATATGACTAAGTATGTTCTTGTTTGCTTGTTAGTGTATTGACTGATATGTTGCTTTCTATAATAAACTGACTGTGTTTTAATTGTTAGTGTTCAGTTTTGAGTATGTCTTAGCTCATGTATACAGTGTGTGCTCAATGTGAGTATGTGATGTGTGGTTTACTTCTAAGCGTCACGAGTTGGAATATCCTTTGTCATGAATTACCCAATCTGTGTAATGCATGATCAGGGCATTCAAACAGTGATACTTAGATTTAGTGTATTTAATACTAAACATGTATCAACAATTTAGACAGGTAGTACATTTTTACATGAAAAACGCAGACACATTAAAATAAATACGTTTTGCGTACAATTTGTCCCCTCAGTATATCGCTCTCTCATTTAATTCATTCGCTCTCTCATTCGTACATCTTTCATTCAAAATAGTATTTTGTTAAAATATACAAATAAAGTTGAGGTAAGTCTTACTGCCCTTAGAAAAATGGATTAGGCGATATGTTCCCTTTACGGTAGCAAGTACTTTTTGTACTTGTAATCAAAAAATGGTTTATAACTTAAATAGAAAAATTGTATTGGAAGAATATTTCAACTATGAGTGAAAATGTTTGTAATATATTATGGTAGAAAATATACAAGTTACGTGATGACATATTTTATATATATAATCAAATACAAGTGTAATACATATTAACTAATAGTAAATTAGTTAACTCCAGCGACGATGTGTGTGTGTTGTCCTCCTGTTGTCCGTGTGTTGTGCCATCAATGTTAACAGTTCGTATAGCTGTCTTTTGTATGTTGTAATAGTCGTAGTTCTCTTCCGGTAGTTTGCGAAGTTCCTTGAAATAGCGAGTATGCAAAGTTCTTAATCTTTACACGATGACTTTAAGTTCCTTGGTTGATGAAATAACTTCACAGATATTATATATAGCTCGGATTATTTTTAAAGCCTTGCAAATTGCTAATATGGCTTAATACAATATAGGGTTCTCAAAGTTTCATGTCCGTGAATGTTATCAGTAGATTATTCACTTAGCCGTTGCTACTTCTGAATCACAGTTCTACAGTAAGTGTAAAGGTACACTGTTCTATGCAACAGACTAAAATATCATAGCTTATTATATGGCGAATAATTAATGTGCATAGTGTTAGTCTGCTGGTGCATTAGTTTGCCGTGATAATAGGTCAGCAATAATATTATCCGTCCCCTTGATGTGACGGATTTCAAAGTCGAAATCCTGAAGTAGAAGACACCATCTTGCTAATCGATGATTCTTAGGGGTGCCTTGTTTAAGTACCAGCAGTGACGCATTATCGGTCAAAACAACAAAATGGGAACCTAAGAGGAACTTAGATAAACGACGCATACAAAAAAGCAGACTTAATGCCTCCAACTCAACTGTGGAATAACGGATTTCTGCCTTCTTCAGCTTGCGGCTGACATAGAGTATTGGATGTCTCACGCCTTGATACTCCTGCATCAGGCATCCTCCAATTGCAATAGCACTCGAATCTGTGGTCAGAATAAAAGGTATATCTATGTTTGGTAATCTCAATACGGGTGGGTTAGAAAAAATTGATTTCAATTTGCACATTACATCCTCTAAGCGGATACTCTTACAATTGCACATATTACATAATTGTATAGGTATCGATGTAAAAATAAATCTAAATAATGTAAGAGTGAAAATAAATTTACTATAGGCATATATCAAAGGTATATGAAAAATTTTGCACCAACATGCGTTAATGAACTGTAGCATGGTTTTTGCTCTTTCAATTTGGCGCAAAGTTGATTGACATATGAATGAGATGGTTCATATAATGAACAATTTGTTTGTTACTCGGATAGAGGTGAAAGATTCATTTTGAAAGGTAGGTAATGTTGTTTGAAGTTGTGTTAATAGCAAAAGTAGGAAGAGTGTTAGTGGTTTGTCTCCGTTCATTCTACTGCTTGGTGAATGTGATTGTTTACTTGTGTTGGTTGAGGTGTGTGTTTCGACGAAATTGCTGTATCTATATGATAAATTGGTGGCTGTTGAGTTAAAAATGGTAGTCTTTGTACTGATGCATTTAGATCCGCATCGTTTGGTGTTTTTGTTCATGCGATAAAGCAGTTTGTTTGCATGCAAACGTTTCTGACTTTGATTTTGTGTGAAGTTAATTGTTTGTGTTTGTTTATTTGCATATTGTTTGCTTGCATGAATGTTGCATGATGATGTTATTTCCGTTTTAGTTTTATGTGTTCTTGATTGATGATACATTTGTGCGGAACACATATGATGACACTCGTTTGCTGATAATGCTTCTTTGTCAATAGTAGTGTCCCTTGGATATATTTGTATTCCTTGGTTATGTTTCTTGGAATTCATGCCGTGATTGTTTCTAGTTCTCAGAGAACCAAATTGTTTCGACTCATAAAGTTGGAAATTATGAGTTCTCTCAGTTGTTGGTTTGGTAACTGAGGTTTTGTCCTCACGATAAACTGTCCGTACTGTGAAGTTGTTTTCATTGTCTTGTGTAGTAGTGTTGTTAAGAAGTACTGTCGTTGCTGTGCTTCTGTTATTGTTGTTCCTGGCATAATATGGTTTCCGTTGGGAGTAATTTAAAGAAGCCGAGTCGGTTTGTAATGACTCGTCAAGATGCTTGTCATGATTAAGAAGAGTTGTTGCTATTGTGTCGTTGACTTCGTCGTTTCCGTTACTAAGAGAATGTGTGGTTGAAGTAGAATTGTCATCGTTGTTCTTGTCTATGTCGTTTCTGTTAGTCCGGTTAGTGTCCCCTGTTGTCTCTGTTGAGGTGTTCATGTGGGTTATGTGAGTCCTTTGTTTTGTCACTATATTGGCGTCTTCTGTCTGTTGTTGCACATTTACAGGTTCACAATTTCGTGTTTCAGTTGCATCCTCAATTCGAGGTTTTATGCTGATGGTGTCCTTGAAAGATTCGACCCCCCCCTGTGTTATGCACCTCTGTGAATTCGCTTCGAATTCCGTCATCGGTGGTCTCCCTTGTGCTTTTGGCAGTTTGAGACATACAAATGTGTTCTTTAGTTCTGGAATTACTGTTTGCTTTCTGGATGCAGTTTTTCTGTTCCCATTCTCTGATTTCTTTTTCAGAGCAGGATCTTAGGTTAGGAAGATTACCAATGATAATTTCCGCGCAAGGATTTTCCAGTACTGCGCATAGCACTTGTCCTGATATAAAAGGTGTCCGAATTTCGGCAAGTGCTAAGGGGTATCTTTCGATGGTGCCTGCGAATGTGTGACATGTTACGTATTTGTGTGTGTAGTCTTTGTCATTAATTAATGTTCTTTTAATTCCACAAAGAGTCGCTCCGCTATCCCGTATTAGTGTACATTGTTTGTTATCAACAAAACCTGTCGCAAATTTTAACTTGCCTGTTGATGTTAAGGCTGCGTTGGCCATTTCGTTAGACACTGGGATTGTGTGGCCGCATAACAAAGTGGTATCAAGCTGAAATTTTCTGCAGGTGTTACATGTGTTATCAGTGATGGTGTTAATGATCTCTACCGCATTACCTAACTCACTCGCACTTTCATTCTGGATGTCGCATTCGTTCTATTGTTCAGTTTCTTCATCTGAAGATGTATCTATTAATGCGGCATTGGCCTGCTTCATCATCTTTCGCCCTTCACAACGTCCTGAGAAATGCCCATAACTGGCGCAAAAAAACACACTTAACTGCTCTCTGATATGCGTTCCTTTTTTTTTTTTTTTTTTTTTTGTTTTTCCACTATCATTTGGAGATGATGTGGGTAATTCGGTGATTTGTCACACATCGCGTACTGTTCGTGTGTCAGATGACAATACTGACACAGGACTGGTTTTGTGAACTTAGAACGTTTTTTGAACCTATTTTCATTTGGTTTTGAATATTTGGTGTTTGTAACCGCTGCTGTTTCATTTTGGCTCATTTTTAACTGGAAAATATCGCGATTAGCTGTAAAATATGCGCTCCCCTTATTTTCTATTTCTTGGATAGTCTTACAATCATTTTGCCTTAGAAATTTAGAAAAAGGGGTTGGTATTGTGCTAATGATTTTATCAATTATAATTAGCTCCTTTAGTTTATCATGGCTGTTATTTGTTTTTGCTGAGGTTATACATTTTGTACAAATATCTTGGACTGTAGACACGTAGTCTATGAAAGTTTGGTTAGGTGATGGGGCTAATTTTGAGAACTGTAGTTGATAGCCTGCTGTGTCTAGTGAAAAATGTTGGAGTATTCTTTGTTTTAAATAGTTGTAATCTTTCCTCATGTCTTGTGGAATTGTCTCTATCACTTTTAAGGGCTCTAATGCTAAATTTCTTATCAAAATAAATGCCCAGTCGACTTTTGTAACGTTATGGTAAGTCATCAAACACTCGAAGTTCTCTAAATATGCGCTTATTGAATCTCCTAAACAAAAGGGATTGACTAAGCCTTTATATTTGTTGTATTTTTGTTCCTCTTCCTTACTTCTAATTTTGTTTACTGAAATTTCTAAGTTGGAGTCAATTTCCATTTGTTTCAGTTTTATCTGTGTTTCTGCGTTTAATTGGGCTTGCTTGGTCGCAGCTTCGAGCTCCATTTGCATTTTCTTCTCTTGAGCCTGCAGTTGCATTTTCTTTTCTTCAGCCTCCATTTGCATCTGCATCTTTTTCTCTTCTCTTTCCGCTTGCATCTTTTTCTTTTCTCTTTCTGCTGCTCTGTCTTCTCGTGCAATATTTTCTGAATGCGTCTTTTGTGCCCATTCTGAAAGTTTCTCGGCAGTATACCCTAACTTAATTCCTGATTCAATGCACTGTTCTAATGTTGACATCTTGTATTTTCGCTAGTGTTTAATTTATCGAAATTAAATCCCTTTGAAATTAGTTTTAGGTGTACAAAATTTGGTTATCCCCCTTAATGTTTACATTCAACTTTCTACGAGCATGTTCAGTTGGTTAAGAGATTAGCATATATATGAAAAGCAATGCAAAGAAAAATGTTACATCAATGAAAATGAATGAGTATCGCTTAGGGATCTAATGAGCATGAAATGGGACTCATCTTATTTTACTGGTTTCTTGACTGCAGTGTTGTTTGGTTCTCCTGTTTTCTCGCCACTGCTGGAGGACAGTTTACATACACACGATCTTTCGCGGAACAATCTGATGTTGGAATAAAAAAAAAAATAATAATTGTCACTGTAATTGTCCAGTCATGTCAATGTCAAATTTCATGAACATCATAATTTAATTACTTTTGTAGAGGGACTACAATAGCTCATTCACAGATGATACGCTAGTAGCTGCAAAGTTCTAGACTTTGTTATGTATGAAAGTTGATATATTTTACTTGGCAAAACCAAGAGCTGTCTGGAAAGTAAAGCTTGTGCTTGCCAAAACCGGCTTGGAGCCCCCAAATAGCCTGTCACCGTCCTAGATACCTAGGGGAATGAAACAGGCAACAAACTCCGTTCAGATACAATCTAACATCATTTATTTATATTATGTTACATTAAGCTGGCGAAGAAAGGTTTTCGCAGCCAGCAACCCTCAAGTTGCGTTTCACAGGAGTTTACAATAAAGCAATAATACATGATTATTACAACAACTCTATCAGCTATCTAATGTATGCGTAAGACCCCTAAATACACTTGGGTTTTAAGCTATCAAGTTCCCCTTAAGGTAAGCCCTGTTGCTCCTTCGATGTCCAGTCCGTGTCTGCCTTTTCACACGTGTCGCAATCCGACACGGGTGGTAACTCTCTCCGAGTTTCTCGTGGACCCCGCAATCGGCGGGCTCCATCGGTGTCCACGGAGCTGTGGACACGCTGACCGGTCCTTCGAGAAGGCTCTGGTTTATTCGAGCCCTCGAGTGACTCGGTTCTTTCCCTTTAGCTGGAGTTCTATCCCTTCTCCACTCTCTATTATCTTTATGTTAATACCGCCCTCATGTGAGAATGTGACAACGTATGTATGTGTTCTCAAGTCGTTGATTATACCAGGCCTTTGTTTTGGAGTCTTTGAATATCTAAATTTCTTATTAGTATATACAGACGTTCTCTTCCTTCACTATCATACCAAGAATCACAAAATAAGACTTGACTCTATGAACACAATCAAGACGCGGTACAGTTTCATCTCCTCTATTGTCACACGGAAGCTTCATATGGCTTCAATATATACACTTAAACATTTACACAATTTGTTGCTTCGTGCTATCAATTATAACCATTCACACACTAGCACTTAAAATAGGTAATTAAAATCTATACAAATGAATAATGCCATTATCACTAGTATGACCAGGTCCACCTTCGACCACGGTCAAACGCAGCGTATCCTTTAAGGAGACTCTTCATTTCCTTCTCAGGGACTCCAGGCGTGTTTCACACCCTGTGACAAACGTTCATAGGCGAGTCATTTTTCACAGTCTAGTGTCTAACTAGACTTACACTCTGAACTATGCCATGACTATTAAATTGGGTCTCATGTTGCAAAAGGACACCTTTACTCAGAAGTCCACGTCGTTTGGATGTGATTGCTGGTCGAAGACGATTCCTGAAAAGATCTGTATACGTATCACTGGTGACAGTTTTCCCTCTTGGCATGTAGTGCTCTAAAATAACGCCTCGTTCGTCCCTAAAGAGAGCTCAGCATAGCTTTCCTTGCAGATGGCTGCGTGCAAAGCTTCTTTGGTTTCGGTGAGGAGGGATGGCTCCATTCCTTGCTCGCTCTCTTCGTTTCTGTCTCGTGGTAGGGAACATGTGTATCTTCTCCAGTAACAATCCTTGATAGGAAACTATCAATCAATCAATCATGTGCTATGCCGGAAAGCGTGGGCGGTCATGACTCGCCATTTCACTCGATCACCAGTGTCGTGGATCAGCTCAGTGTTCCTGTCTCGTCCATGCCATGTGGCCAAGCCATCCAGGTATTTTCCTCTCGTTCTGCCTCTTGGTCTGTTTCCTTCGATCTTGCCAGTTGACACCAAGTTCTCCAATCCATTTCTTCTCATAACATGTCCAAAAAATTTTGACTGTCTACGTCTAATTTCTCTAATCAGTTTACGATGTTCATATGTCTCCTGTAGTACTTGGTCATTGGTTTTTCTGTCTGTCCATGGTATTCTTTGCATTTTCCTCAGAAACCACATTTCTGGAGCCATCAGATGTTTTTCAGCTTGACTGCCCATTCTCCAAGTTTCACATCCATACAAAAGAACAGGCTCTATGTATCCCCTCAACACTCTTTTTCTCGTTTCAATTGACATCTTTTTATTGGTCAGAATGTTTTTCATCTTGCTAAAGGCTACTTTCGCCATGGCGATTCTTGTTCTAATCTCTTCAAGGCATCTCCCATCAGATGTTATGACTGTTCCAAGATAATTGTACCGATTCACTTGTTGAAGAATATTTCCATTTACTTGTATATTACATTGTGGCACTTCTTCCTTCCTAGTGACGACCATAACCTGAGTCTTTTTACAATTTAATTCTAACCCCAGTTGCTCACGTGTACAACAACCGCATCTACTAATTGTTGCAGGTCCTGCGCATTGTCTGCAATTAATACTGTATCATCTGCATATCTAATGTTATTGATGTTTCGCCCTCCAATGCTGATTCCATTTATATCCTCTACATTTCTGAAAATATTTTCACTGTATAGGGAAAAAAGACCTGGAGACATCACACATCCCTGCCTAACACCTCTTTTAATTGGCTGATACTGTCCGAACTTCATTATCAATCCTTATTGCAGCTTGTTGTTTCCAATATACGTTTTTTATAAGTCTAATGTCTTTCCCATCATTTTATAGATCTGCAAGCATCACAATCATGGTGAAATGTCTTACGTTATCGAAAGCGTGTAGTATTGTGTAGTCAATAAAGCAAATATGATGATTCTTGCAAAATATTCGTGATCTGGCTGATTATACCAATTGTTCAATGTTGATCACATTCCAAAGCTTCTAATTTCTTCGGGATTGCAATAAATATAGTTACATAATTCAGGAAGTATATCTCCAGCATCATATATTGTGTCTTGTGACCTGGTCTATTCCATATTCTTCTAAGGCATTGATCATTTCTGTTGGATATTGTCTGGACCGGGAGTCTTGCCAGATTTCATATGGTTAAGAGCAGTGGTTCCCAAGCTTTTCAAGCAGAGGGCCATATCTACCATTTTCGGTAGGTAAGCGAGCCACAACGTTATAAAATTATAAAAGTTGTGCAATATCATTCTTACCTTTCTTAACTTTCGTCAGCAAAATTCTAAAACTTTAAAGGCAGTCAGTGTCAATACTACACTGCGGTCATTTTTTGGTTTAAAATCAATAGTTCATTTAACAATAAATTTTACATCAGTTTCGAACATCGCTATTAATGTAATTAATTTATAATTGTAACTATTCTTCAAAACAAGTTACTTAAGTTCAGATGCCAGTATATCAATGTCTGGGCACAAATCTGTCGTGCCCATAGTCATAAGCGCAGCTAGGTTACTGTCGGTGAGTCTGGAACGTTGCTTGTTTTTTTTTTTTTTTTTTTATAACGGTCATTGCGGAAAACGACTGCTCGCATATGTAAGTCGAACCAAAACGACGAATGTATCTCTGGATGAATGAACGCAAGTGTTCAAATTGTTCTACAGGCAATAGTCGCCAGAATGAAATCATATGATCAGCTGAAGTTGAAGCAGCCAGCTCTAGAAATTAACATCTCATTGCAGAATTGCATTTCAAATCAATTACGCGGTGCTGAAGGTTTTGCTGGAATTGACAGAGTTTGGCATTAGGGAATACGAACGGATTTATGAAGAGGGCAACATTATTCTCCTCTATTGTGAACTCTTGAAATCCCTACCGAAAGATATCCAGAAGACTTTCAACTTTTACTTTGTACTGTAACAAGTCACATTTCTTTTCCACCGCAACTGTCTTCATAGTTAAAAACGCCAAGTCCCTTAAGTTAGCTGTCCGATAAACAGTCGTTGTCTTATTGTAAATGAAGAAATTCCATCGCACAAATTCGCGAATAGTTTTTTAAAAATTTCCCCAGGATCCTCGCATTTAAAGAGTTTACATGAAACGTGATGTCCACCAAAAATGCCAGGTCATTAAGCCAGTCATCGTTCATCAGACATTTCCCGGTCTGTAGGAAATTCATTTATTTCAGACAGAAATAGATAGACACTATTTTTCAGTGCCCAGAAACGTGACAGAACTTTCCCTTTAGATAGCCATCTGGCATCACAGTGTAACAGTAGGTCATAGTATTTCTCGTTCAGGTCTGATAGAAACTGTCTGAACTCACGCCTGTTCAGCGTCTTACTTCGAAGTTTGTTCACACATCTCAGAACAACATCCATAACATGTTCAGATTTAATGTCTTTCCACACAGAGCTTCTTGGTGAATGATACAATGATATTTTAATAAAGTGTGGCCAAGAAACGGTTCCAATAATGCTAGGCATCTAGACATTTTACTGGTCAAAGCCGTAGCACCGTCGGTGCATACACTGCCCAATTTGGTTCATCCTATGTTCTTTTCACAATACTACCGACTCTCCTAAACAGTTGTTAACAGACGACAACATGGCGCTCTGGTTAAGAGCATTCTGAACTTCCGTCCTCAAAACTGATAGTCCTTCATTATTATTTAGTACTAGCTGACCCGGCCCGGCTACACCCAGCTCCTGGCGGGTATCTATCTATCTATCTATCTATCTATCTATCTATCTATCTATCTATCTATCTATCTATCTATCTATCTATCTATCTATCTATCTATCTATCTATCTATCTATCTATCTATCTATCTATCTATCTATCTATCTATATATCTATCTATCTATCTATCTATCTATCTATCTATCTATCTATCTATCTATCTATCTATCTATCTATCTATCTATCTATCTATCTATCTATCTATCTATCTATCTATCTATCTATCTATCTATCTATCTATCTGTCTGTCAATCGATCCACCCACACACCTACCCATCTATCTATCTATCTATCTATCTATCTATCTATCTATCTATCTATCTATCTATCTATCTATCTATCTATCTATCTATCTATCTATCTATCTATCTATCCATCCATCTATTTGTCTGTCTGTCTGTCTGTCTGTCTGTCTGTCTGTCTGTCTGTCTGTCTGTCTGTCTATCTATCTATCTATCTATCTGTCTGACTACCCGGCCGTCCATTCATCCATCTATTCATCCATCCATCCATCCATCCACCCACCCATCCATTCATTTACCCACAAACCCACCCACCCACCCATCCATCCATCCATCCATCCATCCATCCAATTCCTAACTAAAATAGATGCATTTTTGTTATAACAATTTTGAAGATGCCTTAAAGTTTTTATCACTTTGTTTAAAATAGAAAATTAGAAATATAGATAGAATAGAAGAATAGATAGTTGTATTGATATTAGAAGATATGATTGGAAGAGATCTATCTTCATTCCAATAACTAAAAAGGGCAACATGAAAGTAGTGAAAGTAAACTAACCAAGATATAACGAACAGCCAATAAATGGTGGGTTGACTGCGGAGTACTGCAAAGGATATGCAATTAACTTTCTCTCACAAAAAAAATTACATTACATAGAAGGAAAAAAAATACATTTAATTTGATGTCGAAAAGAAATAAAGAAGAGTAAAACATATAATGCGATGTCGAAGAGAAATAAAAAGATGAGTTAGAAACATTTTCACTTATCTAAATTAGATGCATTATTTTTATGAAAACTTTGAAGATGTCTTAAAGGTTTATCACTTTGTTTATAACTCATGTGACTGTAGATAACGTCTTTAAACATTTTATCAAAGTTAAGAAAAATACAACAATTATTTAAATTACATAATATAGCAATGCTACTAAAAGTAATGTCCCTTGATATAACTTTTCTTAAGTTAAGTCCCCTTGCAATATTTTAATTAATGTTAATTTATTACGTAAATAAGTGGTTTTAAACTAACAAACTATGCCAGATGGCTGCGCGGGAATGAGAAGACCATCTGTAGAAAATTTCATCTCAGTCGGATGGACAGTTCGGGAACGCATAAAGGACAAATAAAGACACAACGACACTAAGACACAAACATTCTCTTTTATATATATATATAGATATCAGAATCTTCCTTTCTTGTATCGTTGTAAAAGTCTTTAATATGATCTGACCATGCATTTAAAATCTGATATTTCTCTATTATGAATTTGCCATCCTTGGTTTTTAGGCAACAACGATTCACCTAAACGAACATCTCTTTAAACAAGTAAAGAGTTTCAAGTACCTAGGATGTATAATATCATCAAATGGCAAATCAGAAGACGAGATCGAAAATAGATGCAATAAGGCAAACCAGCTCATTGGACTCATGAACAAACATGTATCAATAACTACTAAGAAAGCACTTTATAACACAATCTTCCTACAAACTCTATGTTACCAATGCTAAACCTGAATAATGACAGAAAAAGAGAAAAGAAAAATCACAACAACAGAAATGAGATTCCGGAGAAGAATACTCAATGATCAGAAATGAAGAAATCAGTACTAAAGTGGGGGTTATAGCTGTACTAGATTTTATTAGAAGGCAGCAAGTCAAATGGTTTGACCATGCAAGTAGATTACCAACTTACAGTATACCACAACAAGCAATGATGTACAGACCAGAGGGAAGCAGAGGAAGAGGCCGACCACGTAAACGATGGACGCAGGGAATAACAGAGTCCATGAGAATATCAATAAATGAAGCCCATAATCGGGCATTCTCCAGCTGTTTATACTTCACCTCGACATTGCAAGGTACAAGCGGAACATGATGAGATGAGATGAGATGAGATGTGTGTATTTATTTCTTAGTGATGTCATGAATTCTTTTATGCATTAATTGTGAATTCCTGGTTTTGTATTGGTTTTCAATTTACCTGAAATTTTCCCCATGTTATGCTTCGTTTGCCTCTTTGCACAATTTAATAAATTTCCTGTGTATCTCTTCTTAGTTTTCATGGTAATGTTTTTTTTTACTTCTTCTTATTTCCATTAGTTTTAGGATGTCTCCCGTCACCCACTCTTACGTCCGATCATTTTCATTATTGAGATAGTTATTTCTGCAGCCTTGCTGACTGACTTCTTCAATACAGTACTTCCCTTTGGCCACTGACATCTTGAAATAGAATTTTGAGATTGAACAACACATAAAATATGTTATTTACATCTACGTTGAATGTATCTTCTATCTCCCCACTCTTCAGTGCACATATATAACATTTTGCGTTTATTGGTGTATATTTTTGACCGACTTTAATTTTATATGTACATATTACTAATCTATGGTCGCGGAAGCAATCTGTGTGTGCTATACATTTGTGCGACTTTTAAAGGCATTTCGAAATCTTCTGTTAATGAGGATGTAATCAATCTTGGCTCTGTTCTTATTTCAGGGCTCCTCCATGTCCTTAATCTCCTTAGATGTTGTTGATACCAGCTATTTACAATAATCATATCATGCTAATTTGCCAACTGTATAAGTCTGCAACGTCTTTGATTACCTTTCCTAGTCCATACTCGCCTACTGTGTAATCATCTTGTTGATTTCCAACTTAAGCATTACAATCACCCATTATGATATTTAATTCTGAAAACTTGCGTTTCTTGAAGACATTCTTCAAATCATTAGAACATGCGATCCATGCTGTCATCACTGTTGTTCGTTGTTGGCAAACTGCTGAACATGAAATTACCTAATACGTCATCAAGAGACAATACAAAACTGGGATTGATTGTAACGTGCTGTTATAGGACATGCCGTATTGTTTAGGCATCCAGTGGGAATGCTGTTTGTCACCTTTCCCTCGCAGTTGTCTCTCTGAACTCCCACGATATCACTAGAAACAAGTGATCGCTTTAGAAGCATCTGGCACTGCCTGGGAACAGACAGCGACCCTCTCGTGAGATCTAAACACTCATCATTCAATTCTGTGAATACGAATGCTATTCTATCAGCAGCGGATTGACATATCCTATTATAGAGGACAGCTCCATACAAATAAGTGATGGCTGTTAAACGGTGAATTTAAATTCTAGATTGCGGTGAACAAGTTTTCAAGTAATACGTCCGTGGACTGAGGGAAAAACGATTGGCTGTTGCTATCTGGAATGACCTTCAAATAATACGCTTTTCTGCCCGAACACACTCAATTTTGGGGGGCTGAGTGGTCTCGAGGTATGGTGTCCGCCTCGAGTGCTGGAGGTCCCGGATTCAGCACCCGGTGAGGACCGGAATTTATTTAAAAAATCCACCTAGACTTCCAGTAATCAAATTTCCCCTGGTCTCCGAGTAGTGAGATCGGACGCCCGTGTGTATTGTTGCGCGCGTAAAAAATCCCCTGGCAGAACGAAAAAGAGTAGCCTAACGGCGCTGCCCGGGCAAAATTTCGAGTTAAAAATCTACCCAAAGTATTTCAGGATCCTCGCCGATGCAACGAAGTTTGTGCATTGAGCTGAGTTTCTCCAGACTCAGGTTTGAGTTAGGAGGAAAACGGAGCACTTATGGGTTAAACCGTGTGCCGTGATGTTGATCCATCGACTAAACTAAACACACTCAATGAAACCCTTTAGCTAATTTATCGAGGTCTGGTCCCAGTAGTGCAGTGGTTCCCTAGCTTTTCAAGCAGAGGGCCATATCTACTATTTTCGGTAGTTAAGCGGGCCACAACGTTACAAAATTATAAACGTAGTGCAATATAATTATTACCTTTCTTAACTTTCGTCAATAAAATTCTAAAGCTTTAAAGGCAATCAGTGTCAGTACTACACTGTGGTCATTTTTTGATTTAAAATCAAAAGTTCATTTAACAATAAATTTTTAATCAGTTTCGAAAATCGCTATTGATGTAATTAATTTACAATTGTAACTGTTCTTCATAACCTGTTACTGAAGTTCAGATGCCAGTTTATCAATGTCTGGGCAGAAATCTGCCGTGCCCAAAGTCATAAGTCGGTGAGTCTGGAACGTTGCTTGTCTTTTATAACGGTCATTGCGAAAATGGAGTGAGACAGGGATGTGTGATCTCTTCTCTGTTATTTAATATCTACATGGACAGAATATGCAAAGAAGCAAGTCTTGACAGAACAGACTCAGACAATTTAGAACTCTTCACTCCAGACGAAACAACTGATCTACAGGAAATAAATGAATTCTATTTGCAGACGATCAGTGCTTGTTTTATAGCGATGAGGGCAGACTACAAAATCATATTAATAATCTCAGTTCAACATGCAGCAGATACAATATGAGTATTAATACAGTCAAAACCGAAGTTATGCAAATTAGCAGATCGCCGGGCCCACTAAGTATCCAGCTAAATAGCACAACTCTGAATCAAGTTAAAGAATTCAAATATCTTGGAAGAATAATCACAGAATATGGCAGATTGGACAGAGAAATCGAAATCAGATGTCAAAAAGCTAGTGCACTTACATATCAACTATCACCCATACTGAAACATCCAAATATACCAATGTCCGCAAAACGACAGATAATAAACGTCATATTCACACCAACCCTATGCTATCAATCTAAAACTTTGACTTTACCTAAATCACACTTTCGCAAAATCAACACTTGCGAGATGAGATTCCTGAGGAGAGCTACCTACGTAAAAATCCGAGACCGAGTAAGATCTGCTGTTATCAAACAGACAGTGGGATCAACACATTGTGCCACATTTATTGAAAGACAGAAGATCAAGTGGTTTGGCCATGTCATTAGAATGCAACACAATCAACTACCATCACTGGCCTTACATCAAAAATCGTCTGCGGCGAAACCAATAAGAGGTCCAAGACGAAAATGGATTGACGACATCAAAGACATTGTACAACCACACGGAATGACACTATCCAGTGCCACCCATCGGGCGCTTGAGGACAAATTTTTCCTCTCCATGACGCTTGACGGCAGAAGTAGAAGATGAAGATAATGATGATGATTGCGGAAGATGACTGCTTGCATCTGTAAGTCGAACCAAAACGATAAACGCAAGTGTTCAAATTGTTCGACAGGCAATAGTCGCGAGAATGAAATCATATGATCAGCTGAAGTTGAAGCAGGCAGCTCCAGAAATGTACATCTCAGCGCAGAATTGCATTTTAAATAAATTACTTGGTGCTGAAGGATTTGCTGTAATTGACTGAGCTTGGCATCGGGAAATACGAACGGATTTATGAAGAGGGCAACATTAACCTCCTCTATTGTGAACTCTTGAAGTCTCGACTGAAAGATATTCAGAAGACTTTCAACTTTTACTTTGTACTGTAACACGTCACATTTCATTTCCACCACAAGCGTCTTCAGAGTAGGAAGAAATACTTCGAATTGTGTTTACACATTTCAGAACAACATCCATGACATGTTTCAGTTTTAATGTCTTTCCACACAGAGCTTCTAGGGAATGATACAATGATATTTTAGTATAGTGCGGCCAAGAAACTGTTCCATCAATGCTAGAAATCCAGACATTTTACACGTCAAAGCCGGTTCACTGTGGCGAAGTGGTCAAGCCGTTTAACTCGTGCTCCGAAGGTTGTGGGTTCAATTCCGGGCCGCACCCTTCGGTTTACGAGTTAGCTGTTTCGGAGACTCCTGTGGGTCGTCGCTAAAAGTTACGGAGTTCGTACTTTGTGTGACGCTTTCCGCGCTGCGGAAAGAGACTGAGCCATATGGGATAAAACCCGGTGCGATGAAGTCGACCTTGTCGACTTTTAAGCGACTTTTAAGCCGGTTCACAGTCGATGCATACAATGTCCAATTTGGTCCATTCTATGATGTTTTTTCTCTACACACAACTTCAGAGTTTCAAACAGATCAGTCCGGGAAGGTTAATCCGGTCAACAAATGCCCGCAGAAGTCGGATGTGTCGGCCTAACGGCGCAAGAACGCAGCTCTGCTGTAAACAGGCACAACGCAGTCACATCCGAAAAAAAAATCCGGATGAACGCAGAAGAAGAAGAAACAGATCAGTTCCTTTGGTAGTTGCATGCATCGATTCATGTCCTAGAAGTTCTTCAGTGACTTCAAAATTATCGTTTACTGCTTGAACAAAAACTGCGACCTGAGAAGTGTCAGAAATGTCAGTGTATTCATCCATTGCCACCGAAAAAAATAATTTACAATATTTGATATGTGCTGCTACTTGACGATGAATATCGTTGGCTAATTCTTCAACTCGCCTGGCCATAGTATTATTAGACAAATGAATCTGATCAAATTTCGTTTCACACTTTTCATCGCCAAGCATTCTAGCAGCAAATTTAAGGGAAGGCTTATTTATTATTTATTCTGCATCAGTAAATGGCTTCATTTTGCGAGCCAACAGAACTTCGTACGACGCAACAACAGCTTTCTTGTTCTGTTTGTTAGCCTTGGTGAAAAATGACTGCTGCCTGGTCAGAGAACTTTCTTTTCTTTTTTGTTTCATTTTTAGCTATTAAATCTTGTCTTAACTCCGAAATTAAATTGATTAGATATTGAGCATTTATGCCTGAATGTATGGTCGTGAAGTGTCGTTCCAGATTTTTTTTTTTTTTTTTTTTGGGGGGGGGGGGGGGGGGGGGGTAACAGAAACGCAAATTTCGCAGATTAAGCAAACTGGTTTACCCCTACGACTAGGCATAATAAACATTTCTCCGTCCAATCTTCGTTAATTCACGACATGCAACGCCTTCACATTTTCGCTTTTTAACATTGTTTGATGTTAGATTTTCCACACTCATGTTTATAGGCTTTAAGGGTAAATTTGTATTTGATAAAATATAATTTCAACACAAAACTACCGACTCTGCTAAACAGTTGTTACAGACGACAATATGGCGCCTTGCGCACTCTGGTTGGTCGACAAGGCTGAGATATGGGAACTTCATAACGTTTTGTCGCGAACTGAACAGGTGCATTTAATAATATCTGAGCATAACAACCACAGAGTAAATTACCGCACGCTAACGGGGCGCTCCAAGTGCATTTTTTTAAAAATTATTGAAATATATTATATTAAACAACGAGGTCTCGCGTGCCACTTTCTGACAGCTGGCGGGCCACAAGTGGCCCGCGGGCCGTGGTTTGTGAACCTCTGCCGTAGTGGTATTTCAGAACCGTTTTTGATGATCGCAAGACATACTTTGTTTTATTACAAACTTTCGATGGTCTTAATTCTTAGTTATAACAGAGGCCAGTTGACTTGGCACTGTTAGTCTTAGATAGATTCACAATGTCAACATTTCTACCGACGAAGCAATCTTTCTTGCTTTATGAAACGCCTACTCCCTTTCTGAGCCGCGGTAGCGATGTGGCTAGACGCTGGAAAGCCGTCCAGACGGTCATGGATTCAATGCGCATGAGGGCGGGTTGGACGTATAAAAATTAACCTGGGATCCCAGGTCGACCCTGTCTAAAATGGGTATCCGAAAACGTCTTGGGAAGTAAAGACGGTCGGGTGATACCGACTAAATAACCCACCTAGTGCTGATTGGTTTTTAACATAGGGTTTTAGCACCACATGAATTATGCGTGCAAACTGGTCTTTAACATATGGTTTTAGCACCACATGCCTTATGCCTACAAATTGGTCTTTAACATATGGTTTTAGCACCACATGCCTTATGCGTGCAAACTGGTCCTTTACGTATGTTTTACTCCCGTTCTGTAAAAATCTAGGTAAACATTTAATAACTATTTATTATATATGAAACCGCTTGTAGTGAAAAATTGTATTTCCCTTCGTAGCTACATATCCATCCATCATGTGCCATGCCGGTAAGCGAGGGAGGTCATGAAGAGCCATTTCACTCGATCACCAGAGTCGTGGATCAGCTCAGTGTTCTTGTCTCGACCATGCCACGTGGTCAAGCCACCCAGGTATTTACTTCTCTGTCTTCCCCTTGTTCTCTTTCCCTCGATCTTTTCAGTTGTCACCAAGTTCTCTCATTTATCTCTTCTCTTAACATGTCCAAACAATTTATAGCTACATATAAATTAGCGACTTGTCACGTGTGTGCAGTCAGAAGTTTTGGCGGCCCCGTCAATTGTTCACTATCCTACAAATTCTGTGATACTTAGTGTGAAACCCACTTCTCCTTCCTTCCTTCCTTCCTTCCTTCCTTCCTTCCTTCCTTCCTTCCTTCCTTCCTTCCTTCCTTCCTTCCTTCCTTCCTTCTTCCTTCCTTCCTTCCTTCCCTCCTTCCTTCCACCCTCCCTGCCTGCCTGCCTGCCTGCCTGCCTTCCTTCCTTCCTTCCTTCCTTCCTTCCTTCCTCCCTCCCTCCCTGCCTGTCTGCCTGACTGCCTGCCTGCCTGCCTGCCTTCCTGCCTTCCTGCCTTCCTGCCTTCCTGCCTTCCTCCCTGCCTTCCTGCCTGCCTGCCTGCCTGCCTGCCTGCCTTCCTTCCTTCCTTCCTTCCTTCCTTCGTTCCGGCCTTCCGGCCTTCCTTCCTTCCTTGAAAATGTCAATTGTCTACCACGGTAATTTTAAACTGACTAACATGTCTAATTACCACGGTAGACCATTGTCATTACTGTGCGTACATGTGTATATTTCAACTTGAAGGATTTATCTAGTTATTTTACTTTATGTTGTGTGAATTCTGCAGTATGTAACTGACGAGATGCAGCGGAATATTCCAGGCAGTAAATCGTGCAATCTATTGTTTGTGTCTTCGTTATTCAAATTCACTACAGGAAAACAATTTTTTGAATTTCTGAAACAGTGCTTATTCCTTCTCAATGTAGCCACCACCTGAATTTATGCATTTCTGCCATCTCTGCGTGACCTTGAAAAGACCTTCAGAATAAAACAACCTATTTTTCGAACTAAAACAATTATCGCAGGCCAGTATGACATCTCCGTCACTGTCAAAACGATTTCCTTTCAGCTGTTTTTTTTTTAGATTTGGGAAAAGATAAAAGTCTGATGGAGCCAAATCTGGAGAATATCATGGGTGTGGAAGAATTTCAATATTCAAATCGTTGGCAGTTGCAGCACAAGCCGTGCTCTATGGGAGGGCGCGTTGTCTTGAAGCAAAGGCAGAATTTGCGTACGTGCTATCCCTCGTTTTCTGGTCACGGCCTTTCTTAGTTTGATAAGACGATCTGCGTAGTACTGCCCATTAACCGTGTTGCCATGAAGCATGTAATCTTTCAATATGACACATTTAGCGCCCCAAAAAACAGTCAGCATTGTTTTTCTTGCAGATGTTTGTGCTCTTGGCTTGACATGTGTTGGCGAGCCCAGGGTTTTCCACTGCATGCTGGCAATTTTGGATTCTGGGTCATAATTGTGAATCAAAGTCTCATCTACCGTCACCATGGTCGTCAACATGTTTTTCGACGGCACATGTTGAGCAACTGGCCACAGCAATCAACCCGTGTTTGTTTCTGTTCACATGTCAGCAGACAGCGGGCACACACTATTCTCATATTCAGTCTGTTGTGTAAAATTCTAAAACCTGTACTATTAATAAGTTTTTCTGAACCCGATATCTCTGCAATTGTCATTTTCCTATCCTGGTCAATGATTTTCTTCACTTTTGCAGCATTTGTATCAATGCACTCTGAGGACGGTAGTCCTGATCTTGGCAGATCAGCAACTTGGGAACTTGGGAACCGCCATACTTAAACTGCTAACACCAATTTTTCACAGAAGCATACGAAGGACAGACTTCCTCAAACACTGGCTCCATCTCCCTGTGTATTTCTGTAGGTGCTTTTCACTGTAACATCAAGGATTTTATCACAGTCATTTCGTATGATTTCGCCATTGTTCTGACAAACCGTTGTGCAGATCTGGTCAATAGGGTGTGTTGTGCCAAGCATCATATCAGAAAAACCAGTTGAGGAGGGAAATTCATAATTCATATGTCCATTACCAATTGAATGAGCTATGCATGTGCCAAATTTAAATTTTCTCGCCTACTCCTTCATGGTCAAGCTAAAGACTTATAAGAAGCCCCTTGTATATTAGCAAGTAATTTATAATATTTAGTTCATAGCATTCTGTGCACTGGGGAAAAAGGAAATACTACAATGTAATATACAAGTAAATGGGCCTATTATTAAACAAGTGAATCGGTACAGTTATCTCGGAACAGTCATACAATCTGATAGGAGATGCCTTGAAGAAATTAGAACAAGAATTGCCATTGCGAAGGTAGCCTTTTGCAAGATGAAAAACATACTGACTAATAAAAAGATATCAACTGAAACAAGAAAAAGAGTGTTGAACTGCGTCATAGAATCTGTACTTTTGCTGTGGATGTAAAGCGTGGACAATGAGCAGACAAGCTGAAAAACATCTGATGGCTGTGGAAATGTGGTTTCTGAGGGAAATGCAAAAAATACCATGGACAGACAGAAAAAAACCAATGAACAAGTCCTTCAAGAAACAAATGAAGATCGTAAACTGATTAGAGACATTAGACATAGGCAGTCAAAAATTTTTGGCATGTTATGAGAAGTAATGAATTTGAGAACTTGGTGACAACTGGCAAGATCGAAGGGAACAGACCAAGGGGAAGACCGAGAAGTAAATACCTGGATGGCTTGACCACGTGGCATTGTCGAGACAGGAACACTGAGCTGATCCACGACTCTAGTGATTGAGTTAGATGGCAGAACATGACCGCTCACGCTTATTGGCATTGCACATGATGGATGGATTCTGTGTAGATTGTTTTTTTTTTCCATTTCCATGTAGTGTTTACAAGCCTCAGTTTCCACAATAGTTTATTTACTGGTATTTTAATATATTCTCTTATTTGTGTTTTCCGGTTTGGTTCTTTTATTAACTAGAAAGTCGTTCTGTTTTCTTTGCCCATTCACAAGCGTCTTAAGATATGTTCACTTTTGCCTGAGAAGTCTAGACGTTTTATTTAGTATTCTGTTCTACTCAGCATCGACTTCCGTGTTTTATAGTTGGAAAAAAAACAACAACAAGACTACAGTCTAGATAGTGAAATCAACAAAGTTTGCAGCGGATACAGACGGACGCCGTTATAACTAGCCCACTCGACTCTTGGTAGTCATCACATGTGGTGATGGTGATTATGCTAGATGCGTCACTGAACAACTCGGCACTCTATCAAGAGCCTCATTTCTTCCATCAGACATCGGATCGTATATGTGCTTATTTACAGTTTACAGACATGCATACGATTTATGTGTGCAGGCAGTGCACGGACACACACACAGAAAGACACAGCAACACCCCACCCACCCCGAAACCCACTAACCAACCAACCCTTCCACACTTACACACACACACACACACACACACACACACACACGCGCGCGCGCGTTGTGTTTACTTCCAAGACATCTTAAAAATCGTGCCCATGTTGCACACAGTGAACAACTGGGGTTAGAATTAAATTGTAAAAAGGCACAGATTATGGTCGTCACTAGGAAGAACGAAGTACCACAATGTAATATACAAGTAAATAGTAATATTCTTCAACAAGTGAATCGATACAGTTATCTCGGAACTGTCATAAGATGTCTTGAAGAGGTTAGAACAAGAATCGCCTGGCGAAAGTAGCCTTTAGCAAGATGAAAGACATTCTGACCAATAAAAAGATGTCAATTGAAACGAGAAAAAGAGTGTTGAGGGGATACATAGAGCCTGTTCTTTTGTATGGATGTGAAACTTGGACAATGTGCAGTCAAGCTGATGGTTGCAGAAATGTGGTTTCTGAGGAGATTGCAAAGAATGCCATGGACAAATAGAACAACCAATGACCAAGTACTACAGGAGACAAATGAAAATCGTAAATTGATTAGCGAAATTAGACGTAGATAGTCAAAATTTGTTGGACATGTTATGAGAAGAAATGGATTGGAGAACTTAGTGACAACTGGCAAGATCGAAGGGAACAGACCGAGAGGAAGACCGAGAGGAAAATACCTGGATGGCTTGGCCACATGGCATGGACGAGACAGGTACACTGAGCTTATCCACGACTCTGGTGATCGAGTGAAATGGCGAGTCACAACCGCCAACGCTTTCCGGCATGGTACATGATATATATATATATATATATATATATATATATATATATATATATATATATATATATATATATATATATATATATATATGTGTGTGTGTGTGTGTGTGTATGTGTGTGTGTGTGTGTGTACATACATATTTATTAAATGCATGTGTGTATGTGTAGAACAGCTGTAGCTTAGTTATTAGTTCCTTTGCTTATGAAGACTGCGAATGTTGCGAATTCCTTGGACTGTCAGAGTAACTAATGACGACTGCCTGAAACAGGCTAATGAAACTAGAACATTATATACAACAATAAGACAGAGACAAACAGCTTTCTTCGGTCATGTGATGAGAAGAGAGGCATTGGAGAACATCGTAACAACTGGAAAGATCGAGGGGAAGAGAGGCAGAGGTAGACCAAGAGAAGTGATGCTGGATGGATTGAGACGGTGGCATGGAGGAATATCAGCAGCAGAGTTGATCCAGAAAACTAAAGACCGAGATCTGTGGAGAGCCATGAACGCCTACGCCAGCCGGCACGGCACTTGATGATGATGATGAAGACTATGATCGCAATCAACCCAAAGTAGAAGCACGATTATCCTCCCCTCTCACTCCCAACCCGATCTGGGCCGGCGCTGGCTGGGGACGAGACAACTTTCATAATTTTAAAAAGTACCGAGTTAAAGACCGGTTTACACGTCTTAAGGCGCTGTGGGCAAATATTTGTTAACAGAAAGACCAATCCGCACTCAATGTGTGACGTGGCCAGTATCACGCTGGCCGCCGTGTCACCCCCTAAGTCATTTCTAGGCACCCACCTTAGGCTGGGTAGACCTGGGGATTAGGTCAATTAAAATTGACCATCGGACCGGCAGGCGAGAGTCTAGACACTAGGCTACAGCGACCACACTTATAAATATCTGTGTGCATCTGTATTGCAATGTGCATTCAAATATTAGTGCCATTAACGAAATTCACCAGTTACTTGCGTTTACCATCAACCTAACACTTATGTTGTGCTAGGCTAACGCACGGAAATCGTTGTGATTGTGTGTGGTAGAAACGTGTGCCAGCTAAAGTTGTTCTACTTAATAATAAAGTAAATCGCACTGAATCAACTCTGAAGTTGCGAAATTAGGTTAAACAATGATGATTCACAGTTAAAAATTATATTTTGTCTGAGAAGCTAATTCCGATTCCAATCCAATTTGTTGAGAACAGAAAGATACCTTTAAAATGTAATAAGCCACACAACAAAAAAACTACAGATAAGAAAATCAATTGTCATTATCTCAAAAAAATCTTCAAATTCACTGCAATCCGATTTGTCATATGGCACATTATGACTTCAGCAGCTTCTTTCAGTCAGAAGTAAGTAATCTAAATCCAATTTCCCGACTTGTGCATGTAATTTAAACCTACTTTCATCATTTAGCAGGAGTCACTACATCAGAGAAAGCCCTGAGGGGATTGCCCAATGACTGTTGAGAAGTATATAACAATCTCTCTGATCTCGCGTAATCTAGCATGTCATGTTTGGATGGTATCAGCAGTGCAAATTTTCGTTGAACTGAGTTATTCCCTAGTGATGCTTTAAGATTTACGTGTACATAATGAGAGACAAAGACAGGAAAACAATCATATAAAGAAAGATAAATAGAGACACAGACAGATAGACGAAATGACGAATACGTGGACAGACAGACAGACAGACAGACAGATAGATAGACAGACAGACAGACAGACAGACAGACAGACAGACAGACAGACAGACAGACAGACAGACAGATAGATAGATAGATAGATAGATAGATAGATAGATAGATAGATAGATATATAGATAGATAGATAGATAGGTATGTAGATAGGTAGGTAGGTAGGTAGGTAGGTAGGTAGATAGATAGAACGAACGAACGAACGAACGAACAAACTTTATTTTCAAAGGGTTAAGAATTGGGCACGCAGGCCCGTCTAACATTCTGCCCTTCGATAGATAGATAGATAGATAGATAGATAGATAGATAGATAGATAGATAGATAGATAGATAGATAGATAGATAGATAGATAGATAGATAGATAGAACAATCTTTATTTTAAAAGGGGTAAGATTTGGGCATGCAGGCCCGTCTGACATTCTGCCCTTCTTCTTTCATTCCTCTCATACATTCTTTTAGCCAACATCACTTATGAAGCAAATCTTTGAGAACAAAGAACAATAGGCATTAAAACGCATGGAAATTAATCAATAATACATCTGAGGCAATGTTTAACATAAGCATTATAAATACCCAAGGAAAGTGTAACGTGCCATACATATGGGAATGCTTTTTGGCTAGTTGTCGTTTGAGATAATTTACCCTTATTATTGTCGTGTTTGTTGCTTTTTGTTTGTTTATGGGGACATGCAGTCTGTACTGAGGTAGCGTTCAAACAGGTTGCGAATGTATATATAATGATTGGTGGTGTCTTTTATATCTTGTGGAAGGTTGTTCCACAACTGAGCGGCAGAGTATGCTAAGCTTGTTTTACATAAGTCTATCCTAGGTTTAGGGACATGGAGTATATTTAGTCGTTCGCTAATGACCAAAGGTAACTTGGAGTATTTTGAAATAGGATATTGTGTATTAGTTTAGCTTTATTAAATAGTAGGCGTTTGTGAAGTGGCAGTAACTGAAGACGTTAATGTAGGTTAGAATTGTCGGTAAGCTTTTCACCATTAATTAAACGCACTACTCTTTTCTGGAGTGAATAAAGGCGTTTTGTTGTTGATTTGGATAATCCATCCCAGATTGTGGAACAATAATTAATATGTTTGTATATGGGAAGTATAGAATATCTTTCTTGTGTTTTCGACAAGGAAAGTTTTAATTTTGGCAAGTTGATATACTTTTTGTGTGTGGCTATTTCTTTAACGAGAGCATGAACATGGGAGTTAAATGTTAGATTTTGATCTACGATGAGACCCAATGCCTTGTGCTCGGTTGCACTTTCTAATGGCGTGCTACCAATGTGCAGCTGAAAAGCTCTCTAAGAGTTTAGACTGAAGTCTTTGCCTGGTTGCTATTAACATAAATTTTCTTTTAGAAATGTTAATTTGCATGAGGTTTGCATGACTCCAGTTAACTACACTATTTATATCCTGTTGCAAGAATGATTCTAGCATATTACAATCATTAGCGTTTGCATATACTGTGCAGTCGTCTGCAAATAGATCGCAGGACGACGCAAGGTGTAAGGGAAGATCATTTATATAAATGGCAAATAACAGAGGGCCAAGTATAGACCCATGAGGTACTCCAATATTAATGGTAATGGCTTTAGATAAAGATTTATTGTGTGGTATTACTTGTTTTCTGTCTAATAAAAATGATTTTAATAATGTCACTATATTAAAGCTTACTTAATCGTTTCTAGCTTTTTAATTAGAATAGTATGAGCTATCATTTCAAATGCTTTTCTAAAGTCTATAATCACCGCTCCACATAGAGTATTATTGTTAATATTTTGATGCCAGTTTTCTATCATGTTTATGACAAAAATATTTTGGCCGAAACTCTGACTGACTATCAACTATTAGCTTGTGGTGAACTAAGTGTTCTAATGTTGTTTTGTGAATGTGATTTTCTAGTGGTTTGGATAGTGAGGATAATGTGGTAATTGGCCTCTAGTTACTCATGAGACGATCTTCTAATGACCTAATTTTTAAAATTAGGATACACTTTAGCGACTTTAAAGGCTGATGGGAAGTGACCTTTGGTGAGACATTGATTATATATAAAAGTTAGTGACTTGCAGATCGCCAGTACTGCATAGCGAAGGATCTGATAACTGATTCCATCTAATCCTGATGAGTTGTTGTTTTTTTTTAGGTTACTGAGTTGAGTAAATACTTCAGTGGTCGTCATTAGCGGTATGTTAGAGGGATGTCTCTATAGCATTTGTTCTCACAAAATGATGATAATAAAGATATGTCAGGAGGAGAGTCTGGTATTGCAGCCTTCAATTGGTTTGTGTCGGATTGAAAGAAACTACTGAATTGATTACATGTAACCTGATTTGACGGTAATGATTGTGATGATATGTGTTTGTTTGTCAAGGTATTAATTGCTTTACATATATCTTTAGTGTTGGTTTTATCTATTATTAAGTTTTTAAAATAGTTTTTCTTTTCCTTTCGAATAACATATTTAACTTTGTTTCTCACACTACTTTACGTGGTTAGATCTCTATTTTTGTGTGTGTGTGTGCTCTGTCTCGGTCTCTCATAATTCCAACTACCTCCTGGGTGATCCACGGGGATTTAGTGTAATATTTAACTCGAACTGCCTTAAATGGAACTTGCTTATTGAATACACTTAGAAAGGTCTTCAGACAGTGGTCCAGCGCATCATCTGGGTCAAGAAGCTGGTAAACATAGTCCAGAAGTGAGTTGAGCAAATCTTGTAAAAAGACATCTTGATTGAAATTTTTTATAATTTCTATATTTTATACTTATGTGTTTGTGTTTTGGAGGTTTGATACCTCTTTCGACCACGTGCAACAAACCGGGTAGTGATAGCTCATTCCATTAATAGGTACAGTACATTCAGTGTTGTTGTCAGGACATGTAGTATAAATGTGATCTATAAGTGTTGCAGATGATTTTTTTTTTATTCTAGTGGCTTGTTTGACTAATTGTTGGAAGTTATATGACTCTATTATGTTTTCCCATGTTTTGTTTGATTTGTTAGTGTCTATGTTGAAGACTCCCAACAGTATGATTTCTCCCGCATTACTAAAGACTATATCCATCATAGTGGTGAATTTTTCATTCCAGTTGTTTCCTGCACTGGGGTTTCAATAACGATAGCCAACTACTAAGGGTATGCAATTTTGAAGTTTAACCTCAAGCCATAGACATTCAATCTCACAGGTTTCAAAGTCTAGCCTGCGGTGGACGTTCAGCGAATTAGAAATATAAACTGCAATACCCGTCTCTTGTTTCTGATAAGGATCTCTTATAATAACTTTAAAACCTTTGATAGCGATGTCATCTTCTGATATGTTGTCATATAATTGACTTTCACTAAAGCAGAACATGTTGAAATTTTGATTAAGTATAATGATATTTCGGCAGCTTCCCTAATAGATGGCAGATATTTAGATGGCCGACTCTGAGCCCATCTTTACTGAGCCAGTGTTCATACTTATTAGACATTTCAACAATGCGTAATCATAAGTTCAAACAAAAACACACAAAATGAATACAACTTACGTCCCTTATTACAATCCACACTCTAAAAGAACAACAGAGAAATAGTAATATCTCTGTCGATATATAGAAATACGTACACAGATCAGTAAGGAAGAGCAGTAAAGACTCCCTCACTCACAGTAAAAACACAATTAAAAGTATTATAAATGATTTATAGCTAAGTACTATCAATTAAAGTAAAGTCAAAATAAGCCAATGTTTATAGTTCCGTGTAACCTAATACGTTACTAGATCAAGTAATAACCAAATAGGCAGATAAACGTTACAGGAGAGGCTCTTTCTTGTACTGAAATCCAGTGTAGCTGGGTGCTAAATTGCTAGTAAATTGTGTTGGTCCTTGGTGCAGCGACAACATAAGAGCTTGACGAAGAGTAGCTGGGCTAAAGCGTGTGAGGTGTAACCATTCTGGTTTACAATGAAATGGATACTGTTGATGTCTTATGGGTTTGTAATGGCTACCAACTACAGGCGCTGGTTCGTGACTAATAGGAGGTTGTGGTGGCATTTTGTTTTTGCTGAAAGTTGGTTCTTCGCTGGGGAGAATAGGAAACATATCTTCATAATTATTAGCCTCCTGTGTGAAAGAGGATTATCGTATGGATTTGGTGTGGTGGAAGTGTCCCGTCTGGCTTGGATTTCAGGTGCAGTGGTTATGAGTGGTCTGCACACTTCTGGCCTGATAGTACTTGATGTGATGGAAGTATGTCGTCTGGCGTGAGTTTCAGGTGGCGTAGCTAAAAGTGTCCTGAGCGACCCTGTATTGGATTATGCGGTGCCCGTTCTGGGTATTTGATATTTTTGGCGAGCAAGCTGGTGCACAATGTAGACAAAAGTATTTGATGTTTATTAAGGCTCTTTTTTGGTGCACCAGTTGTTAAGTGAAGAACGGCATGCTATTGATGAACTGTATGTTGTTTTTAGAACATAACTTCTGCAAAATGTTGTTATTTGTCAGCTAGACGACGCTGGAGTCCATAACTCGGTGATATAACGGAGGAGAAGAAAAAGACGAGTTAGGAGAAGTGTGACGTAATCCGTTCAAGAGTGCCAGCAGTTGAGACCCTGTGATTTGTTGGTTGTTCATGGTGTCGTTGACACCAATGTGGACGCATGCCTTTCTAACATTATGATTTACAGCCAACCTACTAATCTTGTCTGTTAGCCGGTCAACACCAGCCCCTGGCAGTGGGATTATGGAAACAATGTCTTTGTCTGAAGTGGCCATACGGTCGCTGTATAAGCCTTTAATTAAAGAATACAGACAGACGGACGGACGGACGGACGGTCGGTCAGACAGACAGACAGACAGACAGACAGACAGACAGACAGACAGACAGATAGATAGATAGATAGATAGATAGATAGATAGATAGATAGATAGATAGATAGATAGATAGATAGATAGATAGATAGATAGATAGATAGATAGATAGATAGATTCAATTCAATTCAATTCAATTCAACTTTATTTTAAAAAGGTTACAATTTGAGCACGTAGGCCCGTCTTATATTCGGCCCATCCTATCACTCATCTTTCATTCATCAATAGTGCATGATACATTCAAATAGGAAAATACATTGTCAAATGAATGTTGTAAACATAAACAACGTTAGTTAGTTAGTCGAAAGATCATCCTCATTGCACATCGACCCATTCAGTCCATAAGTGCTCGGATCACCTCCTCAGCAAATCCCGCAGCGTGTAGCGGCTAACGACGCCAGTTCTGTGTTGGTTTATCAATCTTCTTTGGCTTCCTGCGTAGTGTTCTTGTTTGGCCACCTCTCTTTTAATTTGCTGTTCTCGCAGTCTGGCCATGGTTGTAGATTCACAGTCATCGGTGAGCATTCAGAATGTCAGCCTGGTCCATGGCGTGTCAGCCCTCCATCGTAGCCTCACCTGTGAGCTTGTCAGCCCGCTCATTTCCTTGTACTCCCGCATGCCCTGGCACGAAGATGAAACTAATCTTTGCCAGCCGAGACCGCTCCAGAGGCAGCAATCATTCTCTTCGGATCGACCCCTCCTCTATCCTCTTGATCATGTTCATTGAGTCGCTAAGGAAACATGCCCCAGTGAATGTCTGTGTCTCGAGCCATGTTATTGCTTTACTTACTGCCATGACTTCCATAGTCAGGCTACTTGTGGTTTCAGTGAAAACACCAGAGTCCTCCTTCACAATTCTCCCTCCGGCCCGAGCCGTAAAGGCCCAAGAGCTTCTCACATGTCGGACAACCGACCCATCTGTGTAGATGACAGCATCACCGTCTAGCGAATTCTCGAAAATCAACGCTTGTACTTCAGCCTCAACAGCAGCCGGAGTTTCATGTCTGTATTTTCTATCTAGTTGGATGCAAACTGAAAAGGATGTGCAGAAATATGTTGGCACTTGTACCCACTCCTCGGCAGGTTCTAAGTCCTCAAGTGAACACACCTGTTGAAGAATGTCTTCGGCTTGACCCATCCACGACCGTCCTCTTTTTAGCCTGCTGCCCTTCACCTTCCTAATTTCACTATGCAGTGGATGTTGTGTGTTTGCGTTAACCCTGAGGTAGGCGCGTACTCTGCAACCTTGTATTCTCTCTTCAATTATTTGGAAAATCAAGAAGGTAGCGCATCGCCCTGCATGCTGTATCTCTTGTACATCCAAGAATAATGCTCATAGCTTCATTCTGTATCCTTTCCATCCTTTCTATCTGCTTACGGCTGAGAGTCAGGATTGCCATTGCATACTCAAAAACAGACATGACCAACCCCTCGTACAGAAGACATAGATGGCGCTGCTCACAGTTTGCTGCAGCCATCACCCGCATCGCAGCCAAACCCCGCTTGGCCTTTGTTATCACCTGGTCTATGTGCTCATTATAAGCAAGGCTTCGATCAAACCGTATCCCCAGGTAATTCATTGCCTGCGTTCTTTCCACCGTCTCTGAAGACAGCTTTACAATTGATGTTGGAGTGTTGACAATATGATTATTCAACGAGAACCAAGTCAATGTTGCCTTTGTTGGATTGACCATTACCCCAGCTTCATCACACCAAGTACTTATGTGATTGAATTCGGTTTGTAGTTCCACAGCAACCTGCTCTCTATCCTTACCCTGACCATACACTACATAAACATAAACAATGCAAATTACAATGTTATGAAATACATCCCTCACCCACCCACACATCCCCCTCCCACCCAAATAGACCCCACCCACCCACACATATCCACATCCACCTAAACAGAACCTCCACCCACCCACACACACCTCACCCACCCACACCTCACATATCACCCACCTATACACACTCACCCTCCATCCACCCAAACACACCCCCACCCACACACCGACCGACCGACCGACCGACCGTCCGACCGACCGACCGACCTACCGATTGAACGACCGAGAGACCAACAGACAGTATAGATAGACAGATAGATAGATAGATAGATAGATAGATAGATAGATAGATAGATAGATAGATAAATAGATAGATAGATAGATAGATAGATAGATAGATAGATAGATAGATAGATAGATAGATAGATAGATAGATAGATAGATAGATAGATAGATAGATAGATAGATAGATAGATAGATAGATAGATAGATATAAAAGTAGAATAAACATGCCGATAGTAAGACAGATAGATAATCAGATATACAGAGATATTAAGATAGATAGATGCTTTTGAACGACCCCTGTCATCTGTGTTCTCGCTAAGTTAAATTGCTGAAAGTTTTCCTGCGCCACTTAATAACACGACTTACATTTATCTCACCTCTGTCTTTAATATCCTGACTCTTTTCGGTTGTCTCAACGTTCTTAGTAGAGGCCGTCTCTTTTCATTAGGAGACCAAAAGAGGTGCTCTCATCTCGTATTTCGACTAACACATCCCGTTTCGTCTCATAACACGAGCATGCACCACAAAGGGTCTCGTCTCATAAAGAGATTAACAAAGATCCATCTTCTCATAAAGCGATTAACACCGGCTGTATTTTGTTCTCATAAAGCAATTAACAGTGGGCGTATCTTTCTCATAACGGGACTAATATTGGCCGTATCTTATTTTAACACGACTAACAGAGGCCGTATCTTGTTATATTAGACGCCCTCTAACAGACGCCCTCTGTGTTCACACAACGAGGCTAACAGATAACCTAATATGTCATGCTTAGATGGTATCAGTAGTTCAATTTTCCGTTGCGCTGAACCTGTCCCTGGTGATATATTAACTGTTACGTGTACATAATGAGACTTGAAGACTGTTTGATGAACAAAGATAAAGACATAGACATGTGGACGTTGGAACTGACAGACTAGGTCAGAGGTTATGGCAGTAAATGGACACCTGGGACGTGAAAAGTGAATACGATGTGGGTCCTTGAAAGTCACTCTACGTTGAACCGTGGTCAATGCGGGCATTCGCAACTGCGAGCGCTATCACGCTAGTCACCTGAACAGTTCAAGAAGCCTGATACGGGGGGGGGGGGGGGGGGGGAAATGGCACGGTGCAAGAACACCAAAAAACACGTGGTATCCAAGATGTGCAGCGTGGAGTCGACAAAGCTGTAAAGAAGACGGGCGGAGAGATCTTTCATGTGAGCTGCAACAAAGAACCTGAAACTACAGTTACTACTGAAGCCACCACGAGGAAGATCGACGACAACCCACCACAGACAAGAACCAACACAGCTGAGCTGGAGGAGAAAGACACCAGAGTCGGAAACACCGACTCAAAAACAGTTAGAAGGGTTATCAAGCGGATTCAAGTGGAGCTGTCAAAAGAAAGAATCGCGAAGCAGCTACAAGAAGAGAATCTCAACATCCAAATGGTGAAGGCGGAGCGGATCCTGACGTACTCAAAGATCCCTCAACGCTGGCGGTGGTGACGACCGAGGGCAGCGAGATACCACACCAGGTATCGATAAACTAGAAAATACAACAGCCTGAAGGATTCATACAAAGAATAACTCAATGTTCCAGATTCCAGAGGGCCGGACACAGCAGAGCAACATGTCGCAGTACGTCGGAAATATGCCGATACTGTATCGATCACCACGCCTTCAAGGAGTGTCCGCTGGTCAAGCTGGACACGGACTTCCGAGCACCCAACAACAAAAGAGAGTGCGCCAACTGCCTTGGCAAGCATGGAGCAAGATACTTGGGCTTCCGTACCCCCAAAGACACAGAGACGTCTTAAAGCTCGACACTACTACAAAGACACCATATAAAGAAGCAATGCGGAGGTGCGAAACAGCCACGTACCTCTCGCAAGCTGAAAGAGCACAACTACAAAGCAAGATTGATGAGTAGGGGAAAAAAAACAAGTCAAGCTACTTCAAACACCGGCACCGACCAGCGACAATGAAAAGCTTCTTGCTGAAATAAAGGAGATCCAGCAAACCATCAAGCAAGAAGTGGAACATTGGCCGAGATGAAGAAGGGAAACGAAGAAATGCTGCACACCATTAAAGCGGAGAGAGAGCTGCTGAAAGCTGAAATGGATTTAATCCGAAACAAACAACCAGAAGCCATGAAGGAGAAAACAGACAAGCCGCAAGGCGAAACCCAACAAATGACCGAACAGAAACCGCAAGATAAAGACAGCAGCCCAACACGACGCCTGAGAAACGCAAGGGGAAATCAATATCCCGCCAGAATTCTGAAGAAAACCAAGATGAGTACCCTGACGACGGCATGGAGTGGGCCGGGGAACCTACATTGAAGGAATTGGAGGCGAGCATAGAAGATGCACAGTGACAGGTAATTAAAGAGGGACTCAGGAGCGAGGAATTCAGAAGGCGATGGGAAGAAAAAGAAAAGAAGAAGCCCATAAAACTCAAAGAGAAACGGATAGAATACCCCGAGATACACTATGACAGTGAGGCCGACCTCGAGTACTACATAGATGACGGAGAGAGCATCCCATGGCTGACCACAGAGGAAGCAATCGAAAGACAGCAAGAACTCGAACGCGAAAGAGAAAAAAAGGTACAAGGAGGAAAACAGCATTGAAAAGCTTCTACAAGCAATACACAAAAAAGGAGGCAAAAATACCAAATAAAACGTCCTTATAAGGACTACAAACTGTCAAGCCAGACGAGCCAGGAACCTTCACTAACAAAAGAAACCCTCAGAGGAGACGGGCACAAATGACAGCCGCCGACCAACCCCCCATCTGATGTCACAGACACACACGCCAATATAACCAGTCTGGTCAGGACCAACTCGTAAGAGCGCACAAGACAAGAATCAGGGTGAATAAACCCATAAAAACCACGGACCTCAACAATAACCACAACTGAAAGAAGCAGGTTGAACGAGGCCGAATTTGGAATTTTTGCTTTTAAAGCGAGCAAGCAAGCAACCGTGGCCAAGAGCGGACTAGATAGCATCTCAAGCATACGAATGGCCTTAAACATTGCCGTGTTGTATTTATATAAGTGAAGATATAAACATTTTATATATGTGTTGAAGAGGTTGTATACTTGTGAATATTTGCTGATATGTGATCACATCTGTATAATATAGTAAATGACAATTGATTTACCGTTTTTTTAAATTTGTATATTTCGTGCTGTGATTCTTAGTATGACAGAGGAGAAAGTGAACGTAGACTATTAGTCAGCAACCTGCTGAGACTCAGCGATCTCAAAGTGAGAGCCTATGAGTTAATCAGTTACGCTGGAACATCAATATTACATTGTACAACAGTAGCGCATCACAATATGAGTATCGTCGCCCCAACAAGGGCATTATGAATAGCCGCGTCGTCTGTCGCACCCTGGAAGACGGACAAACAGTGACAGGCTGAAAAACAGACAGACATAATCAAGGACAAACAAACCGATAGTCAAACAGATAGATAAACATACATAAAGATAAACCTACATAAAGACAGACAAACATAAAGACAGACAAAGACATGCTTATGAACAGACCTGTCATCTGTGATCTTGATGAGTTAGATCGCTGATAGCCTTCAGCGCAGTTTAAACAACATAACCTATATGTTTCTCGCCGTTTCGACTTATGTTTTGAATACCCTAAATCTTTTTGGTTGTCTCGTCGTTCTCAGAGACCGTTTGGTCGACGTTTGGTGCAGGAGAACCTGACATATGATACGACAACATCTAGCTTAAGAATGGAGGTGGAGGCAGTCAGTGCAGCTTTCCGCTGGATGGAGAATACGATACACACACACACATCGTGATTGTAAGTAACTCAGAAAGCATGCTGAGGAGGGTGAGGACAGGCAAGCTTCGTGCAGAGTGGCTTGCTTCGCTTCGGAAGACACGGGTGGCAAGCATCGTCTGGATCTTTTCTCCGGGGCATGCTGGTGTGCTGGGAAATGAACAGGCAGACAGATTGGCTGGCTCTGGAAAACCTGGTGGAGTATTGATGCATGATAAGGCAGACGTGGTTGCGGCCTTGTGGGAGCACGTGTACACCTCGGAGGAGCAAATGGATCACCATGGTCTGGCAAGAATGCGACAGCGAGGAGTGACGAGGGGTTCTGGCCGATGCTCTCGACGCTTAGAGGAAAGGCGAGACGCACATATAATCAGATTGCTACTGGTACTATTGGGGTTGGAACTCTTCGTTGGCTTCTGAGGATGGGGACGGAGCGCTTATGGGAATGCCCCGAATGCTGTGATGTCGGTTCCTAAATCAATCAATCAATCAATCAATTAATCAATCAATCAATCAATCAATCTCAGAGGCCGTCTCTTTCCAATAACCGACCAAATGAGGCGGTCTCTTCTCATATCTCGACTAAAAGGGACCGTGTATTCCCACAACTCGAGAGGCTTTCTCTGCACTTAGCGAGACCAACAGAGGCTCTCTTTTCTTATCATCATCATCTTCAACTTTTTCAGTCAAGCGTCGTCGGAGGGATTAATTGGCGTTCCAGCGCCCGATGGGTGGCACTGGATAGTGTTATTGCGTGTGATTGTATAATGTCATTGAACACGTCAATCCATTTTCTTCTCCAGCGTCATCTTGCTCTCATCACAGATAATCTTTGATGTAGGTCCAGTGCAGGTAGTTGATGGTGTTGTATTCTTACTAGACGGCCAAATCATCTGATCATCTTCCATTCAATATAGTTGGCACAAGGTGTTGACCCCGCTGTCTGTCTGATAACGTCATTTATTATTCGGTCTCGGATAGTTGTCAGCCCTCCTCAGGCATCTCATCTTGCAGGTGTTAATTTTGCGTAAGTGTGATTTGGATAATGTTAAAGTTTGACACGTGTAGCATGGCGTTGGTGTGAATATGCTATTTATTATCTGTCGGTCGTATAAGCGCACTTGCTTTGTGACATCTGGCTTCGATTTCTCTGTCTATTATTCCATCTTCTGTGATCATCCATCCAAGATGTGTTGGTGTGAATATGCTATTTATTATCTGTCGGTCGTATAAGCGCACTTGCTTTGTGACATCTGGCTTCGATTTCTCTGTCTATTATTCCATCTTCTGTGATCATACATCCAAGATATTTGAATTCTTCAACTTGTTTCAGAGGTGTACTATGTATCAATATACTTAGTGGACGAGGAGATTTGCTAACCTGCATTAACTTAAGCTGTTGTTGTATTTATTTTCTATTGTATCAGCAACATGTTGAACACAGCTCATTAGTGTGATTTTGCAGTCTACCCTCGTCGCTATAAAACAGATACTGATCGACTGCAAATAAAATCTACTTTCTGTGAATCAGTTGTTTCATCTCAAGTAAGGAGTTCAAAATTTGTTGAATTCGTTCTGACAAGGATTGCTTCTTTGGGTATTCTGTCTGTGTAGATATTAAATAACAGGGGAGAGAGCACGCATCCCTGTCTTACTCCTGTGTTGACTGTAAATATACCTTCTTGGGTTCTTATTGCACTTTGGCTCGTGTGGTACATGGCTATTATGTTTTCTAGTAACTGTCCTTGCATCCCGTAGTCTTCAAGGATGGTCCATAATTTGTATCTATCTATAAGCTAATACTATATGGAAAGCCATGTACTGATCTACAAACACAATATTGTGTTGGTCACTGTATTCGATGGCGTTTTTCACATATTTGCCTTAGTATGAATAATGCAACTTTTATCTCACCTGAAACCAAACTGTACTTTGCTTAACTATTGTCCAACTAGGGATCTAGTTCTTTGTTCCAATAGTACATTTTCCTTATATAGACTTAAGTGTGATATACCTCTGTACGTTTCGCACTCTCTCATATTACATTTTTTTTTGGGGGGGGGGGGAAGGGGGGAGGGTCATATTAGGACTATTCTTTTCTGCCAATCGCATGGGATGTTTCTTTCTTCCCAGGCTATATTAACATGTCTTATAATCCATTTTGCCGGTCTCCCTGGCCTAGGCGTAGCGTCTTTCTCCGTAATCCCGTATACTCTCGTAATTAAAGTGACGTGCGCGAAAATTGGTAGCGGCTCTCGCCGCGTCGGTAACTTAGAGGTATGTGAGCCGGTCGCTCAGAAAGCATGGCAAACTACTGAGCGTAATCTTGCCAAGAAATCAACAATCAGTTGAAAGATGCTGATGTTGACAGCGATGTCCTGTAAATGATATGCGAACAGCAAAAAAATCATCCAGTTTACCCTTGTTTTTCCCCAAGCCAGAATAGCTTCTATGGTTATTCCATAGGGACCGGTGGTGTGTGTGTGTGTTTTTTTTTTTTTAAATTATTTTTCTGTATAACTGATGTTACTTCTGCGGGTATGAAATTTGGTTTTTGTAGTTCACAGCATGGTCGAGACAGGAACACTGAGCTGATCCACGACTCTGGTGATCGAGTGAAATGGCGAGTCATGACCGCCTACGCTTTCCGGCATGGCACATGATTGATAGATTGAGTTCACAGCTTGTAAGCACAAAAATGTGGGTTGTCTGTGTTATGTGTGGGGTTAAGTAGTTCTTGAAAGTATTCTGCTTACCTTGCTAGTCTTTGTTGTGGATTAAATAAAGGTAAACTTCTTTTGTTATTATGCTGGTTGTTGGGTTGTAGCCTGCATCTTTGTTTCTCATATGTTCACACGTTAACAAATTATCTTGGGTAGTCATTGCTGGGGGATGCCATCTGTTGAATTGTTCGTTTGGCATTTCGTCGTGCTATACAATAACTGCCGGCTTCGTGGCTTAGAGGTTATGACTTTTCTCCGTAATCTCGTATACTCTAGTCGGTAACGTGATGACGGTGAGAATCAGCAGTGGTTCGAATCGCATCGGTAACTTATAGGGTATGTGAGCCGGCTGCTCAGAAAGCAATGGCAAACTACTGAGCGTAATCTTGCCAAGAAATCAACATACATCTGAAAGATGCTGGTGTTGACAGCAATGTCCTGTAAAGGATATGCCAAAAAAAAAAAAAATACAATAAGTAAAATAGTCTTGTTCAGATTTACTTGTCATCCAATTTCTGAACGCTACCTTATTGTTCCACCTAGCTGTTCTTAATGTGTTTGTGCTGCTTACTTTCTTGATTCCACATTTATTTTCCAGTGTGTCGAGCTTGGCAGCATTTAAAATTATCCATTCCTTACTTGAGTATATCAGGGATGCTCTTATATATGTAGCTCTTTGATTTCTTGTTTGAATTCATCTTTGACCGTATTTTCCAGTAGCTTCCTATAATTGATGACGTCTATTGTTACATTTTTGTTACTTATGTTTCCGTATATTTAATTCTTTTTTTGTTTAAATTATAACTGGTTAAGGATCGGTATCCATATCTGTGTTTGGGAGTGCCCTTGAAATCCACCTTCTGTATGTTTTCCTAAGTAGAATACAGTCAATTAGAGATGCTTGATCTATGTTGTTCCATTTATGCCAAGTTCTTGTGTGGCTGCGACGATGTCTGAAAAAACTATTTGTTAATATTAGTCCTTGTTCGGAGCACATGTTAAATAGGTATTCACCTTTGCTATTATATTCAGTCTCTGTGTCGCTGAATAACCCCATGCATTCATCCCACGGTGTTCTTCTTGTGCCTGTACGTCCGTTGAAAATACCTATAACAATAAGATCATCATCTATCTCATTGACATTGTTTAACTTGATCGATGCCACTCCATGTCAGAACGCAATGTTCATGTATTAATTTCGTGTTTTGCCCCATTTTCCACGTAACTGCGAGTCCAAATACTTGGATGCTTCATTTTTTCATAAACTCCACCAGTGCTGATTCTTTATATCCTAGTCCACTAACATTTCAAGTCCCGAATTTCTCCTGTCTATGTCGTACTTTCGTTGTTCTAAGCTAGTTCGGTGTGTTTCCGGTGTAAGCGCTTTATTTTCAATTTCCTCCATAATTCTCGAGCAACAATACGTGAACAAATACATTCCCTACATGTTTGAAGAACATGTCGTGGGTTAATCCTCATTTGAACACACTGGACAATTAGTAAACAGGCGAAGAAATCCCTGGAATCTTTGGAGATGAGGTTCTATAGAAGAATGCTGAAAATTAATTGGACAGCCGAAATTAGCAATCTGGGTATTTTGAGGAAAGGAAGCTGAGTCGCAAAGACAATTTATCACAAACGACAGAAAGAGCAGACATCATTTTTAGGCCACATTATGTTGAAGACAAAAACTGGAGCATTTTGTGAAAACCGGAACGATTTTGTGGAAAGAGAGAAGAAGATTGTGTGAGAAAATTCTTGACATCTTGTGTCATGTCATGGAAGGGAGTCAACACACGAATTGATCCTTGACGTCGGTGATTGCAATTGGTGGAAGGGTATGATCACCCACACCAGCAATGTGATGAGGATGATGATGTTGTTGGAAAACACAAATGAGACGCAAATATATATATATATAAAAGCTTTCCCTTCGATGTTTAGAAGATCCGACTGAATAATGCTTTTCCGTTATATTCTTTGAATACAGGATTCAATTGTCCACATTCACGAGCCCACCAATATCCTTAAAGTTACGGACATTGGCACATCACTATAAAGCACAAGTTAGAAACAGCATATTTCTATCCAGTGGTTGAATCGTATTACCAAAAAAAAAAAAGAGTAGTACCTCACAGTGAGACAGTGATGTTGAATAGTAGTAGTTATGTAGTTAATACGTCGAGCTCAGCAGTAATTTGTTTTAGTTGTTAACATGATGCTTAGTGTGTGTGTGTGTGTGTGTGTGTGTGTGTGTGTGTGTGTGTGTATGTGTGTGAGAGTGTGTGAGTATGTGTATGTGTGTCAGCGTGTCGGCGGTCGTCAAACCTGACATTCCCCATTGTGCCAACGGCGAGTACAAGTCTTATTCTGGTGCGAGGGAATGCGACTTAAGGCTAATTATCATGGCAGGGCAGACTACGCCCTAAGCCTTAGTCGGCAACTGCTCTAGGATGGAAACTCCAACAAGCTGACAGTATGAGCATCGCTTTGCTGATTCGGCAGCTTCTGCAGCTTGTCTTGTTCCAGACGTTTTAGTGGTACCTTTCCTCAGGAGTAAACTAGGCAGGCCTGGAGAGGGATACTGCTGCATGGGCAATTCATTGTCTCTGCAATTCAGCCCAGGCTTTATGCCATAAGGTATAAATCCAGCCCAGGTCTTAGCGCCATTAATGTCTTGTTTGAAGCACAAGACGGCAACGTGCCATATGTGTGTATGTGTGTGGATATGGGTTATTTTTAGCGGGATATTTTTCACGTGGACTTCTAGTAATAAAATTTCCCCTGGTCTCTGGGTAGTGAGATCGGACGCCCGTGTGTATTTTTGCGCACGTAAAAATCCCTTGGCAGTTTGAAATCGAAAAGAGTAGCCCAACGGCGCTGCCCGGGCAAAATTTTGAGTTTAATATCTACCCAAAGTATTTCAGGATCCTCGCCAGTGCTACGGAGTTCGTGCATGAGCTGAGTTTCTCCAGACTCAGGTTTGAGTTAGGAGGAGAACGGAGCACTTATGGGTTGCACCAGTGTGCCGTGATGTTGATCCATCGACTAAACTAAACTAACTAAACTAAGTGTGTATGGGTGTGTGTAGAGAGAGAGATAGAGTGAGAGAAAAAGAGCGATCCAGACAGACATATTAACCGACAGACAATACCTAATTAGACAGAGTTAACGTACACACTAACTAATAGATGTCCCAGATGCATGTATATTTCCAGAAAATACAGTATATTTAAAAACCATACAACGTCAGGTTATGAGGAAAGGCGCGCTCTTGTTACATAAAAAAGGGTGATGGTGTGGCAACGGTACCAGTTTACACAGACACCCTGCTTGGGATCAAATACGACGGCGAGTCAATAAGTAAGTCACACAGTTCTGTGGGATGGCAGGTAAATGTAGTTAGTGTTTTCTACAGGTGTCATTATGTGACAGCAACATCGAATTTTACATTCCCACTCTTCAGGTGTCACTAGGTGTCTCATGAGCATGCGCAGCGCATAAACATATAATGGCGACTGTACTTACGGAGTGTACAACCGAAGAGCAACGTGCTGCAACTCAGAAGAAAATTAACGAACTAAGGTGGGAAGTTCTGGAACATCCACCTTACAGCCTCGACTTAGCCACTAGCGATTTCCGACTTTTTGGTCCACTGAAAACCCATCTTGGAGGGAGACATTTCGCGAATGACGCCGAAATTGAATGTCAAGCGAAAACGTGGTTTAGAAAATAGAGCAGGCAGTTCTATGCAGCCGGTTTGGGAGGTCTGATAAAACGATAGGATAAGAGCATCAATGTTCGTGGAAATTATGTTGAGAAATAAAAGGACAATGTATGTATAAAAATAAACTCGTTTCAATTTGTTATCATCTTTAGTTATTTTTCTACAGCCATTTGTGACTTACGTATTGACTTTCCCTCGTATGAACGTTGTTTAAACTGTAAGAGGGAATACACATAACATGTAAGACATAATTAAAAATAGGATGTTACTTAACATGTAAATATCATGTAACGTAACATATACAGCAATATGTAAATAGTATGTAAAATAACACGTAACGTAATATGCATAACAACATGTAACACAACATGTAAAATAACACACAAAGTATCATTGTCAGAAGTCAAATTTTCTCACACTGATGTTTAGTTTTGGGTGCAATTTCAGATCCATTACACTCCAGATCCAAGAGAGAAAACTCGAGACAAATGTCTCTTCTTCTATGCTGATTGAAGAAAGAATCCCTGGGTACTCAATAACATATCAAAGAACTGGCTCATTAAAAAGACAGATGTGACTGCTCTTGGTACCCTCAGGAGTGAGAAAGAGGGATTTAGATAGACAGAATAAGCTTTTTGCATAGTAGAAGTTGCCTCCCAGACTTACTCCCATTGTAGAAAGATATAACTGCTCCACCAGTAACTGCGTTAGGAAAGTGTACACTCACTTAAGCTACAGAAACATTTACTTACAGTTAGAAATATAGAAGAACTATGAGTTTTAACAAACTACCATCGTGTTTATTACCTTTTTTATAGTGTTAATATGATGATTACGATTATTCAAATCGTTTTGATATGCTGTTGGTGTGCAATGAGAGAATGATGTATGATTAAATAGCATGTGCACCATGTAGAAAATAACATGTACGGAACATTCAAGGACCCATAGGCCGTGTTCCCCGGTCAGACGCGTTGCACATTAAGCTTGTAGGATTCCCAGTGGGTTCTTACACGAGGATCAGTCTCTCCGTTATGTGAGTGGATTGCTGATTGTCCGTGGCTTCTACGAGAGTTCTACTGAAACATACGAAAATGGGTAGTACCTATCTGTCTACACATCTCAGAACGAACACGAACGAACACACACACACACGCACGCACGCACGCACGCACGCACGCGCGCACACACACATATGATTGATTGATTGATTGATTTAGGAACCGACATCACAGCATTCGGGGCAGTCCCACAAGCGCTCCGTCCCCACCCTCAGCAGCCAGCGAAGAGTTCCAACACTAATAGTACCAGTAGCAATCTGATTATATCTTATTATCTGTATATATATATATATATATATATATATATATATATATATATATATATATATATATATATATATATATATATATATATATATCATTCCATTGGCACCTTGCCGTCTTGACAGACGATAGTTTGTGCTCTAAAAAGGCATAATAACTTTTAACTATGGCGGTAGCGAGTGTGACTGATAAGGCCAATTTGCGCTGTAAATGTCCGTTCACAGTGGGTGCATGTGAACACGTGGTCATTTCCACCATCATGCACCATCTTACGTCTCAAACGCTTGGTGTGTGACTTTTCTGCAATAATTTTCTCCTTTGACTTTATTCCATTTCTGATATTTGCCCTCCATGCAACACGTTCAGCGGCGACTTGCTCCCAATGTGCATTATCAATTCCTGTATCAATCATGTCCCGCTTACACACATCTTTGTATCGTAGTAGAGGCCGACCCTGAGATCTCTTACCCATCTGTAATTCACCAAAAAAGATATCCTTTGGTATTCTACCATCATCCATCCTCCTAAGATGTCCTAAGATATATATATATATATATATATATATATATATATTTTTTTTTTTTTTTCCGCGTTTCCATCCTGTTTCAGGATATTGCGGTCAACACCAGCATCTTTCAGCTGTATGTTGATTCCTAGGCTAGATTACGCTCATCAGCACGCCACGACTTTCTGAGCGACCGGCTCCATACTCTCATAAGTCACTTTTGCGATTCGAACCACTGCTAATTCTCGTCGCGTCACGTGACGAGAGTATTCGGAGTTAGCGGAGAAAGCTGCTAACTCCTCGGCCACGGAGCCGGTATATATATATATATATATATATATATATATATATATATATATATATATATATATATATATATATATATATATATATATATATATATATATATATGAAATAAATTCGTAACCCCCTGGCTGGTCTATGCAAACATGGTCTTTAAACATGCGAAGCAAAAGACTATTTTGCCTCGCATGTTTATAGACCAAGTTTTACGTCTACCTCTACCTATTCTACGTCGCGTATTGTGTGCTTAGTATAAGGAATTATACGTTAACTGTTTGATTCTTAGTTATTCTAGGCTGCACCGTGACTGGCCACCTCACGGCTATTCCATTAACTTTACCGCCATTTCCCTTCGTGCATAATCTGTGTTCCCACATCGCTAGGCTGCTTCTCCTGGTGACCATTGCCCACTACCAGGCTTTTACTGCTATTCCATCCACTTTACCACCTATTCTCTGTGTGTGTCCCCGCATCGCTAGGCGACTACACACGGTGACCTCTGTCCACTATCAGATGTTTCATCGCATTTTCAGCTTCATCTTGTCTACACAACCTACCGGCATGTCTCCCACTCCCTCACCTTCATTATTTCAACAGTTGAGATCACATGTCATCTTCTGCTTCAGTCTGTTACCAACAGATCTTAGAATCACGGCTACCTATTTGGCTCTTAACATCTACAAACAGACGCGTACCACATGCCATTTTAACTTTCTCCAGAACTGCCTACGGCTTCACATCACCCCACGCGGATTCACTTCTAGATTTCATCCATCGGCTGGCCCACTTTATGACAGTTGCAGCACACGTCTGGCTAAAGTTGAGTTTAAATGCGCTACTCTTTGCATGAGGTCTATAGCCGACAACCACTCGCGACAACTGTCTGACATTAGTTCGAGTATTGCTTTCCTTGACCAACGTCTTAAACATCTCACCTCAGGTAATTATTTCTTGTATTGGGTTATACGCTGTATCATCAACAGCATCAACCATCACTTATATAAGTGTCTTTCCACGGCTAAAAACAAAAAGTTAGTCAAACATCGTGCCTCTATCCCTACCCCTTCCCCCTCTTCTCTCTCGCCTCATCCTACCATCGGCTCCGACAATTTAGTTGTGTGCATACCTCCAGATCTCCCCCTATCAACACAGGAGAAATCGGTACTTAGAAAAGGCCCCCGGTTCATACCTCTGCGCCCTTCTGGCGACAGATACGCGCTACTCCAAGATGTTCATCGTTTCCATCACACTCTCAGGTTGAAATTGCACTTCAGTAATCAACCCCACAGCGATAACTCTTCCGAACCCACAGTTCACTTCTCTCACCTTTATAAACACAGGTCTACTTGGGTCCCCAATCCAGGGATATCCAAAGCCCTCGATCTCTATATCGACAAAACTCTTTTCGTCATTCAAAAATTAAAATTCAAGCCACTACGGCACTCCAACCTTTCAGTGGAGGAACAACAGACGCTCACACAGTTGAAACGTTGTGATGACATTGTTATCAAGCCTGCCGACAAGGGAGGGGCGTTAGTGGTTTGGAGAAAATACTTCTATATACAGGAAGGTAACAAGCAACTTGGGGATGCAACTTTCTACAGACCACGGCAACAAGATAGGACGGTCAGTAACAACACCCAGGTCAAGAGCGTGACAAATGCCATCATCGGACAAGGCCTGTTACCCAGCTCTGCCACCTCGCTTATCATCCACGATAGTTGCTTGGGCAAACACACCTTGTATATGCTACCTAAGACACACACGCCAGACAGCCCAGGCAGACCTATAGTCTCGGCCTGCTCTTGTCCAACTAAACGGATTTCATAGTTCCTAGACAGCATATTTCAGCCGTTGGTTGCTAGTCTCCCTTCGTATATCAAAGACACTAACCACGTTATCTCTATCTTTGATTCTATCAGTTTTGCAACCCCTTCTCAGTACCACATCGTCACTTTAGATGTGTCTTCACTCTATACATCTATGCCTCATACTGACGGCCTTAAAGCCTTGGAATTATTCTTGGAGAAAAGGCACACCATCATAGCCACTGGACCATTGCTGCGTCTCGCAGAGTTAGTCCTCAACCTCAATTCGTTTGAGTTCAATGGGGACTATTTCGACCAGATCAGCGGTGTGGCCATGGGCACCAAGATGGGTCCTAGTTATGCCTGCCTTTTCATAGGCTATCTGGAGCACCACGTATGGAGTCAATACACCGGTAGGCTCCCGGAGCTCTACAGGAGATACATCGACGACTGCTTCGGTGTTTCATTCTTCTTCTTTCGTTCGCTTGAAATATGTCTATATCTGCAATGTTGTCTCTTGTATGAATTTAACTGTCTTTTTCAGTTCACACAGTGGTCCATAGAGTTTATCTTCCACTGTCGTCTCTCTAGGCCAGAAGGTTTGCCTAAATATGTTATATTTTGGGCATTCTTGGAGTATGTGCTCTGCTGTCTGCGGGGCCAATCCACATGTGCACATGGCTGTTTCACCAATCTTGAATTGTGTATACATGTGGTTGCGTAAACTATTGTGTCCTGTTCTGAGGCACAGAATAATGACTTGTTCTGGTCTGTCCTGGTAGTCATCTTGAGTAGGTTTTGGTGGCTTTCTGACTGATTTGATCATTCTTTTCTTTTGGTGGTATGTAAGTGGCACAGGCTGTTCTTCTTTGGCCCCTTCCTTAGCCAATTGATCAGCTCTGTCGTTTCCGGGTACTCCACAGTGGGATGGTATCCACTGTATGGTGACCTTATGCTGACTGCTAAGTTCAGAAAGTAGTGTCCTTAGTACTGGAATTTCCCAGACAGGAGCGCCTCGAGTACTGATTTTGCATCTGTCAGTAGCACCACAGGTTGTGTACCATAGCTGGTATTTAGTAATTTCTCTGTTGCTATCTTGATTGCCTCAATTTCAGCATCGTGGTTATGGCAGTACTTTCCTGTCGGTACTCTCGCTGTGTTCCTAGTATTATTTGGGTATTATATGTACATGTCGTGAAATCACTGTAATTTTACAATCAGATGATAAAAATACCAAAGACAGTTTGATTCGCATCTACAAGTGTTTACTACGGGGAGTCGGTGAGATCAATCAGTGGAGTCGTCTTTGAAAGTCCCCACAAGATAGAACATTGTAGGCTTGTTATTGTGACCCGATTGGGAAAATGCGGGAAACAAGCTAGCTTGTGTTGGTTGTCATAATAAGGGAGACAACTTTTGCATTGGTTGAGCAAGGGGGAATTATTCTGAATGGATAGTCTACCCCTGGAACCATCTGATGTATTAACATCAAAGAACTTCACTAGAACACCCCAAGGCTCTTGACAAAAACATGACTTCTTTACAGTTAGTGTAGACAAGAAAGGGCCTTGAGCTGACGTGTTTCTGTACCGCTGTTAGAAATTCGGAGAGCATCTACAGAGTTAGATTTAATTAAAGATTAAAATAACATGTGTCTTTATGGCAAATTGTAGAGGCCATCCAGGAGTGATGCGGTGTTGCATAAGGTATTACCTATAGTGTATTTAGGCATAATTAATATAGGCAGTAGCCTTGTTAAAACTAGCTAGGGTGAGGAAATAATTAGCTCTGTAAGTTGAGAATAGAGTAGTGAAGTGATGATTAGCTCTGTTAGTTGAGAATAGAGTAGTGAAGTGAGAATTAGCTCTGCTAGTGAGAATAGTGTAGTGGGGTGATATTTGGATAGATTAAGGATGGGTTGGGAGTTGGGGAAAGTGTCCAATAGTGGGATCTTTCAGTGGGGTGCCCACTGGGGTTCTGCACTCTGTTTATTGGTCTTTCCTTGTCATAGCCTGATTCGGACCTAGGTGATGAGCCCATCTGCTCTATGACAGAGTTTAGTTCGCTGATAAATATCTAAGCGAGGCCATAGGCCTATACTCAGCTGGTAGGATCAGTGACTAGTGCTCTCACCGGTGTGTTATTTCTCTAACAGGTTCCCTCCCAGTTACGAGGAAGCTATACACTCGTTTTGAAGAGGTTCAACTTCGATTGGGAAGAACACCAATTGAACAGTTAATGTTTTCTTACGAAAATGAATAACGTCCGAGAGGAAAGCTGGACAATAATGTTTACGCTGGGCCTATGATCAGGAGGGTCCACCATAACATGGCTCAGAAGAGCAAAACCATATAACGATTCCTGTGTGATAAGGTTCACCTAGGATGGGTGATGTTTGTTGATACACCACACATAATACAAACAATAGTAACTAAACGAGAACTTTAAATGTAACATTCACATGGTGTGGTAGATTCCAGTGAAAGATTACAAGGAACATTGTACTTGAGACAATATAGACACTAGATAGGATCAAGTATATTAACAATAACAGTGATACCTAATTTTAACAGTACAAGGGATGTGTACATGTTAGGAACTATAGAATGAGAGGGGGCATGATACAGCAGTGATAGAGAGAGAGAAAGAGGTGTCCATAAACTGACGGAGTTTTGTAGACGGATTCTAGTGGTTTTCCAGGATAATGATAAGGGGTTAAAATAAAATGTGGGTGTTGATTCCTCTCACTCCAGGGACGACACTTTAAACGGATACACGACAGTACACTCCCGCTTCTCCATTTCGAACAGCATTTTGTGCCAACCCATCTGTGTAGACTCGGATCCAGAGGTCCTGTGGGTATTCTTCATCAAGGAAGTTGAGAGTGGCTGTTCTGCGCTGTACACTTTTTTGTTCTTCCTTGTCAAATATTCCTCTCACTTATGTCTGGATTTGTAATGATAGTCTATGCTCATCTTTCCATGGAGTTCGCTCTGGAATAGTTGTTAGGGGGATACCAACTGTGGGCAGATCGGTGGTTTCTCTGCAGAGTCGTTTGGCCTGGTGGATAAAACTACTTCTTTTCAACCGCCCCATAGCTAGGTTTTCAAATCAGTTCTACATAGGGTGGACTGGCAAGCTAAGGAACATTTCTGCTTGTATTAGCGTTTTCGTATCTCTGCGCTCACTCAGTGCTTGTGTCCTCCCCATCTTCTCCATTTCCACTATAGGGGTTGATCTCATCCCTCCTGTGGTGACTCTAAGTGCTTGATTTTGCACCTTGTCCAGCTCTTGTAGTGTTATTTCTGATGCTGAAACACCACGCAGTTGACCCATATTCCAGGTGTGGTCGTATGCTCTGTTGGAAAACTTTGCTAAGTATATTCCCACTGGCTCCCCATGTGGTTCCACTTAGCTTTCTCAGGATGGCTATTTTCCTTCTGGCTTTTGCTACTGCTTTGTTGACGTGCTTTCTCCATGTCAGCCTGCCATCAAATGTTACACCAAGGTATGTTGGCTCTTTATCTTCTCTTAGGGGTGTTCCATTTATCTGGATGATCCCTGCCTTTTGTTTTGAAGAGAGGGTAAATAGAGTGGTGCTGCACTTATCAGTGTTTATGCTGACACACCATCTATTTGCCCATGCAGGAAATATATCTACAGCTTTTTGTAGCAATTTGGTGGCCACTGATGCATGTTCATTTGTGCTCCATAAAACAAGGTCATCTGCGTACATTGCCGCTTTAATTCCATGAGGTAGATTAGCAACGAGATCATTGATGAAGATTAGAACAAGTGTGGGGGACAAGACTCCGCCCTGGGGACACCGTGACGCAGTAGTACTTCCTTGCTCTTGAGTCCGTATATCTGTACTCGGGCTCTTCTGTTGTGCAAGTATGCTTCCACCCATTTGTACATTCTTCCATTGACTTTGCAGTTTCTCAGTTTCTTCATCAGACCTTCTTTCCAGACTTTGTCAAAGGCTTTCTTCAGATCTATCCATACTGCAAGCACCAGCTTCTTGTCTTGGAATGCATCCTCAATTTCTTGAGAGAGGTAGGTTGTCTGATCTTCCGTAGAGTAGCACTGCCTAAAGCCAGCCTGCTGTGGCACAAGGATGTTTTCACTTTCAATGTACCACTGCAGTCTGTGATTGATGATGCGCTCCAGTGTTTTGCAGAGACAGCTGGTGAGACTAATTGGTCTGTAGCTAGAGGCAATGGAACTATCTTTCCCTGATTTTAGGAGGGGTATCATGATTGCTTCTCTCCAGGCTTGTGGAACACTGCCTAAGGTCCAGATGTTATTGAAGATCTGCAACAGATTTGCTTTGGCCTCTGTTCCTAGGTTCCTGATCATTTCATTGGAGATACCATCAGCTCTTGGTGACTTTTTCATTTTCAGTTTTGATATGGCTAGCTCCAGTTCGCTAATTGTGATGAGTGCCTCCAGAACCTCATGTACTATTTCCTTCTGTCCTGTATGTTGTAGTTTCTCTCGAATCTCTTGTTGTTTCTCTGGACTAATTTTGATATTGTTATCTTGCGCGAATGAGTCCGTAAAATGGTCAGCTGCTTGCTTTCTAGTTAAGATGTTTTCATCTTTAAGTAGTGCAATTTTTGAGTTTCTCCCTGTGCCATCATCGTTAAGTTGTTTTATTAGCTTAAACAATTTCCATGTGTCTTTTTCAAAGTTCAGAGAGTCCGTATTCTCCTGCCAGCGTTTCCGTCTAGCCTGCAGCTTGGCCCTTTGAAATTTGGCTTTTGCGTGCTGGAATTTATTGTGGTGCTCTTGGCTGGATGTGGCCTCTACTTGCTTTCTACACACTTCCACATCATTATGCAACTGTCCCAGTTCACTACTCCAGTAGGGTTTATATTGTTTACGAGCTCCTCTTGGTACTGTTTCTCTCGCTGCCTGTAGTATGCATTTCCCAAACTCTTAACTACTTTATTTATGTCTTTATCAGTGTTCAGGTCTCTAACCAGTATGCTGGTGTGATGCTTGTACATTGCCCAGTCTTCTTTCTTGTATTTCCACCTCGAGAGGGTGCTGCTTTCACTTACAAGCTCATTTTCTACGGTTAGAAAGTCTGGCCGATGGTCACTGCCACCAAGTTGTTTCCCAACAATTCGTGTAATGTTCCACTCCAGGTCTGGTGAATGAAAAGCCAGGTCAGGTGTAGTTGTAGTGTGCCATGATCTCGAGTAGAAAGTATGTGGGTCGGACGGCTTGTTAATCAAGATGAATCTCTTCTCATCCTGCCAGTATTCCAGTCTCTCTCCTCTCTGGGCAATGTGATCATAGCCCCAGCTCTGCGAGTGGCTGTTGAAATCGCCACACACAATCATTTTTACTTTTAATGGTAGTGTGTCCAGTGCCTGTGGGCGGTCACTTGGACAGTAGTAATTGATCAGATGTAGGTCTGTATTACCCGTCTTAAGTTTAAGTGTCTGATACTCAGCCCCTTCCATGGAGACTTCGATTTGGGAAGCAATGATGTTATTTTTTACAGTGGTCAGTATCCCACCTTTTTCGCCTGTCCTTTCGGTCAGATCGGTAACACTGGTAGCCTCTGATTGTGAAGGCTATATTTTCGTTGAGGTGAGTTTCTCGTAGGCAACATGTGCTAACTTTTTCTTGGTCCAAGATGTTTTCTAATTCTATTTTTGTTGTTGCTGACTCCCTCCGCATTCCAGTGCATTATTTTAAGTCTTTGTTTAGTATGGCCAGTCGTCATATTCTCATGTCCCCTGGCTCCACAGGACATCTGAGAAAGACCTCCAGTAGTTATGGTTGGACCCTTTCGAGACATAGGGCCCGACACTCCACCTGCCTGGGGGTCCAAAGCAGGGAGAGCACCATAACATTTAGCAGTAGTCGACATATTCCATTTTTCGTGGTTGTGAGGCATCCTGATTTCTGTGGTGCACCTCCTGGCTGGTTGCCTCCGTCTTCAGCACCTTTCTTTGCTAGAGCAGACTTTGGTCTCACTCGAGTGTAGATGTTTATTCGCGCGCACACACGTGTCTGTGCATGCATGTACGTGCATACACATCTAGAGCATACTGGTTGTTTTTCGGCGCCAGACACTCGCCGTCGCCCCTTCTCATGTTAGTTAAAACAGTTCCGCCACGTGAAGGCCAGGAGTTGGACTTTTGCTGCAGAGGTTATATATTCATGAACCATTGGGGTATTTAAGCAATGTTGGGCGCACACCCCAACACTGCGCCCCGGCTACATGCAGCAACATTTGGAACCTTCGGTGTTTCAGACATGCCCTTGTCAGATCTCCAGGACTTTATTTCCTTTTTCTCCAACTTTCATCCTAGCATCAGACTCACCTCCACTATTTCTTCGTTCGCTGTCAATTTCCTAGATCTAACAGTCTCTTTAGGTTCCGCTGGTTTGCGTACGACGGATTATTATAAACCTACTGACTTCCACGCATTCCTTCTCTACACCTCCTCGCATCCCCCCTCTTATAAGGACTCTATTCATTTCTCCCAATTGTTACGTCTCCGACGGCTTTGTCAGGAAAATAACGACTTCCGTCAAAAAGCCCACGAAATGTTGGATTTCTTCCGCCTTCGTGGTTATCCTGATAAAGTTTTGTCTACAGCCCTTTACCGCTGTCAGTCTATCAGTCGTACCGAGGCTCTCTACTCCAGGCCTAAACCACGTAACAACAGGCCGATCCTTTCATTAACCTACCATCTCCACAATATTGCTGCCAAGAATATCCTCCTTAGGCATCTATCTATTCTCCAGGCAGACCCGATCACTTGCGATGTCTTTTCAGAGGTCCCTTTGGTGGCTTACAGGCGGGATCGTAACCTCAGGGATGTGCTGGTCCATAGTAGTCTACCCCACCCTCATACGTCTCTTCTTGGTACGATGGCTTGTCTTCGATCACATTGTAATACCTGCCCATATGTACTTCAAACCCAGAGTCTGGCATTCCCCAAGACCACTTTCCACATTCGTGAGGGTTTCTCATGCACGAGTCGCAACGTTATTTATGCGATCGTCTGCACTCGTTGCGACATGAGGTATATCGGTAGGACAGGATTACGTCTTGCTGACAGATTTAGGCAACACCTATCTGATATCAGCAGTGGTGCTCAGAAACCGGTGCCCATGCACTTCAACAGTTCTGACCACTGTGGCGTGGCGGACATACAGGTCACGGCGCTCATCTCACGAACGTGATCGCAAGACGTTGGAAAACCGCCTCATCTTCCAGTTGGGGACATTCTCCCCTCACGGCCTTAATGTCCAACATAGTTCCATTTAACTTCCAACTCCCCCCCCCTCTCTCTCTCTCTCTCTCTCTCTCTCTCTCTCTCTCTCTCTCTCTCTCCCTCTCTCTCTCTCTTTTCGCGACTGTATAGCCCACTAGAATAGCGTATCTTTTACAGAACGTTGCCATCATCCCTAGCATAACTTTTGCCGTTAGTGATTTTTTGGCAAGTTTGCGTTCGGTTGTTGTCATTGCTTTGTGAGCGACCGTTACTCATGCTATCCTATGCTAACCGACACAGGGCGTACTGCAATTCAACCGCCCGCCAACTGTGTATGCGGAATGGCGAACTAAAACATTCGCCACAGAGCCGGTTTTAGTTCACTGCTAATTCGCCCTTCACCATTCGCCCACATGGTTGTTCTCCCCCCCCCCCACCCACCCACACCCGTCCATCGGGCATCTTAGCCAATCCCTGTTACCCATCGACCCGTTTCAATCCTCACATCCGGCCGTCTCCACACTCATCAAACGGCTAGCGCTTTAGACACATTAAACAAAGACAGGATTCAGCTAAGTAACCTCTGTATTTTCTATGTAGTGATTATTTTATTAGTTTGGTGTCTGTGTTGTTTTGTTCTGTGCTGACGAAGGCTTTGGCCGCAACGTCCATTTTGTTTCTTGTAATCGTGTTCTAGTAAAGCTCACAATCTACTTATTGTATTTTGGTAATTCATACCTCTAAGATATGAGCTGCTCTATTTCAAGGCGGAAAGTCGGGTGACGATCATGCCACAGGATTTTCAAATCACGTTATTACTTTTCTATCTATAAATTAAGTGCAAGGAATATATATATTATATATATAATATAATAATATATATAATATATATACAGAACAGTTCAAATATGTGGGTGGACATGATTTGAACCGACGACCTGCGAATGACGCAGTTTATCACTAAAGGAACAAGAGCACTTTAATGACCCATCATGTCGTGATGTATAATTAATTTCAAACCGTCTGAGACACCTTTTAGTAAAGTAGTATATACAGCCGCTTCAGCACATTAACACTAGATAATCGCCAGCATTACATATTTCACCTATTTGGGAAGTTTTATGTTTCATCTGCTGGAAGGATTCAAGCCAAGAACGACTGAAGATGCAACAAGTCTAGTCAGGTCATTCCCCAGGTGTCATGAATATGCATGAGTATGTCTGACTTTTTTGTAGTCATCTTCAATCCTCATTTGAGGATCGTGTGTCACGCCTATTTATGCACCTCAAAGGTCAGCATGTCCGAATTCGGCCTGGCGAGCGTGAATATTCAATCCTATCTGATATTTTAATTGTTGTGTACGTGTATTGAGAGTAAAGTTGAAAGCTAATGAGCTGATATATTGCTCTGTTTATTGGTCTGTTATAGGCATGGGCGAGCATGAATCACACAGATTATGGTCATTACTGGGAAGAAGGAAATACTACAGTGTAATATACAAGTAAATGGGCATATTCTTAAACAAGAGAATCAAAACAATTATCTCGGAACAGTCATGCCATCTGATGGGAGATGCCTTGAAGAGATTAGAACAAGAATTGCCAATGCGAAGGTAGCCTTTTGCAATATGAAAAACATACCGGGATAGATGGGGGTGGTTGCTATGAGGGTACACTTATTCATTAGGATTGCTCCTGGCTGAGACAAGGTGTACTTGATCTGCCTCCCCCACATGCACCCGAGCTCTGCATCCACTCAGTCACTCTACCTATGGATGTTCCCTGTAGGGACGTGCTACCGAAGACAAAACTAGACACCTTTAAAGTCAATTGAACTTCAAAAATGTAATGTTTTCTATAATAGGGCAGGAGAGGACAGGTTTAGACGAATGAAGTGGGTTTAGAACTAGATAGACAAAGCAATATCAGTAGTTCAAGAGTCAGGTAGTCAGATGGGCAAGATAATCACTGGGCGGGATCCATCCTAGTTCGTGCGTCAGGTCGTTGGAGTTGTCTCACCGGATTTATTGCGATCATCCTACAAATGGTTGGTGGAACGGTGGAAGGATTGTAGATGGTCGCCCTCAATAGGATGACCTGTTTACAATACTAAGTACCCAGTGGCTCAGGCGGTCTCTTTAAAAGCACTAGTAAGAAAAGTCACTTTCAAGTTCACTAGCACTTAGAGTCACTAGTAGAGGATCCCCCTCGGCTTCATCTCAGTCTCGTGGGCGCAGTCTTTGAGCGGTTCATCTTACACGGAATGTTCAATGCCATACCTGGAAGTGGTGGCGTTGGGTAGATGGGATATGGTGGGTTTTCTCTGACAGTGAGATATTTCGATGAAGGGTCCTTCTCAAGGCCGGATCCCTGTGATTCAATCCAACACCGGTGATATAGCACTAGCACAGGTTTCTCTTTGTTGCCTTAATCAGCCTTCTCAGACCCATCATGATTCTCAGTGGATAACCAACCGAAGGGCGATCCTGCAAGAATATAACCTGGTGACAGTGACCTGCATCAATCCATGTGCACCTAACAAACGGAAAGGGCCGACAAGCCCTCAGCATCTGGGAGAAATATTACATATAATATACCTGGTCCTATTCTGCAGGGACGGGAGACTTAAGTGAACAGGACCATCGCTTGTCAGGCAGCCCCGTGACCAGATTCGTCTAGAAAGAACTTGTTCCCAACTTGTATCCGTCCGGTTGTCGCCGCATAAGTGACACCCGGAACCCATTCATGCAATCCTCATTCTTCCACACTCCCTTCACTCACCCTATTAAATTATTTTCACCGGCTAAATGTGCTAGTCTTATAGTCGTTTTGACTGGAGACTTCTCAAACCTCATGATTAGAGGTTCATTCAACGTGGGATACTCTTCTTCCCAGAATATCCCTCTTCCCTTTGTGCTACACCTTTCTTTTATATACTTGTTCTCAGTCCCAGCTTGAAGAGAGAAAGCATCCGGTTGTACTTATCTTCTTTCCCCTTATAGAGTAAAAGTGGTGTATGCGTACCTAAGTCTTTCCCCTCCTGGTTAAAGGTAGAGAGTGGTATGTGTACATGGTAGAAGGTAAGTATAAACACCAGTTCCTTCACCCCTTCCTAACGGCGTTATCATCGGTTGAACGGTTATGCTAGTCCATATGGATCTGCCTTATTATATTTGGAACGTAATCTGCACCCCATTCCTTTACCCTTCTCTTCCACCATTTTGGTGAAAGAAATTACCCTTCTGTTGCTCATAATTAGTGTTCGCTAAATTATGAGATATCAGTTCATATTTAAGGGACGAATAGTCTGATAGACCCAGCTGATATTATCCGACGCGCCCACAACAAACCAATAACTCCTCATTAGTGTGCAAAACGTGACCCTTTCCCGACACTATAACCGTAGTTGCTGCTCGTGCCGACAACTTTATTAATCGGTCAACTGCTTCGAGTAAAGAATGTAAAATCAATTTACTTTGTCAAATTAGAACAACACTTGTGACTCGCAATCTTTAAACTGTCGAGGACCTCCTATTCCTATAAAGACAGTCTGTTAAAGCACAGAGTTGTTGCCGCCACATCAAGAAGCGAAGTGCCCTTTCCGATCAAGTGGGCTAACTTCCTTCCCAGGGTTGCCACTTTTTTTTTGACCAAAAGTATCTAGAAATGGCCCAAACAACATCCATAAATATCTAGATGTCGTTGGAAAGTATCTAGGAGAAATATCCAGATTGGGAAAGTAAGAAATTACATATGTATTGATGTGACTGTCGGTCTCCCTGGCGAAGAGTTTCAAGCTGTCGCCGTAATCTCGTATATTCTCGTGAGTAACACAGCTGCATCCGAACCGTCAGCGGTTCGAGCCGCGTTGGTAATTTAAGGGGTATGTGAACGGGTCGCTCAGAAAGCAATCGCAAACTACTGAGTATAATCTTGCCTAGTACATCAACAGCAGCTGAAAAATTTTGATGTTGACTGCAACGTCCTGTAACGGATAGGCAACATTACAAAAAAAAAATTGATGTGACTTACCTATAGAATCATGTCCTCATCTTCACTGATGATGCACTCTCACAGGATGCACTTAGTTTGGATGATGAAGTTGAAGCTTAAAAAAAAGTCGCTTAAAAGTCGACAGGGTCGACTTCATTGCACCGGGTTTTATCCCAAATGGCTCGGTCTCTTTCCGCAGCACGGAAAGCGTCGAACAAAGCACGAACTCCGTAGCTTTTAGCGACAACCCACAGGAGTCTCCGAAACATTTAACTCGTAAACCGAAGGACGCGGCCCGGAATCGAACCCACAACCTTCGAAGCACGAGTCAAACGGCTTGACGACTTCGCCACAGTAACTCCCTGAAGTTGAAGCTTCAGATTCAAAATGACTCTGGCATGCTTTAGCTGTTCCAATTTCTTTTAATACACGATGAGGGAGCTGATAAGTTGAACAGCATTTTCCTGCTCTCATCAGGCCAAATCTTATTGTCAAGATAGCATTTAAGAGGTCAAGTTTCATCCTGTTTCCTAGTTTACATGTTGTATAATTCACAGTACTGAAAACTCTTTCCGCATCAGCATTTGAATGGGGTAGTATCATGGCAGACATCGCATATTCAAAGAGCTTATAGAATGGACTGTTTCTGAGGCATCTTTAAATTGTCTTACTTCACTCCAAAAAGCTTCAGTTTCTGTTTTGTTTGTCCAGTCAACCAAATTTATTTTGGTTAACTAATATTCTGCTTCCGCCACACTATTATCAGTAGCCCTTAAAAATTTACTAACTTGACAATATTTAGGTATGTCCTTTACTGGCTGAGATATGTTGTTAATAGAAAGGAGTGAAATATTTTTCAATACATCTAAATTTTCAAGAAGTCTCTGCTTCAGTTGATTGAATAATGAGACAAGAAAATCTTGACAGCGCTTTCTTAAGTTGTTCTCTTCATTTTCTGTTAACAGTCCTTTTGTTTTTAAACCATCAATTTTTGATTCGATGTGGTATCCTAGGTATGGCTTAGGAGCCAAATAGCTCTCTATAGTGAAAGTGAACAAGTCAGCTTTACAAGTTGGCAATATAAGTCTTTTACCAATTGAGTGAAATAGCAAAATGAGGTCGTCAAGTAATTTAAATTTATCAACATTTTGAGATTCAAATAGTTTATTAACTTTTTGCACTTCACTTATAATGGGTTGTAAAAAGAGAAGGAAAGCAAATTTTTTTTCATCACTGTACATTCCATACAGTATTTCAGCTGTGTAGCATTTTTCACTTTGTCTTGTTATTTCGAAGTACGTCTTCAACTCCAACCATTGGTTCACAGTTACTTCAACAGCTGGTTGAATTGATAACTAGTTTTGATCTAGTTTTGCAATATGACAGAATTTTCAGTGGTGGGGAACTATCATTTAATACTTTATATAAATTGTTATTGCTGTTGTCTGACAGATGATTTGGAGAACCAGTTATGTGTTTCAGCAATAAGGAATTGCAAATTCCTTAGTAAACATTCTGATGAAGCATGTGATAATGCTAGCTGCAAGGAATGACACGCACATTTTATGAGGATTAAAGATATGATATCTTCCTTAAATTTTATATAAACGCTATGATTGATACCAACCATTATCGAGGCATTATCTGTACCAGTTGCAGCCAAATTTACGTGAAAAGAATCACAAAGTCGGCATTACAGCAGTAAGTCGCAGCACAGTGTGTTCGCAGTTCAAATAATGTTATTATATTTATGCGCCGTTTTACTAATTACCAAGGGGTTGCCAGATTGTTGAGTGTTGACCCAAGTCAGTTCAAAGTTTCAATAATGGCAGTTACCATAATTTACGCGCGTCCAGACCAAACATAAAATGACACCGAAAGAAAAGTAAAATCTAGAAAGTATTCAAAATATCCGACTCCAAATGAAAAGTATCTAGAATTGCATCCAGCATGAAACAACAAGCTGCCATAAGAGTTGATAATGAAGTAAGCCAATATCAGCCTATTAAGAGAGGTGTGAGACAGGGATGTGTAATGTCTCCAGATCTGTTTTCCCTGTACAGTGAAAATATTTTCAGAAATATTGAAAATATGGAAGGAATCAACATTGGGGGACGATGCATCAATAACATTAGATATGCAGATGATACAGTCTTGATTGCAGACAATGAACAGGACCTGCAAAATTTAGTAGATGCGGTTGTTACACACAGTGAACAACTAGGGTTAGAATTAAATTGTAAAAAGACACAGATTATGGTCGTCACTAAGAAGAACGAAATACCACAGTGTAATATACAAGTAAATGGGAATATTCTTCAACAAGTGAATAGGTACAATTACCTCGGAACAGTAATAACATCTGATGGGAGATGCCTTGAAGAGATTAGAACAAGAATCGCCATGGCAAAAGTAGCCTTTAGCAAGATGAAAAACATACTGACCAATAAAAAGATGTCAATTGAAACGAGAAAAAGAGTGTTGAGATGCTACATAGAACCTGTACTTTTATATGGATGTGAAGCTTGGACAATGAGCAGCCAGGCTGAAAAACATCTGATGGCTGTAGAAATGTGGTTTCTGAGGAAAATGCAAAGAATACCATGGACAGCCAGAAAGACCAATGAACAAGTCCTTCAAGAAACAAATGAAGATCGTAAACTGATCAGAGACATTAGACGTAGACAGTCACAATTTTTTGGGCATGTTATGAGAAGAAATGATTTGGAGAACTTGGTGACAACTGGTAAGATCGAGGGGAACAGACCAAGGGGAAGACCTAGAAACAAGTATCTGGATGGCTTGGCCTTGTGGCATGGTCGAGACAGAAACACGGAACTGATCCACGACTCTGTTGATCGAGTGAGATGGCAGAACATGACCGCCCACGCTTACCGGCATGGCACATGATGGATGGATGGATCAAAACGTCAGAAAACGGTATCCAGATGCTGGCAAAAACCTCTAGATCTGGATATAAAATATCTAGAATGGCAACTATGCTTCTGTCGTTCGACGTCTCGAGAAAGTCGAACCTTGCTACTATTTCGTGCCATTACACTTTCTTGGAGTTTACCCTCAAGAGAAGCGTGAATTACGGAGTACTCATGTTTAGTTAACTCCGGGTGAAAAAAGAAACACCGAAAACTAAACTTCTAGAAGTTGCTAGGAGTTCCCGAAGAGAGTTTTCCTCAAGGAGTACCCCGTCTAGAAATAGCACGGTGTTTCCCCTGGTACGGGAAACTAACCATAAGGAATGAACTCTGGCCGTTTTGTGACACTGGCCAATAAAAAGATATCAATTGAAACGAGAAAAAGTGTATTGAAGTGCTACATAGAACCTGTACTTTTGTATGGACGTGAATCGTAGACACTGTGCAGGCAAGCTGAAAAACATCTGATGGCTGTGGACGTGTGGTTTCTGAGAAAAATGCAAAGAATACCATGGACAGACATAAACATTAATGAACAAGTCATTCAAGACACAAATGAAGATCGTAAACTGATTAGAGACATTAGGCGTAGACGGTCAAAATTGTTTTGGCATGTAATGAGAAGAAATGTATTTGAGAACTTGGTGACAACTGCCAAGATCGAAGGGAAGAGACCAAGGGGAAGACCGAGAAGTAGATACCTGGATGGTCTGGCCAATTGGCATGGTCGAGACAGAAACACGGAACTGATCCACGACTCTGGTGATCGAGTGAGATGGCAAAAACATGACAGCCCACGCTTATCGGCATAGCACTTGATGGATGAATTTGTTTTTAAATGGCAGTCGATACACATGGAAATAACAACAGACAGAAGGTATTTGACAATATAAATAGACCTGTACAGTCATGTCTTGAAGCCCGTGGTGAACATTTCCAACACCTATTATAATGAATACTTTATTGGTACTTTCCTGCTTCCCCAAAACAGCGTTTGACTATAGCAGTAACTATCGTAACTAATGCATATGTATTTGTTAGCACATATTTTTTTTGACGGCATGTACTTCAGTTTTCAAATTTGACCTATATACAAAGTGTAGAGAGACTTTAGAAACACCATATGCTGTCTCACTGCTTAACGCGGGCGCGTTAGTGTAGCTGTGTAAGCTTTTCACTTGCGCCTTTCTATGTCTTTCTTTGTTTCTCTGACCTAGTAGTTTTCCAAATAAGGCCACGTTCTCTATTGCACCTTTTCTTGTGATTGACCCCCCCCCCCCCCCGCCCCTCCCCCATATATTTATGAGTGTTGTTCTTAGAAATTTCATGAGAACAAAACGAATGCAGTTTGTTTATCTATCAGAAACCTGAGGTATTATAAATTAAAATATGGTGAGAAAATATTTTTTTTCCCGCATATCCTTTTACAGGACATAACAGTCAACATCAGCATTTTTCAGCTGCTGTTGATGTCTCGGCAAGTTTTACGTTTGTTGTTGCTTTCTGAACGACCTGCTCACATTCCTCCGTAAGTAACCAACGCGACGCAATCCGCTGCCAAATCTCGCGGAGCTGTGTTTCGTACGAGAGTATACGGGATTACGAACATATTACATATTTATATTTTCGGTTGTTTATTCGCTGAGAACGACTTTGGTCGTCCCGTTCCATTTGGAATGTTTCATATGTTTATCGAGCACACACTTGATATTGATTATTCTTTGGTAGAAACACGTAGGTTGGTTTTGTTTTTGCATGCCAAACAACATGCTCATACTCAGTTTAGCATGCGTGGTTATATGGAAGACACCAATGTCTGTTATCAGGTCCATTAATGCGTTGTTGCTTGTTTAGGTCTTTCATATATTCGTCATGATCAAATGCCATCACCGCGTTGAAGGTCTGATTGAAATGTGTCTCCAAACCTCTCCGCAGTATGATGTCATTTTGCAAGCATGCAGGCTTCTGGCAGTTCATCTCCAGAAACTTTCTACCCGCATGTAACGATATCGTCCTCTTGTCTGCCACCCCTCCATAGTTGCCAATAGCACACCCTTCATTGTGGAGCTATGCATTTTTTATGACTAACATGATTTAATTGTCTGGTGGTTATCACATAATGTAATAAGACACACCCTTGTCGCATATGCAAAGAATACCATGGGCAGACAGAAAACACATGAGCAAGTGCTACCAGAAACAATTAAAAACCGTAAGCTTACTAGAGAAACTTGGCGTAGACAGTCAAGATTGTTTGGGCAACTTATGAGAATAAATACACTAGAGAACTTGGTAACAGCTGGCAAGATTGAGGGGGAGAATAACAAGGGGAAGACAGATAAGTATATATCTTGGTGGCTTGACTATATGAAATAATGAAGACAAAAATATAGCGCTGATCTACGATTCTGGTGATAGGAGTGTCACAAAATGAAACCGTGCGTTTACCCAGCTGATTGTTAGGGAGGATTTTTTGATTAACCGGACTATCTGCTAAGCAACCAGTGTTTCAACTAATACAGAGAAAACATTCATAGTTGGGGCTGCACGTGTTTCCAAAAACAGGTCGGGCAGAAATAACAGTTGTACTTGTACATATGGTTGACGGATTGGCCACCCTCGGAAGTGCGGGAAACGAATCCCGACATCGCCTTGACAAGTTTGTCAACATTTGAATACAGATGGAAGCAGTGGGGTCATAGTGGCAATCGGATGCTGGCCGTCACCTGTCGGACAAAATTAACAAGTGGAAGATGTATAGAGGAAGTGAGTGCGCTGAATCATACATCTCGTTGACAAGTCAAAAACATATCAGAGGGAAAACGGAAGTACTTAGCACGGAAGTAACAGTACATAGGTCAATTCGTAGTTTCCGGAACATCGAGAAGATTGACAGCTGGTTATTTGCCACTGTTGTTGCGATCATACAGGAACTCGCTGGCTTGTTTTGGGAATCTAAACAATTGATGACAACTTTGACAATGACTCAAGCCAGGAAAAATCGATTCCTGACAATGGATGATATGCGCAAATAACACCTGCAGGACGTCACCCATATCACGTGACCAATGTTAGGGGTTTGCCAGAAAACCATGATTGGAGATGGGGAGTTGACCAAAAACCGTGGATTATGATGGACGTGTTTGTGGGAGAGCTCTACAGTGTTAGATTAATTTAAGATTAACTAGCATGTGCCGTTATGGCAAAGTGTAGTAGCCATCCCGGGAATGAGGCGGTTTTTACATAAGGTTCCCTACCAGATCCAAGGAAACTCAACAAGTTTTTGGGAAAAAATCAAATCCAAAAGGGAAGAACACCAGTTCAAGAGTCACTAGAGTTGCATACAGAACGTAACTTACGCTAGAAGGAAATTGATTCATCAAAGAGAGTGATGCATACTGATGCACCACACAGCATTAGACAGTAGTAACGAACCGAGAACCGGCTAAGAGTACCTAGTGTTAGTACAGCAACAATTAACATTAGAAATTAGCACTTATGGACTGAATGGTTCGATGTGCAACGAAGATGATCTGTCGACTAACTAACTAACTAACTAACTGCGTACACACTACAAAAGACTTGTGCAGTTTGTTAAGGAACGTTAGGAACGGACATTGTGTAGAGTGCAACCGGTCCATGATTAACTGTTAATACCACCGGTGTCTATTTCGGATGTTCATGAAATTGGATTACCAGAGGTCTACAGAGGCAAAGCAGTATCCGGCAAGATGGTTTCGGCAACGGGTGAGAAGTACATGTTCTGACGTAACGTGCTGTGGTCTATCTTTGCTGGGATCAGCTGACTGGGTTGCTGTCTGAGAGTCAGAGTCTACACACTTTATAGAACACGTCACACATTTTCTTCACATACACGTCTCATATACGTTACACTTTTTCTTTTAATAAATTAATCTTTATTAATCTTTAGAAGCAAGAGTTGTTGAGTATGTTGCGTTGGGGAAGTATGAGAAGGGGGCATAGTACGACAGTGTGAGAGTGATAGGAAAAGGTGTCCATAGGCTGATGGAGTGTGTTGGACGGAAGCTGGTGGATTCTCCAGAATATTGAGAGGAAAAAATATTATAATGTGGGTGTCGACTCTCTTCACTCCTCCTGTAAAGGAGGACACGACATTATTGGGGGCTCGATAACGGGATCTTTGGACAGCGGGATCTTTGGACAGCGGGATCTCTCGTAAAATGAATCCTTGGACAGCGTGATCTCCCGTAAACGGAATCCTTGGACAGCGAGATCTCCTGCAAGCAGGAACCTTTGACAGTGGGATCTTCTGACAACGGGGTCTTTTGACACGGGATCCCTAGTTATAAGAGGGAGATATCATTTTGGAGAATCCAGCTAGAGTGAATGTGGATAGGGGTTAGGACTAATTAATATCTTACCTGTTCACACTTCACACGTCTGCATAGGTCTGTGGTCCTGATTCTACTCTTGTCACTGAGTGAATGTGCTGTGTGTAGTAATATCTAGATTTATAGTACTTGTTCATATATCTGTATAGTAATTTGCAGTTATATTGTACTAGACCTGCTAGCTTACCTCTCTGTATAATGGCCACCCCTAAACTAACCACGTTAGAATTAAAGGCAAAGGGGGAAGAAATGGGATTGGGGGGTTCTGCTCTAACGGATTACATACAGGAAGTGGAGAGAGAGTATCGTCAAGCAGAAAGGGAAGATCGAAAGGCCGAGCTGGAATTGAGAAGGATGGAGTTGGAACAAGCAGCTAAGAAATTGGAAGCTGAGCAAGCAGCTAAGAAATTGGAAGCTGAGCAAGCAGCTAAGAAATTGGAAGCTGAGCAAACAGCTAGGAAACTGGAAGCTAAACAGGAAGCACAGAAAAGGGAGCACGAGTACCGGATGAGGGAACTCGAGTTGAAGAGTCAATCTAATGGAGAAACTGAGGGAGCAGTTGGAGGTTCCTCCATCCCAGGATCAACACCAGTAGGTGGACATGGATACCATGCTATGAAGTTTCCTTTAGCGGTCTACGAGGAGGACAAAGAGAAGATTGACCAATACCTTCAACGCTTCGAGGCTATGTCAGTTGCTATGGGTCTGGAGCGTAACAAATGGAATCTTAAGCTATCCCAGGGTTTACGCGGGACCGGATACGAGGTTTATTCTCGCCTGCCACCAGGACATGAGAACAATTATGACGAGTTAAAGACGGCTCTGCTGAAACGATTCGAGGTTACGTCACATACCTACCGGAAAAAATTTCGAGCAGCGAAACGAGAACCGGGAGAGTTGTTTGCCGCCTACAGTTTGCGTCTAAAATCTTATCTCCACAAGTGGATGGATTTGGCTGGGTTCGCACATGACTATGAGAGTCTGGAAGAGCTCATGGTGGTCGACCAGCTGAAGAAGCAAATGTCTAAACCTCTCAGGACGTTCCTGGGAGAACAAGGAGCGGAACGTATTGACCTCTGACGAAATTAGCAGAACGGTTCGTCGAAGTACATGAGGAGGCAGGGGAGAACCTTTCCACCAACTCCAAAAGTCAAGATAAACATGACAAGAAGAAAACCAAAAACTCAGGAACAAAAAAGTGGGAACCTTATGTGCAAAAATCAGAGGATAGTTCAGAGAAGAAGAAGGAGGGAAGCAAGAGCACTTCAAGCGCTACACCTAAACGACCGTGGTCGGAGAAGTGGTGTTCAATTTGTAAGTCACCCTCTCACAATACGAGGGACTGCAAATCGAAGGCTAAGAACCCTCACTTCGCAGCATGTCAAGTGACTTCCAAGGAGGTTGTCACGGAATATGCCAAGGTCAACAAGGAAGCTCGCCACCAGGAGAGCTCACTCAAGTCTGGCAATAGAAAATCTAGGACAGGGAAATGGTGCAACCAATGCCAGTCGAATACGCACAATGCTATTGACTGCAGGGGAAAGTCAGGAGACACTCAATTCGTCGTGTGCTCAGGGAAACCTAAGGTGGAGCCCACCGAACAGGTCGAGGCCGAGGAAGAGACTCCAGACCAGGAAAAACCACCTGTAGTGGAATTGGTAGAGGTTAACGGTCGTCAAGTGGAGTGTTTATACGACACAGGACTGGACGGGGAGGCCGTCATTTCTGCGGATCTGGTACATCCAGAACAATTCACAGGTGAGACATTGGATATACAGCCTGCACAGAAGAGTGCTGTAGTCATGAAGTTGCCCATTGCTAATGTGGAGATTCGGTCAAGGTACGTCACCGGCACCATCAAGGCCGCTGTATTGACCGATCCCATTTTTCCAGTCATCCTAGGTTTCCGGTATGTCTTTCTGGGAATGCCCAGGGAGCCAATCCATATGGGAGCAATGCAGACTCGCTCTCAGACGAAAACGGAAGAGGCAGACGCAATTGTGACTAACCCAATGCCGGGGGAGCTACGAACTGCCCAGAGTGAGGATGATACTTTACGTCCTTGCTACAAAAAGCTGCAGAAAAGTGCTGATCCACCAGGACGGGGGCAGTACTACATGAAGAATAGGATACTATACAGGAGAGCAGGAAGGGGAGACAACCTATACGGTCAGTTGGTCGTCCCGAAAGCTCACCGGTCCCAGATTCTTCATATGGGGCATACCATCTCCTTTAGTGGACACATGGGTATTGCCGCCACCATGCAGCGGATTTCCTGCCATTACTATTGGCCGGGAATGACAGATGATGTGCGTCGGTATGTGAAGTCATGCCCTGAGTGCCAGAGGGTGGCACCGAAACACTGGACAGCACCGGTGATGTTGGGTGAGATGCCCATCATGAACTCTCCTTTCGAGAGGGTAGCCATCGATATCGTGGGTCCACTTCCCAGGACTAGGAAGAGGAATATGTATATACTCACAATGGTGGATTGCTGTACAATGTGGGGTGAAGCCATACCGTTGACCACGATTGACTCGAAAAGAGTGGCGGACGCACTGATGGAGGCCTTTACCAGATTAGGCTTTCCGGATCAAATTCTGACGGACAATGGATCACAGTTTTGTGGAAAACTCATGGAGGAGGTATTTAGGGTGTTTCACTCTAACCACATACATACCAGCCCTTACCACCCTCAAGCCAATGGACAAGTAGAGCGTTTCAACGGCACGTTGATGACAATGCTCAGGAAACTAGCGCAGGAAAAACCTGATAGGTGGGATGAATATATCCCAGCAGCACTCTTTGCCTATCGGGAAGTTCCTCATGGCTCAACAGGACTACCACCCGCTACGTTGCTGTTTGGTCGTCCAATGAAAGGACCGTTGGAAGCCATGTTGAGGAGTTGGACTGAAGAGGGGACGTCAGAAGAAGTGATCTCATCCTACAAATACGTGGAGGAACTGAAAGAAAAACTCCACAAGGGATGGACTCTGGCAAATCAAAACTTGAAAAAGGCCAGGAAAAGACATGCGACTTACTACAACCGTAGGTCTAAAGAAAGATCTCTAGAGGTGGGAGATAAAGTCTTGTTGCTACTCCCAACGGGAAACAACAAACTGGAGATAGGTTGGCAAGGACCATTTCCCGTGGAAAGGGTGATATCCAGAACCAACTATCAGATCCGGATCCGGGGAAAGTCGAAGATTTTCCATATCAATCTCTTGCGGAAATACGAAGAGAGACCCGGAGACAAGGCAGCTCACCTCATGGCAATGGCAGTTGCAGTGGAGACAGAAGTGGGAACCAGCGAGGGCAGGGAATATCCCTTGGTACACCAGGAAACCTATAGGGATGTGCAAGTGAACCCTGATCTGACCTCCCAGGAGAGGGAAAGGATAACCCAGGTTCTCAAGTCTCATAAGGAGTTACTGACGGATAAACCAGGACGAACGAGGTTGGTTGAGTTCGAGATGACTTTGACCACACAGGAGCCTGTTCGCCAAAAGGTTTACCCAGTGCCATTCTCTAAAGAAAAGGCCCTGGAGGAGGAAATACACAAATTGCTGGAGGATGATGTGATTGCACCATCCACATCCCCATACAGTGCGGGGGTAGTTTTGTTACGCAAACCAAGTGGAGAACACAGGTTGTGTATAGATTACCGACTTCTGAACAGTCATACACAGTTTCAGGTGGAACCTTTGCCGAATCCAACTCAGTTATTCGCTAGGCTCCATAAGGCTCGGTACTTTTCAAAGGTGGATCTGAGTCGGGGGTATTATCAGATACCAGTCAAACCGGAGATTCGACCACTGTTAGCTTTCAGTACACCCAGTGGACACTACGAATTCAAGGTCATGCCCTTTGGACTCAGCAATGCACCCAGTGTGTTTACACGCATGATGAGGACTTTACTAGATCCGTTACAGGATCCATCCATCATCTCATTCATGGATGATATTCTGATTTCCAGTGACAGCTTGGATGACCACTTACAATCCTTGGAGAGAGTGTTTAATAGACTCAAGGAAGCAGGGCTTACTGCTCGTCCAACCAAGTGCATGATTGGTTACCAGACTCTGGAATTTCTAGGCCACACCATCACTCCAGGACACATAGTCCCGGAAGAAAAGAACCTGGAGAAAATCAGAAATGCACCAAGGCCAAAAACGAAGAAGGATGTGCGATCTTTTCTCTCGTTGTGTGGGTTCTACCACAAATTTATCCCACATTTCACTGAACTGGGAGCTCCGTTGACGGAAACCTTGAAAAAGGGATTACCGGATCAAATCATTTGGACACCAGAATGTGAGAATGCCTATAGTCAGTTAAAGGAGGCCTTGGTCAGCAAACCTGTATTACAGCTCCCTGACCTTTCCAAACAATTTGTGTTGAGAACAGATGCGAGTGCGATTGGAATTGGAGCCGCTTTGTTACAGGAAGGAAAAGACGATGCTTCGGTTTTGAAACCTGTGGCATACGCAAGCAAGAAATTACTACAGGCGGAGAGGAATTATTCAACTGTCGAGAGAGAGTGCTTGTCCCTTGTATGGGCAGTGCAAAAATTTCAGCCTATTTGTATGGAGTTAAGTTTCGGGTCCAGTCGGATCATCAGCCCTTGATGTTCCTGGCTACTTCTCAGAAGCTCAACGCCCGTTTGATGCGTGGTCGTTGTTACTTCAACCATATAATTTCACAGTAGAGTACATTCCTGGGAAGGAAAATGTTGGAGCGGATTTCTTATCAAGACACCCAGCTCCTGAAGAAGAAGAATGAATCATCTGGATTAAACTCACGGTATAGAAGAGTGAGATGGACTACTCTCTTAAGAGGGGGCCTATGTCACAAAATGAAACCGTGCGTTTACCCAGCTGATTGTTAGGGAGGATTTTTTGATTAACCGGACTATCTGCTAAGCAACCAGTGTTTCAACTAATACAGAGAAAACATTCATAGTTGGGGCTGCACGTGTTTCCAAAAACAGGTCGGGCAGAAATAACAGTTGTACTTGTACATATGGTTGACGGATTGGCCACCCTCGGAAGTGCGGGAAACGAATCCCGACATCGCCTTGACAAGTTTGTCAACATTTGAATACAGATGGAAGCAGTGGGGTCATAGTGGCAATCGGATGCTGGCCGTCACCTGTCGGACAAAATTAACAAGTGGAAGATGTATAGAGGAAGTGAGTGCGCTGAATCATACATCTCGTTGACAAGTCAAAAACATATCAGAGGGAAAACGGAAGTACTTAGCACGGAAGTAACAGTACATAGGTCAATTCGTAGTTTCCGGAACATCGAGAAGATTGACAGCTGGTTATTTGCCACTGTTGTTGCGATCATACAGGAACTCGCTGGCTTGTTTTGGGAATCTAAACAATTGATGACAACTTTGACAATGACTCAAGCCAGGAAAAATCGATTCCTGACAATGGATGATATGCGCAAATAACACCTGCAGGACGTCACCCATATCACGTGACCAATGTTAGGGGTTTGCCAGAAAACCATGATTGGAGATGGGGAGTTGACCAAAAACCGTGGATTATGATGGACGTGTTTGTGGGAGAGCTCTACAGTGTTAGATTAATTTAAGATTAACTAGCATGTGCCGTTATGGCAAAGTGTAGTAGCCATCCCGGGAATGAGGCGGTTTTTACATAAGGTTCCCTACCAGATCCAAGGAAACTCAACAAGTTTTTGGGAAAAAATCAAATCCAAAAGGGAAGAACACCAGTTCAAGAGTCACTAGAGTTGCATACAGAACGTAACTTACGCTAGAAGGAAATTGATTCATCAAAGAGAGTGATGCATACTGATGCACCACACAGCATTAGACAGTAGTAACGAACCGAGAACCGGCTAAGAGTACCTAGTGTTAGTACAGCAACAATTAACATTAGAAATTAGCACTTATGGACTGAATGGTTCGATGTGCAACGAAGATGATCTGTCGACTAACTAACTAACTAACTAACTGCGTACACACTACAAAAAACTTGTGCAGTTTGTTAAGGAACGTTAGGAACGGACATTGTGTAGAGTGCAACCGGTCCATGATTAACTGTTAATACCACCGGTGTCTATTTCGGATGTTCATGAAATTGGATTACCAGAGGTCTACAGAGGCAAAGCAGTATCCGGCAAGATGGTTTCGGCAACGGGTGAGAAGTACATGTTCTGACGTAACGTGCTGTGGTCTATCTTTGCTGGGATCAGCTGACTGGGTTGCTGTCTGAGAGTCAGAGTCTACACACTTTATAGAACACGTCACACATTTTCTTCACATACACGTCTCATATACGTTACACTTTTTCTTTTAATAAATTAATCTTTATTAATCTTTAGAAGCAAGAGTTGTTGAGTATGTTGCGTTGGGGAAGTATGAGAAGGGGGCATAGTACGACAGTGTGAGAGTGATAGGAAAAGGTGTCCATAGGCTGATGGAGTGTGTTGGACGGAAGCTGGTGGATTCTCCAGAATATTGAGAGGAAAAAATATTATAATGTGGGTGTCGACTCTCTTCACTCCAGGGACGACACTGTAAAGGAGGACACGACGTGGAGACAATGGCGAAACATGACCGCCCACGCTTATCGGCATGGCACATGAAGATGATGTCTTATATGAGGTGATGCACATCTCCCCGATACTACAGGTGCTGTTTTTTTTTCCAGTATGGGTTCGTTGTTAATCTTCTGTCTTAGCCACCAATACAAATTTCATCCAGGAATTTAAGTAACTGTCTTGGGTAACTGTCGTATGCCATTTATATAATCTATGAAACGCATATTACGTCTTATTTGTTCGTTGAAACAATACATGTTTATGTCAGTGGTTTTAAAGAAAACATTGCTTCTCATGCTCCACTTTCTTTTTAAACCAAACTGTTCTTCTGAAAGTGCTGTCTATTACGGATGCATGTTATTGATTCAAATTCACATAGATTCCCGATTCCGATTCCATTTCAAAAACAAAAATTCCAAATTCGACCTCGTCTAACCTGCTTCATCAGCTGTGGTTATTGTTGAGGTACGTAGTTTTTGTGGGTTTATTACCTAGAGTGTTTTACTTCCTACTTTAAGCAACAGGGATGTGGTTCCTGATACACTTGTTGCAAGCAAATTGAATAGGCAGAGTAACTAGCAACGATTGCCTGGTGTAGTAGGATTAGGGAAGAAGGCACCATCTGTCAATATATTGATATGTCTATATCCACCCAAAACTCCCTAAACTTTCCCCAAACATCTGTTAATCTAGACTTGGTAACAGACCAGTTTCAATATTGATTTAACTAAAATGACCGTGGTTAACAGCAGCTGAAAAATGCTGGTGTTGACTGCAACGTCCTGTAAGGGATATGCAACATTAAATTTAAAAAAAATTAAAATAAAGCCTCAAACATAACACAAGTCTAGGAGAATATGTATATCCACATATTGAGAGCAGCCATCTATATAAGCAACAACAAGAGTTCTATATGCCACCTATTTATGGAATTAAAGGGGAACAGCCTACTCTCTGCCCTGTTTGTTCATGTTTATTACTACATATATTTAAAACCACACACACACACGCAAGCACGCACGCACGCACGCACGCACACGCACACGCACACACACACACACACACACACACACACACACACACACACACACACACACAGTAACTTCATAGATGGCACATGGAAATATTTAATTATACATATTGTTGAATTATCAAACTGTATATTATACTGAACATGTCCAAGGCTGACTGGCGGCATATGTACGAGGGGAAGTCAATAAGTAAGTCACAAATGGCAGTAGAATTATAACTATATATGATAGCAACTTGAAACCAGTTTCTTTTTACACAAACATTGTTCCTTTATTTCTCAACATAATTTCCATCAACATTGATGCACTTATTACATCGTTTTATCAGTCCTCCCAAACCGACAGCATAAAACTGCGTGCTCTGTTTTCTAAACCACGTATTTTTCACTTCTCATTCAAATTCGGCGTCATTCGCGAAATGTCTCCCGCCAAGGTGGATTTTCAGTGGACCAAAAAGGTGGACATCGCTAGGGGCTAATTCGGGGCTGTAAGGTAGTTGGTTAATTTGCTCCTGAGTTAATCAAGCCGTATGTGGTCTGGCATTGTCATGAAGAAGCAACGCTCCTCTAGTCAGCAGTCCTGGAAGTTCTCTTTGAATTGCATCATGAAGCATCGATAGAACTCCACAGTACGATTCACAATTCACCTTGTCACCTTTCTTCTTAAAATTGGATAAAAACACTCCTTGACATTCCCAGAACACTCAGCATAACCTTCCCTGCTGATGGCGTAACGTGGAATTTTTGGGCAAAAGGCGAAGAACGATGTTTTCTACCCAGCTACGGGGTAAACATTTGTCAGCATAAACAGGAAGCAGTTCATTATGAATGTCCTTTGCAGGCAGTTCTTTTGCCCACAAAAAGCACAACAGCACGTTGCTCTTTGGTTGTACACTCCTCAAGTATAGTCGCCATTTTGTTTATGCACTGCGCATGTGCATGAGACACCTACCGCCACCTGACGATCGGTATTATAAAGTTCGATGTTGCTGTCACCTAAGGACACCGGTAAAAAGCACCACTACATTTACCTGCCATCCCACAGAACTGTGTGACTTACTTATTGACTCGCCCTCGTATATGGCAGATGGATATTAAACGTTGAGAGAATGTTTAGCACAACTGAGCAGTAGAGGCTATTCCAAAAGTTATAGAGGTCATAAGAAAGGTTGATGAGTAATAACCTTACAGAAACAATTCAGATCCGTAACATTTGGCACTCGACTTAAGAGACTTGAAAATTCTCAACTTGGTTTCTTCTCTTTAACCTAAAGAATTAGTAATCATCTCTAGATATTGTAAAAGTAAACAATATAGTGGATACGTCAGTTAGCATCAAAGTTTATCTGGTGAACATCACATAAAGATGGCACTGAGTTTTCATGAGAGTACCAGCTTTAAGCCAAACACTGTGTGTGATTTTCCTGTCTTTATTTTAATATGACCATGTTGTTTGTCCATCAAGCATGATGATGACCATTCATTTTATCCATTGGCGTTGAAAGTAAAGTATGAAGCCGTGAGTCCTACTATAGCTGATAGGCCTAATTTGGCTCGAAATGTTCTTTGAGAATGTGGCCAAAGAATGCTTGACGTTTCAGGAGGAGGATCACCTGCAGTGGCTTTTCTTTCCAGCCTTTTCTTCACAGCTATTGCAGTCCTGTTTGCTTCACAAGTGATTGCACCCTTTCGTAATGATGTACGCCACGAATTTGGGTCTTTGGCAGCAGTCTCCCAAGTGTCATGATGAATTCCAAAAGCTTTTAGTGAGATCTTCAGCGTGTCTCTAAAGCGTTTCCGCTTGCCGGCCTGGGAGCGTTTAATACAACACAGCTCGCCGTAAAAGATTCGTTTAGAGAACCTGTGATCTGGCATACGAGTTAAGTGACCAGCCCAGCGAATCTGATTCTTCATTAATATAGTGTGGATACTAGGCATGGACGCTCTTTCTAGAACTTCAGTGTCTGGGATCTTCTCCTACCATTTAATCTGCAGTGGATTCCTAAGGTAGACTGTGTGGAAGTGACTTAATTTCTAGCGTGTCGCTGGTAAACAGTCAAGGTTTCACAAGAATATAACAATTTGGATAATACAAGGATTGGGGGTTTCCTTAACGTTTGTAAAGGTGGACTATTGACGCGTCATTGATATCTTGTGGCATAGTCTCTTTCACCCATATGTTTATAAATACTAGGTGAAGCTGCTCTTTTAGAACCGGTCAACCTGCTTTGTATATCTCTGCAGGAATGGAGTCAGGACCAGGCACCATGCCGCTGGGAAGTTACTGGATGGCTTTGTTTACTTCCAGTATGGTTGGCAGGTCAGCAAGAGTATCGTTAATTGGGACTTGAGGAAGGCAGTTGATGGCTTCATCATCGATGGAGGAGGTTGAATTCAAAATGGTGCTAAAATGCTCTGCCCAGCGTTGAAGCTGAACTGCTTTTTAGACTTTCAGCTTTGCGTGCAGGCTTATTCCATTTCTGTCCCACACATTCTTGTACAGTCTGCCAATGGCCACGCTGGTCTTGGAGTTTCTTGCATTCACTTCGTCATCAATTGTGGCAGCTTGGGATACAGTGCTGCCAAGAAAGGTGAATTTGTCCACAACACTTAGTCTATGACCATTCACTGTGATTTTCGGCGTGGTGTTATTAATCCCTGGAGCTGGCTGGTACATAACTACAGTTTTCTCCAAGTTTACATTGAGCCCAAAGTTGGCACAGGCATATGAGAAATTTGAAACATTTTGTTACATGTCTACCTCTGAGTTGGCATATAGAGCACAATCATCAGCAAACAGGAGCTCTCTGACGGTGTCGCTCGTAGTTTTGGTTTTATCTTTCACCTTCTGAGATTGAACAACTTTCCATCCACGCGGTAGTTGATGTCTATTCCAGTGTCGTTGTTTTTGAAGGCATTCGTCAGCATAGCTGAAAACATGAGGCTGAACAGTCTTGGTGCCAGGACACAGCCTTGTTTCACTCTATCGGTGACATGAAAGGGCTCAGACAGCACACTGTTTTCCTGAACTCTTGCATGTAGTTTTTTTTTTCTTTTTTCCCCGCATATCCTTACAGGACATCGCTGTGAACATCACCATCTTTCAGCTGATTGTAGATTTCTTGGCAAGATTCCGCTCAGTAGCTTGCATGAGTAGCATCATGAAATAGCCTCACTATTTGGACAAACTTTCGTGGACAGCGATATTTCGCCATAATCTCCCATAGTCCTTCTCTGCTAACTCTATCAAAAGCCTTGGTAAGATCAATGAAAGTGTAGAACATTTCGGAATTCTGTTCCTGACATTTCTCTTTCAGCTGCTTTGCAGCGAAAATCATGTCAACAGTTCCTCGTTCTTTTCTGAAACCACACAGGCTCCCGGGAAGAAGACCTTGGCCGAGACAGGCTTGTCAGGCGGTTGAGAAAGATTTTGGCGAATATGTTCCCTGAAACTGAGAGCACGGAGTTGCCTCCATGGTTGTCACAGAATTGGCGGTTTCATTAACGTTTGTAAAGGTGGACTATTGTCGCGTCCTTGAAATCTTGTGGCATAGTTTCTTTCATCCATATGTTTATAAAAACATGGTAAAGCTGCTCTATTAGAACCGGTCCACCTGCTTTATATATCTGGGCCGGGATGGGGTCAGGACCAGGCGCCATGGCGCTGGAAAGTTACTGGATGGCTTTGTTTACTTCCTGTACGGTTGGCAGTTCAGCAAGAGTATCGTTAATTGGGATTTGAGGAAGGCAGTTGAGGCTTCATCATCGATGGAGGAGGTTGCATTTAAAATGTTGCTAAAATTATCTGCACAGCGTTGAAATATTTCATTCTTATCGGTGACCAATGTTCCCCCATCTTCACTAAGGAGCGGAACTATGCCTGGTTATGTAGGACCATAGCCACCATCAGTGAGTAGTAGAAGTTTTTCATGTCATGTCTGTCAGCAAATGTCTTGGAATCAACGACTGGCAAGAGAGGGTCAACCAGAGAGACGAATGGAGACGGATTGTATCTGCAGCAAAGAATCTCAATGGCTCGGAACGCTGAAGAAGAAGAAGTCTGTCAGCAAATACTTGAATCTCATCAGTTTGTTGCTTAGTTAAGAGTACCGCATCTGCAGACGTTTCTGCTTCACTACTCTCCGGATGTTATTGAAATCATCTTTTTTTTAATGTTGACTTTCGGTCGTTCAAATATGCCTTGAGGACGACGAGCCGTCTCTATCAAGTAGGGTGAGTACACTCCATGTTCAGATAGTTAAGGGAATATGGTATGCTTTTTTGTGTGTGCTTTACTTGCTTTTACTTTAGTTGTTTATCGACCGTAGTATAGGGTACCCACCAACCACAACTAGCTGGTTAGGTAATGATGGAGCAGAGAATGTTTAGGGCACCTTGTCCAACCCCTTCTTCATGCTATGGAGGTGAGCAGTGCTTTCCTAAAGAGCGCTGCTCAGTCGCTCAGCGGACTGTCGAATCCCACTGCTGCTCCGGTCAGTAGAAGACGACCATATGGCCTGAGTCGCCTGTGTGCAGGTCTGCGACAACGACTGTCAGCGTACCCACGCTTGCCGCTTCGCCGCTCGCCAATCGCCACATGGCTTGAAGGTGATAGATGAAGCTGGATTAAGAATGACTAGCACAATGAATTGGATTAAAGTGAGGAAGAGTTGCGCAATTCGTCGACTACACTCTCTCGCCTGAGTCCATCTGAATCCAGTCAAAACGACTGGAGACGAATACAGGTGCAGTGGATAATCAGGGCGCTCTACGCGTCTTGCCGTGCTCATAACGTTCCACAACGCTTTGCAGGTAAAAGTCGTTTTGCCCGTTGAAATATCAATGATTTCTTCCGTGCAGTCTGCCAAATCCTGTCTTCACATGCTGGTTAGGCATACACTAGCTCACCGATTTATTTGTGGCCAAATCGGCTACCCACGCCCGGTTTAGCCAGCCGGTCACAGCTGTTGCCCGGGGGGAAAGAGGGGGGAAAAGGGGGGGGGGGAGGTTGGCCGCTGACGCATGCTGACAGCTACTAGGAGCCATAAACGTGAACTGGATGTCAGACTTGGACCAGTAGGGAATGGTCCCTTAAAAGGGCGTGAAAGCCATTCTTACCAAAGGTACTACTAATGCCTGACATCCCAGACCCCCACTATGACCATGACTATGACTATGATCATAATATACAACTGTGATCAACATTGTTGTGTCTTATAATCTTGACATATTGTCATCAAATGCAACTTGATCATCTTTAATATGTCATCAGAAAATGCAATTGTTGGCAGTCATGACTGGTGACTTTACTATCTTTGGTACATTAACAGCAAAATTTGATAATCATGATTGATGACTTGAAAATCTTTCATATATTTATGCGGAACCCCAACACAATTTTCTGGTTTAGGAAAGCTCCAGCCTATGCGACTAAGGATCTTGTTTCTGGGCCTGTCCATATTAATTATGAGATGTATGTGCTCTGTTTCCCTGTCGCCAACTAATGTCCGACTTGACAAGGTTTCAACTCGCTTCCTGCCTCACACCGAATCTACTGTCCAGCCTGGAATCTTGCAGATTGAATTGCTGGCAGGAGTATTCTATGTTTTGGCGGCAGGAGATGTCGGGCTGAGTTGTCACCACATTTCTTTTATCTTGGCCAAGTTTCTTAATTGTTGGGCTCTGCTGAATATCTTTACCCTCCACTTTCTTTCCGATGTCTTCCATTATAACAGGTTCTAGTATTTCTTCATAAATTGACTGTTCTATACTGATTTTTATCTCTATTGCGCGGTCCCTGTTGTTTGTGAAGGAAGACGATTCCACTTTAGTTAAAACGATTGGTGTGCTACAAGTTGTTTCGAAATGTATTTACAGCGTCGGTGAGCTAGTGGTAGTTCTCCTGTATCTCTGCACTGGGACATTAGGGCCCATTTAGTTACATCATGAAGAAACTAACGAAGTAGAACATTATATACAACGGTAAGAAAAAGATAGGCAGCATTCTTTGGCCATGTCATGAGAAAAGAGGCACTGGGAAATATCGGAAATACTGGCAAGGTTAGTGGAAAAAGAGGTAAAGGCAAACCGAAAGAAATCATGCTAGATCAGTGGTTCTCAACCTTTTTTGGCCCGTTCCCCCCTTCACCATATTTTCAGAACGTCATTCCCCCCCCCCCCCCCCCCCACCCCTCCAACTTTCCAAAAACATGCCTATAATAGTGAAAATACTTATTTTCTTCCATAGTTGTACATAACCTTCACATGTAAAGATACATTTTATAGTGTAGTTTTCTACAGTTAATAGCAAATGAGTATGCTGATGGATATTAAAACTTAAATAAACAAACTGTTAAAACGTCAAAGAATTGTAGCTTAATATACGACACCAGGATGCCAGAAAATTGTGCTTCATCAAACAAAACGCTCATTACAAAACCTGGATATTGTAGATTCGTAATTTAAATGAAAATTGTAATCAATGAGAACACTGTGATTGTTTTTCCGGCAGCAATTCTGAAATACGCGGAGGAGTGCTTGAAAGGGCACAACGGAGATCGTTTTCAACATCTATTCTGTTGCGTCGTTTCGTTTTAATTTCTAGCAGAGCTGAAAAGCCTGACTCACAAAGATATGTTGACGCAAATGGAAGCAATGCACGGATTGCTTTTTCTGCCACTTTTGGGAATGAACCGCACATTAAAGGCCAAAATTCCGTGATTGGTTTCTCACTGAACACATCCCTTGCCCCCGAATCATTTTTCATCTCCAGAAATTCATCTTGACAATCATCAGAAACTTTTTCAACTGATAATTTGAATGGGTTTCGCACCAAATCCAGCTCATCACTAAGTTCAGGAAAATATCGCTTAAATTCATTTTCTAGCGCTGTCAAATGCTGCACAATTACATTTTTTGCAAATTGTGGAAGTACTTGGTCTTTACCATCAACAACGAGAACGGACGACAGCTTCTCAAACATTGCAACATTTGTCATATTGACCTTTCTTTTCCAGTTTTCCAGCTTGCTCATAAAAGCTCTCAAGGCATCCACAAATTGTATGGTATTTGTATTCCTTCCTTGCATCTGAAGATTGAGTTTATTCAACTGCTCAAAAATACCAACTAAATAGGCAAGGCGCATGATCCATTCCTCATCATCCAGCCAGGCGAAAAAGTCCATCTTACCCTGAACTTCAAAAATTAATTTGAGCTCGTCTCTCAGCTCATATACTCGCGCAGTTACATTTCCTCTTGACAGCCATCGAACATTTGTGTGGAAAAGAAGCAAATGGTGGCCTGCATCCATGTCAACGCATAACTGCTTAAAAAGCCGTGAGTTGAGAGCTCCTCCTTTGATAAAATTCACTATCTGAACGGTTTGATCCAAAACCTTCCCCAAAGGAGCTGCAAGTGTTTTGGAGGCCAGTGCTTGACGATGGATCATGCAATGAATGCCTTTCACTTTTGGGGCACGTTTCTTTGGTCCCCAACATAGCTGGTGCTCCATCTGTACAGCACCCACACATATTATCCCATAAAAGATTTTCTGATTCAAGGAAAGATGAAACCTTTTCCAAAATATCAGAGGCCATGGTAGTTGTTTCAAGAGGAGAACAAAAAAGAAGTTCTTCTTTAAATGATCCTGAATGCACATACCTTGCAAACACTATCAACTGAGAACACGATGCCACATCAGTCGATTCATCAATTTGAATTGAATAGAGCCCAAATACTGCAGACTTGATCTCTTGCACAACTTGATCCTTGATGTCATCTGCCATATCGCTGATCCTCCTTTGAACAGTGTCGTTTGATAGTGAAACCGCTGCAAGTTTTTTTCTCTGATTCATCTCCCAACACCTGCCTGTACGGAGGGGAACCACCAGTCTGCACACCAATAAGCCAGACATGGGACAACGGATACTCACGCAAAACTCAGGTCCTGTATGACATCACACTGATGTTGGACAACAGGATGCCTTCGTCCGACATACAGGACTTCGCGTTGGAGCTCAAGCCAATGAACACAAGCAAGCAAGCAAGCATCTCCCAACACAATTTCCACCATCTTGAGACAACAAGGTTTGATCAAAGATTCCCCGATTGTATGTGGTTTTTTCTGCTTCTCTATCTCCAGTGCTACGACATAGGAAGCTTCAGTAACCTTTTGGTTTGTTTCTTGGAATACCCCTGTTAAATCCAGTCTCATCCTTTTTACAGCATTCCCAAGACATTTCAAAATAGGTTTCGTCCTTGTCCTTGTATTGAGGATGAACATTCAACAAATGATTCCTCAACTGTGTCGGTTTCATAGAATCATTTGACAAACTTTTACTACAAATAACACACTGAGGTCGTTCTTCTCCGTTGATGACGATATTTGTGAATCCATAATTCAAATAAGACAGGTCATACTTTCGTTTCTTGACACTCATCATGGGCTTCAGATTCTATAAATATAAAACGATAAAGTCAAGATCAACACACATAAACACCCACAGACGTGTATACACACCCACACGCACATATATACGTATACATACACACACATACACACACACACATTATATTGCATATCCTATTTACAGTACATCGCTGTCAACACCAGCATTTTACTGCTGTTGTTGATGTCTGGGCAAGTTTTACGTTCAGTAGTTTGTCATTGATTTCTGAACGACCGGCTCCAATAACAACACGCTAAAACCCCAGCACAATGTGGTCTGCAGTTAAATCAGTCACCGCTGGCAAGCCTTTAGGCCACGGAGACGGTGATATATATATATATATATATATATATATATATATATATATATATATATATATATATATATATATATATATATATATATATATATATACTAGCTGACCCGGCCCGGCTTCGCCCAGGCCCTGGTGGGGAGCATCTAATTTAATTCATATAAGTAGTCATATAAGTTCTCGTTCCAGTTAACGACTATCTGTCTGTCTGTCTGTCTGTCTGTCTGTCTGTCTGTCTGTCTGTCTGTCTGTCTGTCTGTCTGACCCAGCCCGGCATCACCCAGCTCCTGGTGTGGGGCATCTCATTTAATTCATATAAGTAGTCATATAAGCTCCCGTTCCCGTTCCTGACTATCTATCTGTCTGTCTGTCTGTCTGTCTGATCCGGCCCGGCTTCGCCCTGCCCCTGATGGGGAGCATCTAATTTAATTCATATAAGTAGTCATATAAGTTCCCGTTCCCGTCTGTCTGTCTGTCTGTCTGTCTGTCTGTCTGTCTGTCTGTCTGTCCGTCTGTCTGTCTGTCTGTCTGTCTGACCCGACCCGACTTCGCCCAGTCCCTGGTGGGGAGCATCTCATTTAATTCATATAAGTAGTCATATAAGCTCCCGTTCCCGACTGTCTGTCTGTCTGTCTGTCTGTCTGTCTGTCTGTCTGATCCGGCCCGGCTTCGCCCAGCCCCTGATGGGGAGCATCTAATTTAATTTATATAAGTAGTCATGTAAGTTCCCGTTCCCGACTGTCTGTCTGTCTGTCTGTCTGTCTGTCTGTCTGTCTGTCTGTCTGTCTGTCTGTCTGTCTGTTTGTCTGTCTGTCTGCCTGTCTGTCTGTCCGCCTGCCTGTCTGTCTGTCCCTCCCTCTCTGTCTGTCTGTCTGTCTGTCTGCCTGTCTGTCTAATCATTTATTGGTTGCAGTTAGAACAACCTTAGATAAACGAAGACCAACTTACAAAAAGCATTAGAAAGAGCACTTGAAAGATCTTTACATCTTTCCCAACAATTAACTTGGGTAAATGGAGCGGCGGCAGCAGCAGCAGCAGAAGAAGGAAAAGGAGGAGTAGGAGCTGGGAGGAGGAAGAGGGAGGTGGAGGAGGAGGGAGGAGGAGGGGGAGGGAGGAAGAGATAGGCGGAGAGAGGAGGAGGAGGGAAGAGGAGGGAGGAGGAGGGAGGAGGGGGAGTAGGGAGGAATAGGAGGGAGGAGGATGGATTAGGAGGAGGAGAGAGGAGGAGGAGGGAGGAGGAGGAGGTAGGAGGAGGGAGGAGGAGGGAGGAGGAGGAGGGGAGGAGGAGTAGGGAGGAGGAGGAAGAGGGAGGAGGAGGGAGGAGGAAGGAGGAGGAAGAGGGAGGAGGAAGAGGGAGGAGGAGGGAGAAGGAGGGAGGAGAAGAACGCAGGAGGAGGAGGGGGAGGAGGAGGGAGGAGGAGGAGGGAGGAGGAGAGGGAGGAGGAGGGAGGAGAAGGAGAGAGGAGGAGGAGGGAGGAGGCGGAGGGAGAAGGAGGGAGTAGGAAGAGGGAGAAGGAGGAGGGAGGAGGAGGGGGAGGGGGGAGGATGAGGAGGGGGAGAAGGAAGAGGGAGGTGGAGGAGGGAGGTGGAGGAGGGAGGTGGAGGGAGGAGGAGGGAGAAGGAAGGAAGACTGAGGAGGTAGAGGGAGGATGAGGAGGGAGGAGAAAGAGGAGGGAGGAGGAGAAGGGAGGAGGAGGGAGGAGAAGGGGGATAAGTGAGGAGGAAGGAGGAAGAGGGAGGAGGTAGAGGGAGGAGGAGGGACGAGGAGGAGGGAGGAGGAGGGATGAGGGGGAGGACGTACGAGGAGGAGGGAGGAGGAGGGATGAGGAGGAGGGAGTAGGAGAGAAGAGGAGAAGGAGGAGGGAGAAGGAGGAGGGAGGAGGGAGGAGAAGGAGGGGATGAGGAGTAGGGAGGATGAGGAGGGAGGAGGAGGAAGAGGGAGGAGGAGGAGGGATGAGGAGGGAGGAGGTAGAGGGAGGAGGAGGAGGGAGGAGGAGAGAGGATGAGGAGGGAGGAGGAGAAGGGAGGAGGAGGGATGAGGAGGAGCGAGGAGGAGAGGGAGGAGGAGAGGGACGAGGAGGGGGAGGAGGTAGGAGGAGGGGGAGTAAGAGGGAGGAGAAGGGGGAGGAGGGATGAGGGGGAGGACGTAGGAGGAGGAGGGAGGAGGAGGTAGTAGGAGGAGAGAGGAGGAGAAGGGAGGAGGAAGGAAGAGGAGTGATTAGGAGGAGGAAGGAGGGCGAGGAGGTACGAGGAGGAAGAGGGAGGAGGAGGAAGGAGGGGGAGGAAGGAGGAGGAAGAGGGAGGAGGAGGGAGGAGGAGGAGAAATAGGGAGGAGGAGGAAGGAGAGGGGAAGAGGAAGAGGGTAGGAGGAGGAGGAGGGGAGAGGAGGATGAGGAGGATTATAACGCATATGCCTGTAGATAACTGCAGCGAAAAGGTGGGTCTGTCTATCTATCTGACCCGGCGTGGCTTCGCCCAGCTCCTGGCGGGTAGCGTCTCATTAAATTCATACAACAAAAAAAAAAGTAACTTAAAAGAATGTCCTTCCACACACCATCCATTATTTTTAATGAAAACTGTATTTAATCACCAACATGACTGTAGACAACTTCTTAAGCATAAAAAGATGAGTTACAATGTTATGCATTGTGCATTATTTTTATGAAAAATGTGAAAATGCCTTAGAGTTTGTATCATTATTTATTATAACTCATATGCCGGTACATAACTATAGACAAAGAGTTTATAAATCTTTGAAAAAGATGCAACAATATGACTATAAGGTATACAGAAAAGTTATTAAAAGTTATACCCCTTGAAATAACTTTTCTAGAGTTAAGTCCCCTCGCTGTATATAAGATTATAATGTAAAATGAAAAATTAATTAATATTAAGTAAACAGCCGATTTCACACTAAAGAAATATCACAGTTGGCTGCGTTGGAATGAAAGGAAGGCGTGTAGAAAATTTCATCTCAATTGGATGGGCCGTTCGCGAACGCATAAAGGACATACATACAGACATAAAGACGGAGATCCTATTTTATATATAAGATATGCCAGTCTCCCTGATGAAGGAGTTAAGGACGCTGTTCGTAATCCCGTATACCCAGGTACGAAACACAGCTGCGCGAGATTCGCCAGCGGATCGCGTTGCATCAGTTTCTTATGGAAAAGTATGTGAGCCGAACGTTCAGAAAGCAATAGCAAACCACTGAACATAAAACTTGCCAAGACATCAACTGCAGCTGTAAAATGCTGGTGTTGACTGCAATGCCCTGTAAATAGGATATGCAATATATATATATATATATATATATATATATATATATATATATATATATATATATATATATATATATATATCCACGAGTCAACTTACGTCTTAAAAAGACAGTCTCCTTACCTCCGCAAAAATAATAATTTGAAAAGCTGAGACGTGTAGATTCGTAAACAATGGAGGGATCTCGGTAATCAGTTTCTGTTTTAATGCGATCTTGAAATAATCGGGAAATTTAACATGATGAGTACTCTAAACCTCATTAAAATGGAGAAGCAATAACAAAAAAATGTAAGTTACCGCAAAAAAAATTTCTGGTAAAATACGGCAACTTAAATCATAGAGGCTAGGTAGAAGATGGCTGTGCTAGATGGATTGTGACATGGACCTCAGCAGAATTGACCCAGAACACGAACTGCCGAGATCTGTGAGAAGACATGAACGCCTATGCTAGTTGGCATGCCATACAATGATGATAATAACATGCCAGGTGGGCATTACGATCTCAAGCTTCCACTAGCACAATGCAATGCAGCGATATAGATTTAAGATGGTTTCCGTGGCCGCGTGGCAGTCTATCCGTTAGTAATTTGAACTAGTTAACACAGCGTCTTCGTTCCCTTGATAACTGCAATTATCTCCCGTGAGCCAGAGTTCAGAACTCTTGACAAGATAAAACGCTTTTGGATACTTCATTTAGAGTCTGTTGTTATTTCTTTTATGTTAGTTATTAAATTTATTGAGTGCGTTCTACTTCAGACCCAGGCATTGACAATTCAAGTTTCCATATCTTAACACGGTGTAACTTGAATTAGCTACCTCGGCATTTCATTCCCTTGATAACAGTGCAATTATCTCCTTTTGGCCCCCCCCCCCCGCACACACACACACCCACCCACCCACCCACCCACCCACCCACACACACACACACACACACACACACACACACACACACACGTAGCCTACTATTGACAAGATTTACAGCTTGCGAATACGTGTTGTATGCAGGGTTATTAATTTAAAAAAAAAAATGTTAGTTATTAAATTCTGTTAGTTTGTTGCACTTCTGATGATGGCATTACAATTCCATGTTTTCTCTACCGCTATGCTATGCGACGACATAGATTTGAACTAGTTTCATTTACAGCCTAACCCCTATGTAAATTGAACTAGCTAAACTCAGCACAATGATGCCCTTGATAACAGTGCAATTATCTTTCTTGGCCCAGGCTTCAAAACTCTTGATAAGATGTAGAAAATTATCCAGCTGGCTAATTCATTTGAACACGTCTTATATGGGCTTCACCTGGCGGTCTTCCGGAGCTTGCAAATGCCAAATATCATTTCCCGTTCGCGTGACCAGTTGCCACATATGTGGTTTTATGCCATGATCGGTTGTATATGATGTGTGTGTGTGTGTGTATGTGTGTGTGTGTAAGTGTGTCAATTGTTATTAAATATGTATGTTGTAGATAAATATAGGTCTCTGACTGTCATAATAAGTGTGTATGTATGTATGTATGTATGTATGTGTATGTGTATATGTATGTATGTGCACGTGTATGTGTGTGTGTTTGTGTGTGTGTGTGTGTGTGTATGTGTGTGTATGTGTGTGTGTGCGTGCGTGTGTGGTGTATATATAAGAAATGATATCTCATTCTGATACATCATATTACATCCAGTTATCGTAAAATGCATAACAAGACCCACTACTTCTGTTGGAGGTGTGGAAAAAAAATCATCCATACTCAGATGAAAAACGTGGACCAGATGTGCACACCCAAGTTCACATTTAAGGCGCTATAATTGATCTAAGAAGGTTCAGAGAAGAAAGACAACATGCACAGGAAGAATGAGTCACCTGAGAGGTTTTTTCAGGAGATTCAGAAATTGTTTTCAGTGAAGGGACTGTGTCCACTCCAACAAACAAGGCTGCAACTCCTGCTTCATCTGCTGTTTCCACAAAATAAACATTTTTTGAAGTCATTAAACAAAATTACCCCTAATGAACGACAATCCCTTTCAGATTCATTTCATGGATAAGAACGCGCGTTCTTAAACATCCGGCGTGCTGATGCCGAGGCAAGTAGTTCAACCCCTTCACAGAACAGTTGGAATAAACTTTTGACTTCTTGTCCTTGACTTTGGGACGTACACTTAATATTACAAGTACCTTTGAAATCATGCATGCTGGTGAGGGACACTGATAAAAGGTAAAGCTAATCCATACGCAAATTTCAGTCCAGTGCTACTAAACGTTGTGTGTTGTGCTTGAATTCAACGCTAGCGAGCGCAAACATATCGGAAATGTGGCTGATCCGGTCACAGGATTATTAATCTGAGCCTGAGATGGACCCTAATTATAGCTTCTCTTTCGAGGTTGAACATGGTATGGGTAATGGAGAAAAGGCACACACTTTGGCAGGGGTGTCTTGGGCCTGAGGAATTAAGGCCGCCTGGCTAGTGCAGTACTGCGAACTGTGCATGTTAGGGTTTTCATTACCTAGTATTCTGCTGAAATATAATTTGTGGAGCCACCTCAATTATATCCAAGGCTGAGAAAACAGTTTGAACGAGATGACTATTTTATTTTCCTCATATCGGATCGGGTATAAATCAGTCACGTGGAAAACAATATATGTTATTTTTAATTGAAATTTAAAGTGGAAAATCGAATCACTGACCACACGTAAAAGGGCCCCGGTGGTCCGCATACTAGACGGCCTCGGCGGATCAAATATAAGAGGGAGTCCGTGGATCACATAAAGAGAACTGCTAACAGCCGAAAGGAAAATTACCCAGAACAAACCAGCAGAAGCCACGCATAAGACAGCAGAGGTGTCGCAAGCTGGAACCAAACCAAAAACCAATGTGAAACCTCAAGCCAAAGCCATCCGCCCACCAGGGTTGTCATTCTAGATGTTTGACATCTAGATCTAGATGTTAATACGTGCGCCCAGATGTGTGTGTGTGTATTTTTTTTTTTTTTTGACGTTTAGATGAAAGATGTAATTCCAGAAGTTTTTCATTTGGAATTAGAGTTTTTAAAGATTTTTCTTTTCTTTAGGTGTCATTTAATTATTGCTGTATAACATATGTATTAACCATTTTTTGTTTGGTCTGGGCGCGCGTAAATGTTAACTGCTATTATTTAAACTTTGAACTGACTCGGGGCAACGCTTAACAATTCGGCAGGCCCCCGGTATTGATTACAAGCGGGCGTAAATCATAGTAACATTATTTGAAGTGTAAACTCACTGTGTTGCGAATTATTACTATGATGCCGACTTTGTGATTCTTTTTCATGTGATTTTGTTTATAATTGCTCATCTTCATATGTGTCTTCCAATTGGAACAAATCTTTCAACATGCCAAAAGTAAAGCAATATGAACAAATATTTCGGAAAGAGTGGCTGTAGGATGACATAATTATAAACTGCGTAAGACTGGGTGTCAGCGTCCTGGGAACATGATAGAGAGGACAGATCCCAGAGACAGGACATAGTAGACGGGACATGGAAATAATAGACAGTACAGTACAGAACAACAGTCAGTAACGGACGGACTGACTTGAAGTGGAGGACAAAACGAGATCCCTTTCCTGAGACGCACTAGATATGGCCTACCATGACTAGCCTAAGACGACACGAGGACCCTGAAACGGCACGGGGTCAGAGACCACGTAATGCTTAACACAGGACGAAACCTAGGGGAGACGAGACTGGACTGTGAAAGAGAGAGGACGTGTCCGTGTGTTGGCTAGAGCGAGTGAACTGTATAATCGCTACAAATGTTTAATAGCACAGAGCGTTATTGTACGATATTGCGTGTGCGCTAGTTTGTGTGAACTAAGATGCTTTTGTGTGAGCTAGCGAGCGCATTGCTGATTGATACTCAGATTGTGTGACAATATTATTATATTCTACATTGTAGCTATTAAAAAGATACACATGTTACTCATAGTCTGTCGACTTTATTGTACATGTTAATTACCTGTCACGACACAAGACAAACGAGCGACGTGAAACGTTGACACTAGGTGATGGCAATTCATGGAGATGCGACTAAGGATCGTTGTAAATACTGCAAGTGCGAAATTAAAGCAAAAATACAAGACTTGAAGAATCATGAAGAGACCAAAAAACAAAAAAATGCAGTGCCATTCAGGGGTATTACACCGTTGACATCTGTTTTCAGAACTACACAGATTAATGAATAATCAAAAGTTGTTAAGTTGTCATTGTACAATTGCGAACTGTGACCATTTGATTGATGTGTTTAAAAACACTATTTCTGACAGTAAAGTTCTAAATGACGTAAAAATGCATCGCAGCAAGTGTTCAAATATTATCAGAAGTACTTTGTTTTCTTACTTTGAAGAAGATTTGATCAGTGACATTTCTACAAATACATATAGTTTATTATTAGACGAATCGAATAACATTTCTGTTCTGAAAGTGCTCTGTGTATGTGTTATATATTATAGCAACAGCAAAGACAAAGTAGTTTCTACATTTGTTGGACTAGTTCACTTGGAAAGTGTGATGCAGAAAGTACAGTTCAGGCACTGAAGAAACGTTTGGACAGTAAAGTTTTAGACTTGAAGAAGTTGGCTTCAATTGGGACCGATAATGCCACGGTATTTGTTGGCATCAACCTTGGCGTTTGTGCCAATTTGAAAGAAGATATCCCATCTTTAATCTTCATGAAATGTGCATGTTATTCCTTGCAGCTAGCATTATTACATGCCTCATCAAAATGTTTACCGCGGAATTTGGAATTCCTCATTTCTGAAACACATAACTGTTTTTCCAAATCATATGTCAGACAACAACAATACAACAATTTATATAAAGCATTAAATGATAGTTCCTCACCATTGAAAATTATATCATATTGCAAAACTAGATAGGTTATCCATTCAACCAGCTGTTGAAATAATTGTGAACAAATGGTTGGAGTTGAAGACACACTTCGAAATAACAAGACAAAATTAAAAGTGCTACATATCTGAAATACTATATGTAATGTATAGTGAAGAAAAAATTTAGCATTCCTTCTCTTTTTTACAACCCATTCTAAGTGAAGTGCAAAAAGTTAACAAACAGTTTGAATTTAAAAATGTTGATAAAGTTAAATTACTTGACGATCTCACTTTGCTATTTCACTCAACTGGTAAAAGATTTATATTGCCAACTTCTAAAGCTGTTTTGTTCACTTGCACTATAGAGAGCTATTTGGCTCCTAAGCCATACCTGGGATACCAAATCGAATAAAAAATTGAAGTTTAAAAACAAAAGGACTGTTAACAGAAAATGAAGAGAAAAACTTAAGACAGCGCTGTCAAGATTTTCTTGTCTCATTATTCAAGCAATTGAAGTAGAGACATCCTGAAAACTTAGATGTATTGAAAAAATATTTCACTCTTTTTCTGTTAACAACATACTTCAGCTAGTAAAGGACATACCTAAATATATTGTCAAGTTATGAAATATTTAGGGACTACTGATAATAGTGTGGCGGAAGCAGAATATCAGTTAACCAAAATAAATTTGGTTGACTGGACAAACAAAACAGAAACTGAAGCTTTTTGGAGTGAAGAGAGACCCTGCGTAGAACCATCATCAGAGAAGGCTCATTCAACGGCCAAGTGAACATCCAGGATCTACAACAGGTAGCAGCGAACCGCCAGACATGGAGAGCCATGACTTCTGCCCTATACGCCACCTTAGGCTCAAGAGGAAAGACTAACTAACTAAGACAATTTAAAGATGCTCCAGAAACAGTCCATTCTGTAAGCTCTTTGATTGTGCGATGTCTGCCATGATACTACCCCATTCAAATGCTGATGTAGAAAGAATTTTCAGTGCTATGAATTATATAAAATCTAAACTAAGAAATAGAATGAAACTTGACCTCTTGACAATAACATTTGACCTGATGAGAGTATAAAAATGCTGTTCAACTTATCAGCTCCCTGATCGTCTATTAAAAGAAACTGGAACAGCTAACGCATACCAGAGTCGTTTTGAATCTGAAGCTTCACCTTTATCATCCAAGCTAAGTTTATTCTGAGGATCTTGTGAGACAGACATCAGTGAAGATGAGAACATGCTTCTCTAGGGTAAGTCACGTCGATATCTATGTAATCACTTACTTTTTCCATCATGATGTTTTTCTAGATGTTTTACCAATACAATCTAGATATTTCTAGATGTTGATTGTTCCGTTTCTAGATGTTTTCTATCAAAGAAAAGTGGCAACCCTGTAGCCCACACACTAGATCCAAGAAATACGAGACTAAACCAATTGACTACTAGACGTCTGAAGAAAGTCTAGAGGAGGACTCCGACAGTTACCTCGAAAGATGGAGCAAACACTATGAACTCCGACGAGAAAGAGAGCGCAAAAAAGAATAAGAGCTGAGGTAATGTTTGCACAAGAAATGGCTGAGAAACTCGCAAGCCAGCAGAAGCCACGAGAAGAACCACAGTTGAGCCGCAAGCTGGATCCAAGCCAAAGACCAGTGAAACACCTCAACATGAAGCCAGCAACCCATTCTCAATGACAAATAAATTCAAGGGGAAACCAGTCTTCGACCGGAAATATGGCGCAAGCCTCGTCACTCTAGAGCCATTATAAGAACTGCAACGAATCAAAACAGACAAGCCAGAAGCCAACACCCCCCCCCCACCCCCACCCCCAAGAAAAAAAAACACGCCAGAGGACGGGCACAATGGAGAATCATCCGGCCAATCCGCTAGCTGCCATGACAGGCATAAACTCTTCAAGATTGAAAAGCCAGCTCACACTAGCGCATACGAAGGAACAAACATCCACAACTGACACCTGAATAATATGCAAGAGGGCATCGGTACACCACATGGGCTGAAACGCTTATCTGAGAGACAAAGGCCATGTATGTAGTTAAATGTGTGGATATTATTACTGTTATTAAGAAATTGTTTAAAAGCGGAGTTTAAAGGTGAGAGGATCATATTCATTGCACTGAGTGTTATCCCACACGGCTCGGTGTCTTTCTGCAGAGCGGCCTGCCGAAAGTATCACACAGAACACGAACCTCGTAGCTCCCAGCAACGACCTTCAGGACTCTCCGAGAAAGTTGCACTCGTGAACAGAATGACGTAGTCTGTAAACGAGCTTACAACCTTCACAACGCAAGACAGGTGGCTTAACCACTTCGCCATAGTGACACGCTTACACACATACGCACGCACGCGCGCAAGCGCGCGCACACACACACACACACACACACACACACACACACACACACACACACACCCCCCCCCCCCCACGTATTGAGAAATGTTCTATGGTAATACAGTACACATGTTTGAACCGTGTAGCCTTTTATAAACAATACTAACGAAAATCGTGGCATGTAAAGGTAAGTGCTACAGAACTTTACTTAATGTGCCGTGTGTTGGAAAGGTAACAATATATCAACAATCTAAAAAATCCGAACAGGGAGGAAAACTAGCTCTTAAACAACGTCTTGGAAACGAGAATACTTTGGCCACAAACAGTTGCACGTTACAGTATTTAGTAAGGATAGTAATGGGAGACAAGGTTCTTGGAATACACACATGAATTGTTTGGTGACGAATCCTGGATGGTAACCTTAACTTTTAATTTTTATGTTGTCTGGTTCGCCCAGTAGTATTTACTTTCTTCTCTTACTTCTATGAGCGCCAAACAATACTATGTTTGTTTATTTATGAACTGTCTTAGTGGCCTCAATGGGTTCCCCAATTGATATTTATGGTTCATGGAAGACGCGGCGGGAATTTACTAACATGATGGTGGATAGAGGAGAATAAAGACGACTTTGACATACAAATGCACGAGGTTGTCACGGAATTACCAGCATGATGGATTGCCAGAGACAGTCGTCTCTGGGCCGCCGCAACTCTTTATTGCTGGGGAAGGTTTTCCCTGATCAAACGCCGGCCAAAATTCTTTGAGTACAGGGGAAAGAATTCCCTTATCAAAGAGAGACCAGTCGGTATATGGTTTACCCCGATCCGAGAATGGGAGAAAGAGAGTCTATCTGCACCTGGTTTCTGGCCAAGTCGGTGACGTAATTCAGGCACACAGTTCTCGGCCGTCTGAATAAAAAGTTTGCAATCAGTGAGCCAGATGGATTGAAACGAAATGGAGTGTTTTTCTATTCCAGTTCTAATTAGGAAAAGAAACTACTGTGTCCAGTGTTGATTAAAGTCGACGGACATTTGTCCATAATGTGAATTTGTGGTTTCGATTCTAGAAGGGAATAGATTACATAAGGTATTTAATTGATAGAGATTATGTATAAGTAATTAAGGGCAGTGCTTCACAAATTGTCTGCAACGCGCGCCGGAATAATATCACCGGGAAAGGGAACCGAGTGGGGTTTACTCAGTTAGGCCAAATTGGGTTGCTTCAGAAATGTGTTCGCGAGGAAAATGTGATCAGCCAGTTCTGTGTTAGAAGAACGGCTGGCAGAAAATGGGAGATAGGTCTGTTAACGAAAGGGAAACCAATTGCAGTAGGGACTAATAATAGGCAGGTAATTGAATATGCACAATTGGGTGATACTTGGAATCGAGCGTGGTGATGGGGCGTTGTGGGAACCTATTATAGTAGCGGCCGCAGCAGCAGGCTGATGCGTTGCTTAGACTAGGTTGAGTGGTATATCGTTTAACTCAGGAGGTTAAGACCAATGTCGTGGGATGATATTCAGTGAGATTGAGGGTGGTTGGGGGATAAAGGAAATGTCAATAGTAGGATCTTCCGGTAGGGTGTCTACTGGGGTTTCTTCGCTTTCCTTTAGGCTTTCCTTTTCTTACCACTTCTCAGGCCAATGTGATGAACTCCTCTGCCTTAAGCCAGAGTTTATTTCTATGTTGATCAGGATATAAATATCTGAGTACGGCCTTCGGCCTACACTCTCATATAGTAGGTCTGAATCGGGTTTCTCTCACCTGGTGTTCTCTCTTCGATAGGTTCTATTGTATCTGAGAACTTAAGGACAACTCAGAGATGTGGACAATGACAGTAACACCGAGTACGGTTTTGCTAAATGGCCTCTGCAATTGGACCACGTTCCACAAAGAGGGTCTGCCAAATCGTAGTCTCGTCTAAGCCAAGATTGTCGATCATGGAAAGAACAGTTTGTCAGTGGTTGAGTTCCCAAAACAGCTGAGTTTAATGAACTGTTAATACCTCAATTGACCATGACTGTGTTATGTAGAGAGGTTAGAATAGTGAAGAGAATTAATTAGTAACATTTTCCAAAGAGACAGGAAGAATTTACTATAACAGATACCATCAGTTTTTTAGAGACCTTGCTAGACATGTGCAAGTGTTCCTATGTCACAGGATCTTTATGGAAGTATCGGGTACACCGTGTGTGCCGAACTCATGGACATTATTCTACCTCATTCAACATTAGTAACCAGGCACCCAGACTATCTACGATCAACTGGAAGAAGTCGACCCCTGGCCGGAGAGACGCTTCATTCGGTGAGGTCCCTCTGAACTTGCTGTGTTGTGATGTGGTATGGCCGGAACACTATGATGAAAGCGGAATTTGATCCTGAACTGAATGGTCTTATCTCGTATACACACTAGACTATACTACAGATGTTCTATATACATACATTGCACACACGTGACACTTTTCTTTATTACATTATTTTATCATTTGATAGAAGCCAGAGTTGTGTGGTATTTTCTGGAGGAATATGAACAGGGGTATTGTCCCGTGGTAAGAAGTGAGACAGATAGTGATCCAGAGACTGAAGGGGTTGTGTAGACAAAGGTCAATTAGATTCCCAAGCTGATGATATAGAATTAAAAGAGCGTGCTTGTTGATTCCTCTCACCCCAGGGACAACAGGTGACAGAGGTAAGAAAACCGGAGTACGCTTAGGAGTCGTTACAGCAGGTGGTGAGAACAATGTTCTGCAAAGGACTCTCTAAATGATGATAATACTGATACATATAAATATCAATATTGACAAGTGATGTTATTGGTCTTCTTTGCTGAGGAAATTAGTGTAGCCGTAACATACATTCGGTCCATTGTGGTAATAGTTCATTTAGAGCTGGCTTATTGTACTTTGTGTTTTATCCAGTCGCTACAACAGGAGATCGATAGCATAGTCGTTAGTGTCCTAGCCTACCAGGACAGTTGTACAAGTTCGATCCCTTACAATTAGTGGATTCCTGTTTCAGACCAATACTACCTTGGGGTCGATCCAGCCTCATACAATGGGTACCAGATGATTCTCATAATTTTATGGGAATCGTCTGTTAAAAGAAGAAGACGAGGAAGGGAACTGTCGACCTCAACACTTTATGTCGTTGTTTTAAACGTCAGACCCTAATATCAGCATCCGACACTAGGTTGTCAACTCTGGATACCTACACTTGGCCCAGTTAGTAACACATGTAATTGTGACCAATGAACGTATAAGACAAAGCTCGCCAGGGCAAAAGACGGCAAACTAAGACAAGGAACGCAAGTTAGTGCCTAGTACCTTGCTTAGAAACAAACGGATACAAACCAATACACTATACCTCCCATGTAAGTTGAAAAATATAAGTATACACAAACTGACACACCTTACCTCACAAATAAAATGAACTAAATTAAGGTATACACTCACTTATACATTATACCTCACAAGCAAAATGAAACACCATGTAAACAAACTCACACACTATATCTCACAGATATCATGAAACATATAGGTATACACAAACTCACACACTATACCTCGCAGGTCAAATGAAAGACAATGTATACACAAACACACACACTTACCCCATAAGTAAAATAAAACACATTGTGTCCACATCCTCTTTCAGCCTGGTCTGAGTTCGCTGTAAGATGTGTACACGTGACTCTACTTCCTTTTTCGTAGTATTTTATTTCATGACTAGTTGTTTTATTTGATATTGCCATATCTTAATGCAGTCACGATCCGTCTTATCTGTCCTAAACATCACAAATCTTCCTTCCTTCCTTCCTTCCTTCCTTCCTTCCTTCCTTCCTTCCTTCCTTCCTTCCTTCCTTCCTTCCTTCCTTCCTTCCTTCCTTCCTTCCTTCCTGCCTTCCTGCCTTCCTGCCTTCCTTCCTTCCTCCCTCCCTCTCTCCCTCCCTCCCTTCCTGCCTGCCTGCCTGCCTTCCTTCCTTCCTTCCTTCCTTCTTTTTCTTTCTCCCTTTCATATCCCAAATGGAGCAATGGCATCAACCAATTCACACCAGGCTATTCGTAGGCTTCTTAATGATTGCTTGAATTGTGAAGTTAAAATTGCCTGCAGCTTAAGGTAGTCAGTCTCTCGCGAACCTTCCTTAGTGATGTCTCACGACATGCATACTAGGTTACTGTCTCTGTACTATTTGCTGTTCTAATGGACCCCGCTAACATACGGGTGGTCTCACCAGGACATGAGCCTGCATATTTGCTTACTCATGGGATCTCTACACACTTCTTTGAAGCCTAAATGTTGAAATGTTATATCCATGACGGCAACCGCGACGAGCAGTGGCTAGGCGCATGCTTTCAAACCCGGGTGTACAGGGATCAAATTCACAATGACGCGGATTATTAAAATTGACATGAATTCTAAGTCGATTCATCCTAAAACAGGTACCATGAAATTACTCGTGAAGCTAAAGCGGCCAGTGTGATACCCACTACATCACTCCATGGTGCGCAGATTGGTCTGTTAAAATATAATTCTAACACCATGTGCCTTATACGACTAAGGCAGGTGAAAGGGCCCTTTAATTCTACTATATTCATGGCAATCAATGCCTCAATGGTTAATTCCCATATCCAAAACCATAACCGCGTTGGCGCAGTGGCTAGCACTCTTGTCTGTCGGCCCGGAGGTATGTTTTCGACTCCCCATTGCATGTTTATAAATGTACCTGGGCTCCTGATGGGACCAGACAAAATTAGGTAGCAGTAAATGTTATGGCCATAACAGGAGGGTGGAGTGAGTTTGACTACATCACCCATCCCGTGCTGATTGCCTATGAAACATTGCGGGTAGCACCTTATACACAATATTCCACAAAGTATAAAAAACAGGGTGCCGGTCTCCTTGGCGCAGGTCTTATGGAAGCGGTTCGTACTCTCCTATACCCGCGTTCGAAACACAGCTGTGCGCGATTCGGCAGCAGACCACGTTGCGTTGGTTTTGCGTTAGTATCAGTGCCCGTCGTCAGAAAGCAATGGCAAACTACTGAACGTAAACTTGCCAAGAGATCACAGCGGCAGAAATGCTGGTGTTGACTACGATGTGATGTAAATAGGATGTGCCAAAAAATGAACAAGGGTCCATCAATTTAAAAAAAAAAACGAAATGGATTCTTTTACACGGTTTAAGGCTGTCAACAACCTGAATGTACACAAGCATGCTGGTTCCTTCATTCACACCTCATAATCACAAACACGTCTTTGTGTGAATGGTAGACAAGGAATCACGATTTATTCTATATATTACATAGCTCGTCTTACGAGCATACACAAATGGCATTCAACACTCAAATACATTCTTTATATTCGCTACGTATAACTATGCCATCGCTAAACTACACAACTGGCGAGGGTAAACACACAGGTCTTGTCGCTCTAACTGTCGGGTCCGGTCTGCCTCAATTCACAGGTCTAGTCCAGCTACTCGTCCTCCGTTCTCGTGCGGTCAGCCGCACGGCGTGCTGGGTCACGTGTCACGTAGTTTAGTGGTCCAGTCCTCGTAGCCTACAGCTGTACTATAGTTCAGTCTGTTTACGGGTAGTCCCCGTGATTACCGTACTCTGTCCTATGTCGGGAGTTAATCCTGTTATGTCCTAGTCATGTCCTAGCTATGACACCTGCGTGTCCTGTCTAGGTCTTTTCGTAACACTGGTTTGGAGTTCTATCTCCTTATACTGTCTTTCTCTATCTATTCTCTTGTAAAGGTCCTTATTATGCCCTGTCTCTGTCCTTTACTTTCCTCCGTCCTTGTCATACTTCTATCTATACCTATCCAGCTCCTTGACACGCTCTCGTCCCCCCCCGGTCTTGCGTCACCAAATTTAGCTCATGGGTGTGGCGCAATCTGTTACAACATCTAAAAATTAGTTGGGTCTAATTTCGTCAAGTGCTGGTAGGGTTAAGTACTCATGTCCTGGGTATAATCACTAATCTCTGACCGTCTGATGTCACATTGTCGTATTTACCCACTGGCTTATTAATCAGTGTTGCACAACTGTACGGCTGGCCAGAGTGAATACTCATTCACATTACATATCTGAGAGCTGTAACGAACCAAAGCCATTGTCTTTACGACCTGCTATTCAAAATGTCGATTGACCGACACCCCGTACAGATTGTACGTATTACGGCACAATGCATGAATATAAATTCATGCTCTCATGTAATGTTTCTACAACTCTATTACATGTTGTGTGTGCTGATGTTCACCTGTCTAACTTCCGTTTGTGGTTAAATCTTTCAATGTATAATCAGAGTTTTAGTAAGTCTGTGATATCCCCTGTTCATGCGTCCCCCCCCCCCTTCCTTTTAATTGCTGTCTGCATTTTTATCTGTTAGTATATCTGGTTGTTTGTGTGTTTAGTAAAATGTAATGAATGTTTAAATCAGAAACATTGGTGTATGTTTATAATTTACTGAATGATGTTTTTTAAGCGTCGCAGGTTGGTTTAAGCAGTCACGAATGGATGCGTTAGCGTAATTTGTGACTGCCTTGCCGACCTAGGAAACTTAAAAATGTGGCTATACATGTAATGCAATAGTGGCAACTACACACAGAAATCACAGAAGCGCATGTGTTACATCCAAGACGCAGACAAATTATAAAAACTCTTGGGCGCGGAAAAAACCGCCCACTGTTCACTCGCCTTGTATTTAATTCATTCATCCTATACTTGCTCTCGTCTTTCTCACACACATTCGTTCTCACATGTTAAAAATTCATGTTATGTCATTACAATATTATTGTACCATTCTAATGACACCAAAAAAAAAAAAAAAAAAAAAAAAATACTGACAAATAAAAATAAAAATTATAAAATAAAATAATGAAGAAAAAAAAATGCACAATAGTTTTGGCTCAGTTTTAGCCGACTTTTGAGCTGATTATGGCACTGCATATATATTTACACTATTTACAAATTGATTGGGTTGTTTGCCCTTATTCTAAGTATACTAACTAATATATTTAAATAAGCTGTAATTTTGTGTACTGAGATTTACTGACTAAGGGAAGATAATTTAAGTAATTAAATGAAATGGGTGAAATGTGTTGGTTCCCTTAATCCAACCATAATTGTAGATGATAAAAATATTTACTGATGTTATATTTCTATCCTAATCTGTATTAAATAATTAGATTGTCCTGACAATTATCTAATTAATTTATGGAATGATATTCTCTTAGGAGACTGATAGGATGTGATTAAGCTAAGGTACTTATTTTTAAGACTAATTATCACTGTATCTAATTGGGGATTGGGAAAAAGGTGTTAATCTAATCTACCCAACCTAAAGTGGTTCGGTTCCTATACATTAACTACATATTTGAAAATTCTATGAAACTGCAATAAAAATATATATTATAAATTACAATTACATACATTGATATTCATATAGTGTTTATATACATATTAATACATACATTTCTATTTGTTACATTAATTAACTAATCTGTTCCAGGCAAGGTGATAATGTCGCGTCCTTTCCTTTACGAATATCTAAAGTTAATATCATAGTTTATATTTACATAGTCCGATATTCCACGCGATGTTCCTGGAGTGTGTATTCATAATGTATAAATAATTCTGTCGAATGTAATATCTTGAATCGACGTAGATAGTCACTCATATGTGTGGACAGTTTTCGTCATAACGGCACATCTGTCTGATCACACTCTGGTACCAATGTCAGAGACGATGATGGTGTTGCGTCGTCTTTCTTTGGCAATTCAGGTACCTCAAAGTTCGTAGGTCTGCTAAGCATGTCAGCTAGTGTATTACATTTGCCACTGATGTGCCTGACCGAAAACGAATAATTTTGGAGTATCAGGGACCATCTGTAGATCCTGTTGTTCTTATGGACTCCTGTCTCCATGACTGTGAGCGGGGATCTGTCAGTTTCGATGACAAAGTGTGTCCCTGCCAAAAATCGGTGTAGTTTACGGACACAGTACACTATAGCTAAAGCCTCAAATTCAGAGACTCCATATTTGGCTTGAGTTGGAGTAATCTTGCGACTTACATATATTACAGGATGTAAGATGTCGTTATATCTCTGGCCTAGTACGCCCGCTGTGGATACTGTGCTGGCATCTCTCCTAAGAAAATATTGTAAATTGGGATTAGGCAAACGAAGGATTGGGACATTGCTAAAAAGATGCTTAAGATTTGACATTGCATTAATTAGAATAGCATCTTTCACATCAATTTTGACATTAGACTTCAATAGATTAGAAAAAAAACACTGGTAATTTCTGCTAAATTGGGAATGAACTTATTATAATAGTTTACTAAACCGAGTCAACTTCTCACTTGCTTTTTGGAAACTGGCATAGTGAGGTTTAGAATTTTTGTCACAATTTTGTTATCAGTTTCTAATTGGCCTTTTGATATAGTATGGCCTAGGAAGTCTATTTTCTCCAAGCCCAGCTTCAACAACCTGAATGTACACAAACATGCTGGTTCCTTCATTCACACCTCATAATCACAAACACGTCTTTGTGTGAATGGTAGACAAGGAATCACGATTTATTCTATATATTACATAGCTCGTCTTACGAGCATACACAAATGACATTCAACACTCAAATACATTCTTTATATTCGCTACGAATAACTATGCCCTCGCTAAACTACACAACTGGCGAGGGTAAACACACAGGTCTTGTCGCTCTAACTGTCGGGTCCGGTCTGCCTCAATTCACAGGTCTAGTCCAGCTACTCGTCCTCCGTTCTCGTGCGGTCAGCCGCACGGCGTGCTGGGTCACTTGTCACGTAGTTTAGTGGTCCAGTCCTCGTAGCCTACAGCTGTACTATAGTTCAGTCTGTTTACGGGTAGTCCCCGTGATTACCTACTCTGTCCTATGTCGGGAGTTAATCCCGTTATGTCCTAGTCATGTCCTAGCTATGACACGTGCGTGTCCTGTCTAGATCTTGTCCTAACACTGGTTTATAGTTCTATCTCCTTATACTGTCTTTCTCTATCTATTCTTTTGTAAAGGTCCTTATTATGTCCTGTCTCTGTCCTTTACTTTCCTCCGTCCTTGTCCTACTTCTATCTATACCTATCCAGCTCCTTGACATCATTGGACATTTGATGCTAGGTCCATATTTTTAGAGAAATATAGATCTTGTTTCCTTATACGGTGAATGTATCCACACAAAACAAAAATAGTATATGAGAGTAATCACCAATGGGGGACAAAACAGCAATAACATACGGTGCGTAATGTGGTCAGTATCAAACTGGCCACTATTACTTCCAAAGATATGTCCTGGTATTCAGTTATAGGCTAGATCGATCATTCAGCCCAGACCAACTCTTTAAAAAATGCATATTCATCCTGACGCGTATCGAACGCATGCCCACCGAGCCCGTAGGCGAGCGTCTGCTCACTACACCTCAGTGGTTCTTACTTACTAATTGTTAACAAATTAATAAAATATGATCTGTTGCAGTTACCTACACGAGGTCTTTGATGTTATAGCGACTGTAGGCCTACATGCATGAAGGAGTATGTGATCAATGGTCTCTTCACTTAGCATGAAACGAACATAGGCTTCGAAACCTTGTCCCATCGCGCTTATGACAATATCAGCGCAGTTCCCATGAACTTTGCTAACGCGCTTGTTTACCAATTTGCTAAAAATTATCAGAGGTATATATAGTTATGAAGAAGAAGATCTGTGTTTATTTTCGTTCTCATGTCGACAAATACGTCTAATTAAAGACAGAATGTGAAGCCTTGATGATCTGTCAACATGATTATCTTTCCATTTCGAATGTAAATATGTGTTTGTTGTTTTGAATAATTCTTCCTTGACGTACATCGTTTAGTTTCAAAATGCAATTCCTTTCAAAAACTGCCCTGTGGGAGAAATGTAACACTTTAAGGACAATTAGGCCTTTGACCGAGGAAGGCGTATTTTTTTTCTTGTCTGTAGCAAATGACAACATCTCAACCTCGTTTTCTTGTTATGAACGCACAGATTTCCTCTTTTCTTAAATTTACAATTCTACATGCGTATGTAACTTTGACGTGGCCTCCCTTTTCTTTCAGCTGTTTCTGTTTGTCTGTCTGACTATCTCTCTCTCTGTCCGTTCGCCCACCCGCCCGCCCGCCCCAATATCTATATGTCTGGTCGACTGTCTATCTATCTATTTGTATGTCTGCCTGCCTGCCTGTCAATTTGGACATGTTCCTTCTGTTGTCTAGGACAAGTACCTCTTAAGAGTGGCATCTTTCAAAATATTTATCTATTGTAACTGTCAATGGTAAGATTGCTATTCTCCTGTAAAGCACAGTTTTGAGCCATTTTTGTTTGTTTATTGTCATCTACTGCCTATAGTATAGTGGTTCTCAACAGGTGGGGAATCCCCCCCCCCCCCCAGAGGATGATGTTTAGGGTTTCCAGGGGTGGGGGAGAATTAAGATTATTTCAAGATCGCGTTAATACAAGAACCGATTACTTGATATTGTTTTGCCCTCAATACTTTACATTTCTGTACTTCTGGCTCTTCTAAAATTAGTTTTATAATGTAAGTAGACCTGCAAATCACGTCTAGACTTGTTCTAGTATGTGGTATTAAACTTAGCTTCAATTTTTACGTATATTGTGGAAGGGCGGGGGGGGGGGGAAGAGGAAGGGGCTATATGAAGGAAATACGAAAGGGGGGATTACATTCTGAACATATGGTGAAGGGGTGCATGGGCCAAAAACGGTTGAGAACCACTGCTATAGTATCTTGCGGTGTAGTACAGGGGTGGGGTTGGGGCGGGGGCACTCTAACCACGCGGCCAGCCGAGCCTGGCTTGTTTACTAAAGGTCCAAGTTCACGATTGTAAAGAGCTGATTGCAACGTTGGCGTAATTAAATAAGGAGGGGGCTACACGGAAGTGTGCCATAATAGAAAGTCGAATCATCCCTGTCTTTTCAACTGTTGACATTCCTCTTCCCTCGTTCTAAAGTTAAAATCCAAAAATCACTGTTTCATCAACGGTCTACATCCGAATTCCCTCAATCAAAAGTCGAAATACTTGCCTCTGATCGACAGTTTACATTCATCTTCTCTAATTTAAAATTGAATTGATTGTGTTTTTCAACAGTCTCTTCCTTCATTCTCAAGTCGAATTACCTCCATCTGTTCAACAGTCAACATTCCTCTTTTATCATTTTAGTCTAATTACCTCCATTTGATCAACAGTCTACATCTCCCTTCAATCATTCTAACGTCAAATTATGTCCATTTGATCAACAGTCTACATTTCGCTTCCCTAATTCTAAAGCTGCCGGTCTCTCTGGTCTAGGGGTTACACGACTTTCTCCGTAATCCTCTATACACACGCAGGTAACGTGACGTTGCGTGAGAATCGGTAACGGTTCTCTCCGCTTCGGTAACTTACAGGGTATGTGAGCCGGTTGCGCAGAAAGCAATGGCAAACTACTGAGCGTAATCTTGCCAAGAAATCAACAATCAGCTGAAAGATGCTGATGTTGACAGCGATGTCACGTAAAGGATATACGAACAAACAAACAAATATTCTAAAGCTAGATTACCCCAGTCTGATCAACAGTCGAAATTCCTCTTCCGGCATTTTAACCAGTCTTAACCAGATTTGTTTAACCAGTCAAATCGATAACCCTATAGAACTGACACATAACAACAGGATCCTTTTCCTCAAAAACCAACAAATGGGTTCTGAGTAATACGTAGGAGTTTGCCTCTCGACACAGTGGTCAATCGACATCAAGGCGAATTTTTGGATGCATCCTAAAATTTGCACCAGGAAATGTTCTGGAAAATAAAGCTACTGGCATCTTATTGACCACATTATCCGTCGAGCGCCGACGGGTCTAGACAAGTACGGATTACAACCTTTTACTCAGTACCTCTCAGGGCGTGCACAGTTCATGTACTGTACTGAGAATATCCTTGTGTGATCTATTGGTGGAGCTGGAACACTTAAGGGATAATATGTGTGCATTGAAAGCAAATGTGTACGAAAACCGAACCAAACTTGTATCTTGTTACTTTTTTGTGTGGTTTAATTGCTTTGTTAACACGCATAGCCCTTTCTCTTAGTACTTATTTATATTATCTTTACATGACTTTGCAATCAAGCCCGGAAGTTTGGGATGTTTATAATTTATTAGACAATATGCATTAAGTAATTTCCCATTATTTCTGAACGCCCGACGACTCATACCATCGAAATCAACGCAAAGCGATCTGCTTCCACATCGCCCGCTGATGATTTCGAAACCTTGACGCGTTATGTCGGGGCATTATGAAACTGCTTTTCACTATCTTCTATGCCACAGACGCGTACTCTTCAATGCAAATACGTAATTGTCTTTGTAGATCACATTATTCATGTATTATCATAATATAGCCACATTCCAACACAATACTTCAAATTCTTATGTGTATAGTTAGTTAGTTAGTTAGTTAGTTAGTTAGTTAGTTAGTTAGTTAGTTAGTCGACAGATCATCCTCATTGCACATCGAACCATTCAGTCCATAAATGCTCGGATCCCCTCCTCAGCAAATTCCGCAGCGTGTAGCGGCTCACATCACCAGTTTTGTATTGGTTTATTACTCTTCTTTGGCTTCATACGTAGTGTTCTTGTTTGGCCACATCTCTTTTAACTTGTTGTTCTCGCAGCCTGACCATGGTTGTAGATTCCCAGTCATCACTTGGTTTTCGTAAACGACTTACTTTTCGTAGAGTATTCAGAATGTCTGCCTGGTCCATGGCTCGTCCGCCTTCCACAGTAGCCCTACCTGCAAACCTGTCAGCCTGCTCATTCCCTTGTACACCCGCATGCCCTCTCCCGAAGATGAAACTAATATTTGCCAGCCGAGACCGCTCCAGAGACAGCAACCACTCTCTTCCGGCCCACCCCATCTCTATCCTCCTGAGCATACTCATTAAGTCACTAAGGACACAAGCCCTATTGAATGTCTGTGTCTTGAGCCATGTTATTGCTTTACTTACTGCCATGACTTCCATAGTCAGGCTGCATGTGGTCAAAGCAAAAGCGTCAGACTCTTCCTTCACAGTTTTCCCTCCGGCCTGAGCCGTAAAGGCCCATGAACTTCTCACTCCTCGGACGACCGACCCATCTGTGTAAATGAGAGCATCATCCTTCAAAGAATTCTCGAAGATCAGAGCCTGCACTTCCGACCCCACAGTAGCTGGATTTTCTTGTCTGTATTTCCTGTCTAGATGGATGCACACTGAAAAGTATGTACAGAACTTGTTGGCACTTTTACCCACTCCTGGCCAGGTTCTAAGTCCTCAAGTTAACACATCTGCTGAAGAATGTCTTCGGCTTGACCCATCCACGACTTTCCTCTTTTTAGCCTGCTGCCCTTTACCTTCTTAATCTCGTTATACAGTGGCTGTTGTGTTTTTGCGTTGACTCTGAGATAGGCACATGCTTGGCAAATTTGTATTCTGTCCCTCATGGTTGGAAAATCAAGAAGGTAGCGCATCGCCCTGCATGCTGTATCTCTTGTATATCTAAGAATGATGCGCATGGCTTCGTCCTTATCCTTTCTATCCTTTCTATTTGCTTATGGCTGAGAGTCAGGATCGCCATCGCATACTCCAGAACAGAAAGGACCAGCCCCTCGTGAAGAAAATATAGATGCGCTGCTCACAGTTTGCCACAGCCATCACCCGAATCAGCCAAACCCCGCTTGACCTTCGATATCACCTGGTCCACGTGCTCAGTATAAGCTAGGCTTCGATTAAATCGTATCCAACGGAAAGTAGTCATTAGATGTGGCAGTTGGACTTCAGAACCAACAACAAAATATCCTGGCCTACCACAGGGATCACCATTATCTCCTGTGCTGTTCAACGCCTACACTGTGAGAATCACCAGCGAGCAACTCATAGGATCTGGGATGACATTGTCGTATGCAGACGATATTTTAGTGTATCGTCAGGGTAAGGACATAGATCAGGTTGCTGTAGAACTACAAACCGAACTCAATCACATAAGCACTTGGTGTGATGACGCTGGGGCAATGGTCAATCCAACCTAGGAATAGTGACACTGTTCTCTTTAAATAACCATATTGTCAACATCCCAACACCAACTGTAAATCTGGGTTCAGAGACGGTGGAATGAACGCATGCAACGAATTTTATGTGTATAATTTTATTGTAATTCCTGCCTGCGTTCAAATTGAGCGATCGCCAAATATATATATACATTGGAAATATTGACTCCCTTAAAGGAAAAAGCCCAACAGATGGGGCTGGTTATCAACCAAGATAAGACAGAATATATGGTAATTTCAAGAGAAGGAATGGCTAAAAACTCTGGCCACATACAAATAGATAATCTGACCATTAAAAGAACGGAAACATACAAATACCTGGGTACAATCTTCAACTGCTCCAACATAATAAGGGAAGAAATACAAACTAGAATCAATTCTGGAAATAAGATATACTATGCACTACAACATCTACTAAAATCAAAGGCGCTATCTCGTAACACCAACATCACAATATACAAAACACTGATCAGACCAGTTGTGCTGTATGGCTCTGAAACCTGGAGTACAACGAAAGGAGACGAAGCCTTGTTACAAACCTTTGAGAACAAAATTTTAAGACGCATCTTTGGACCCATTAGAGATACACAAAGTGGAGAGTAGAAAAGAAGAAGTAACAAAGACATTTATGATCTGTTTAAGTCCCCGCTAATCACTGGTATTATGAAGGCTAATAGACTACAATGGCTGGGGCATGTAGAAAGAATGGAAGATAATAGGGAAACAAAACTCGCTTACACTCAGGAAATAAATGACCGTAGACCCCGAGGTAGACCAAGAAGACGGTGGAGAGAGAATATATATATAGACCTACAAGCACTTGGAATCAACGACTGGCAAGAGAAGGTCAACCAGAGAGACGAATGAAGACGGATTGTATCTGCAGCAAAGAACCTCAATGGCTCGGAACACTGAAGAAGAAGAAGAAGAATATATATATATATATATATATATATATATATATATATATATATATATATATATATATATATATAGAGAGAGAGAGAGAGAGAGAGAGAGAGAGAGAGAGAGAGAGATATGGAGACGTTTCTTTATCGCTTCATATGGACTCCTGGTGATAAAAACTAGTCTTACTAAATATGGAAAATTTGACTATCATCTTCAATGTACGGAAATAGATCAAGGACACTTAGCAGACTAGTTAAAGATGCAGTGCCAAATTTGCAGCGCCATATCTATGTGAACGCAAGCGAAATGGCTTCTCAAGCATTCCTACTTCTGAAACACGTTGCAGTGTTCGTCTGTCACGTAGAAGATTGCTTGATTCTTGGCTTTTGTGGCAAATAATGACGTTTAAAGCTGGCGCGAATGTAGCTGTAAGATGTAATATACATAAAACCCTTGAGGATAACATCGGCTTCTGTTTGCTTATGTGAGTGGACAAAATGTGTGTCCGAGTTAAGTTACACCTGTGTTAGATAGGACAGGCAGAAGGACAGACTGGCAAACAGACAGGCAGAGGAATAGACAGAAAGGGTGGCCGAGGGATAGATAGACAGATGGGGACGCAGAGGCATATACAGAGAGAGAGGGAGGCAGAGGGATAGACAAATAGAAAGGATGGCAGAGAGAAAGACAGGGAGGTAGAGTGATAGGTAGACGCTCATGGTGCCAGAGTTAAAGGTAGACAGACAGACAGACAGACAGACAGACAGACAGACAGACAGACAGACAGACAGACAGACAGACAGACAGACAGACAGACAGACAGACAGACAGACAGACAGACAGACATTGGGATAGTTAGTTGCATATCCTTTACAGAAAGTCGCAGGTAGCTCCAGAATTGTTTAGCTGTTTGTGATTTCTTGGCAAGTTTACGTTCAGTAGTTTGCCATTGCTTTGTGAACGACCGGCATTCATACCATTGAATGAAAAGCAACGCAAGGCGGGCTGCGTTAAGTTCGTCCACATCTGTGTTTCAAACGCGTTATGCGGGAGTACGAATTACGTTCGTAACCCATTCGCCACAATGCAATATGTATATACAGACAGATAAACACTCATACAGGCTGACAAAGGGATAAACAGACATACAGGCAGGCAGGAGGGGGGTGCGGAGGGCGGACGGACAGATAGACTAGCAGGCAAGGGGGGGGGGGGCGGAAGGACGGACGGACGGACAGGCAAGCAGACAGACAGACAGATGACAGACAGATATATGACAGGCGGACTAGAAGGATTGTGTCTGTCTGAGCATGCATCAAATGGTTTCACATTTCAAGAAATTTCTCTAGCGAGTTGTCAAGAGCGTTAACGACCCTGCCGCTGATCCGACCGTCATGACTCAACCTCGAATGTTTGTCACGAGTGCTAAACAGTGGAAACTCTAAAACTGGAAAAGAGTTTTGTCCGTGCCAAGAATTTAGATGCGCTGCGCTGATGCTATCACATCACCCGGAGACTTCGGAGATTTGGTCGTGTCAGGGAGGATTTCTCTGGAGGTATACAGCTCTAAATATATTAACAAAACGAAGCATTGAAATAGTTGGTAATATGTAGACACATACCGAAGTGTACAGAACGACTTCCCCCCTCATTTGTTTTACTTTCTTGTTGCTTGTTACTGTTTAACTATAACGATTACTTCAAGATGGTATCTCAGTCCCTGGTCTCAGTTTGCCATGGTCCAATGTCAGGTCATGGGCCACTCAGTATAGACCAGTGTTTCCCAACGTGGGGCCCACGCCCCACAGGGGGGCAATTTGACTGTTAAGGGGGGCAATTCGAAAATGGAAGAAATCGGCTGAATATAACAAAACTGAAGTTTTGTTATATGAATTTGTATACATGAGTTTTGTTATTTTTTGATGAAGTTTCTCAGACTTGAGACTGAAGTTAACTAAATTGGAACCTGACATAAGATCTCTTTGCAGCAAGCATCAAGCGCAAGGATCTCACTAAATTTAAATAATAAATAATTACTAATAATTAAAATAATATAGAAAAATCTTTCATTAAAATTATTTTGTACTTGAATTTCAGTTCTCCATTATATGTTTTGAAAATTTACTTACTGTGTTTGCTCAATAATTACCTAGTGATTTCTTCCTAAAACCTATCATTCAAGTTTCTTTAGTGAACATTTCAATTTTTGAATATTAAAAATAATGTATATGTTGGGGGGGGGGGCGTGGGGCTGGGGAGGGGGGCAATATGAATTTTAGAAAGGCTTAAGTGGGGCATGGCACAAAAAAGGTTGGGAAACACTGGTATAGACAGTCTAGAGTTTCACGCAGTCTAACGTGAAGACAAGAAGATTGAGAATCACGCTTTGCATGAAAACAGCAAGGCAGGTTGTTGAGCAGGGCACAACGTTCCTGTAGGCAATCAGTTGGATTTGAGCCACAGTCGAGTATAGACGTGGATCAAGATTTAGTAGCACGGCCAAGATTGTGCCTCTACTCGTGTAGTAGAAAGAAAATGTTGTTATATAAGTGGTAATTAGTCTGGTCGCATAATTGCGATTGAAATGTGAATTGTATCATGTGTAAGTAGCTGAATACACAGTAAAATACCGTCAAGTTTCGTGTTCTACTTGAGGGAAGTTTGAATGTTCAGAGGTAAAGACTAACAGTGGTATTTAACTAAGTAGAATACTGAGATGGTCACAAACAGGGAGATGTGGTACTCAACTAGCAGGTTTCACATTCAGCATACAGTTCCCGGAAGAGAGGTGCAGTGGAAGAAGCCACATAGAGTTCAAGTGAATCCTGTCAGCTCCTGCAGGTAGCGGCCACTTCATAACCAACACTATATCAGACCAGGGAGCGTACAGCAGTGAAGACCGCCCCTACGAAGATACTCTCTGGCACAGTTCTCACAGCATCGTTACTTTAGGTCTGCTTCTGTCACTTTCCAAACTGGTCTTTCCAGTTGTCGAGATATTCTGTAATGCCTTTCTTCTCATCACATGACCAAGAATGCTGTTTGTTTCTTTCTAAAAGTTGCATATAAAGTTTTACTTTCATTAGACTCTTCCAGTTAATCATTGTTAGTTACTCTGGCGGTTCAATGTGTTCACACCATTCGTTTCAGGAACCACAGCTCCGTTCATTATGATCTTCCTAATTTGTTTGTTGAACTATGTCAATCAAGCAGGTGTCGTTTCCACAATGAAGGTTGGCTGCAATGGATCTCCAACACTGGTTGTCTCTCGCCCTGACTGTACATTCTGTCAGACTGATGTTCGTCCATCTCTTGATGTTATCTTCACACTTGTATTGTTGTCTACCACTTGCTCGCTGGCCTTCACCCTTAACCTCCAGTATGGTTTTTATAAGAGTATATGTCTTTTAAGGGGCCGAAATATTTCACTTGCCTTTCTTAAAAATTTATTTTATCAACTCTCTATTTTTCATTCCCAGTTTTTCTAGTACCTCTGTATTTGATAGTTTTTGTTTCGATGAAATATAACTTCTTCTTCTGTATATCCACATCTCCAGAGCCTCTATTCGACTTTCCAGTTGCTTGTTGAATATCCAGGCTTTCGAACCATAAAGTAGTGCTGAATATACATAACATTTGAACTATGTCTGACATGATAAATAATAATATACCTCTCCGAAGATGTGACGTTTTAGGTCCAGTCTTGCACGGCCGCCTGGTTTATAAGATTGAGAAAGGAAATAAAACTTCGGTATCACAGTCCCCGTGAAGACTATCGTTGGTACCAGGCCTGAAAAGTAGTCTCTTCACCGACCTCATGACCCAACGACTTCAATGCTAATACATCCCAATCTCAGTCGTTGAGACCGTTCACCAATCAATGTCAAGTTAGTTAGTTGCAATCAACCCAAATATGTTTTTGACTGTTCGTGATTCATAAGGCAATTTTTACGTTCAATAGTTTGCCCTTGGTTTCTGACTGACCGACTGTCATATCATCAAAGTCAACACAGGGAGATCTGCTTCTAAATTGTTTGCGACTGATTTCTAGCCTTTGACGCTGTATGTCAGCGAATTGCTAAAGGCGTTCAATTCCTTTCTCCGACACCACAGCGCCGGCTTAATGTCAAACACATGTCATTATTCATTGATGTTTTGGTCCGAAATCCTATAGCACCCACATTTCATATTTTACTATTTTGTCCAATATATATGGTGTGTTTTTAATGACTGTGCATAGTTTGAAAATATTGCCGGTCCAAGTTTTGTATTCACCCTCTGTAAAGTTCATGCAACATAATAGATAAATACAAAATGTGGACCGGCAATATTTTCAAACACTGGCCAGTCATTAAAACTACACCCGGTATTACACATTGTATTGATTGCTATGAACACTAATACACCAAAAGCTAGCAAACAGGCATTCCTTTCAACATGCCCAGTAGCAGGAACCTGTTGTTTGTATATCCAGTGTCAATCAATCAATCAATCAATCAATCAATCAATTAATCAATCAATCATGTGCCACGCCGGAAAGCGTGGGCGATCATGACTCGATATTTCACTCGATCACCAGAGTCGTGGATCAGCTCACTGTTCCTGTCTCGTCCATGCCATATGGCCAAGCCATCCAGGTATTTTCCTCTCGGTCTTCCTCTTGGTTAGTTCCCCTCGATCTTGCCAGTTGTCACTAAGTTCTCCATTCCATTTCTTCTCATAACATGTACAAAAAATTTTGACTGTCTACGTCTAATGTCTCTAATCAATTTACGATTCTGATTTGTCTCCTGTAGTACTTGGTCATTGGTTTTTCTATCTGTCCATGGTATTCTTTGCATTTTCCTCAGAAACCACATTTCTGCAGCCATCAGATGATTTTCATCTTGACTGCACATTGTCCAAGTTTCACATCCATACAAAAGAACAGGCTCTATGTATCCCCTCAACACTCTTTTTCTCGTTTCAATTGACATTTTTTATTGGTCAGAATGTTTTTCATCTTGCTAAACGCTACTTTCGCCATGGCGATTCTTGTTCTAATCTCTTCAAGGCATCTCCCATCAGATGTTATGCCTGTTCCGAGATAACTGTATCGATTCACTTGTTGAAGAATATTCCCATATATATATATATATATATCTCCAGTGTCAGGACCATCAAATGTTCATAGGCCTGAATGCAGGGTGGAACAGGTGGCCCGTCTGTCTGTCCCGTAGCAAACCCACGACAGTCGGTATCAAACCCTTGTCCACCGTTTTGATGTCATTTTCAGAATAACTTCATAAATATTACAACCATTCGCCAGATCCTCCTTTTCACGCTGCAGTATGATTGAGATTACGATCACCACCCGCTGTCACTGCATATAAATGCCTGGTCTTCCCCGGCAAAAGTCAATGCGTGTGTATAGTAACGAAGGCGCCATTTATTTACACGTAGGACCCAAGACCAACACCCCAGAGTAACGTCAGGGTAATGTCTTAACAATTACAGCAATGCGTGCTCTTGTAGTGTTTCTTATATATGTTTGTGGCGTGAACAGATCCTTAAAAATGGAAACATGATGACTAAATTGCGGTATCATTTCTGGTCACTCCATACGCACATTAACGCACAGCTATTTGGAAGCTTTCACGAACTCAATATAAAAAGCTAACATGACTACTTGTGTACACATTATTAACCAGCAGCTGAAGAAATAAGAAGGAAATTAAAAATAAGGTAAGAAATATATTCCTTCTACTTTCCTGTCAATTTACAAATTATTTACCCAATGCCTCTGTAAATTCTATCTTTACTAATATTACACATTCCACCCCTCTCGGGATTCTCCGTGGTGAAGTGGTCAAGCCGTCTGACTCGGGCTCCGAAGGTTGTATCTTCGATTCCGGGCCGCGTCCTTCATTTCCCGAGGGTCATCGCTGGAGCTACGGAGTTTGTGCTTTGTGCGACGCTTTCCGCGTTGCGGAATGAAACTGAGCTATATTGGATAAAAACCCGGTGCAATGCAGCCGACCCTGTCGACTTTTAAGCTACTTCTTTTATTGCACCCACTCCCATACGAATCCGGATACGCCTTGTGTCGTCGTGTGAATTGGCGGGGCACTCATTACTGTAAAATTAAGTTTGTTAGCGAGAAATCACTAGTTTTTCAGCAAAACATCAAAGAAATGTCGCCGCGTTCGATGATTTAAGTTGCTTTTGGACCTATCAAAGACACATTCCTTGGGTGGGGGTAAATATAGGACGGCAAGAAAAATTTAATAACGATGCAACAGTCAGTTTTCAAATTAATTGATCGTGAATGACGGCATTCTTTTCGGGACAGACTATATACTTGAAAAGCTTCAGGGCGTAAGGTTAAATCTTTCTCCTGAGACATGGTAGTTGATGGGCAAGTGTTTCACTATTAGGTTTGAACTCTCGAAGACTTTACAGTCAACTCTTTTGACTTATGTAGTCAGAAATAGGTAGTTGTGAATATGACAAAGTTCAAATGGGCCACGAACACTATTCATGTATCATTGTGGACCATACGGGGTGCATATGAACCAGACCTCATGCCCAAGTATGGGTGTAACATAAAGTCTCTACTGTCCTGCACGCCATATTTCAATCACTTGATCACTTCAGTGGTCTCAGACAGACATCCTCACCCGGATAGAAAAAAAATAAGATCATGAGGTCTGAGGATAACTGAGCCATCTTTGAAACTTCAAGAAACATCTACTGGAGCCATATATTCAGTCACCCAGTTCCTCAGACTATATCAACAACTGTGGCCATTTAATTAGGCTTTGCTTTATTGAACACGGTCATTCTGACGTAGGCCCATTTATGATAGGCAGAAATGTTGTTATATTGAGTAATTATCGTTGGCCTGGTTGGTAGGCTTGTCGTTTACTCATGAACCAAGATGACACTTGATCCTACCTTAGGCCCTGGTTTAACTTTGATTTTCATTCCGCAAACCAAAAAGGGAGAACCTGAAACTTACAACTTGGTGAAAATCATCTGCCACATCTCACAGTTATATCAGACTATTGACTTCCTTTTCAGTTAAGTCTCCAGGAAATATGGTGTCATCAATTATGCACGAATACCTGATCATTGGGTATGTCTGACAGACTTGACTAAGGATAGAGAATAATCTAACATGTGGTCGACAGGCACATCCCCCATCTGGTAGAACATCATCTCGTCTTGTTTAGGCCCCAGTTCGTCGAGACAGCTCTTGATGTCTACACCCATTCTTACAATAAAACACTCTACCCTAATCAAAATACACACGCTTGTCTTTCGTCCGTAAGGAGTTATTAGTTTAGGTCTCTTTGAGATTTGGGGAAGAAATGTCACCCAGACGTCACACTAACCAAAGAGTATTTATTTTGCCTAGTGTTGTTATCTTGTGTTCTACTGAAGAAATGTAGTATTTGTACTATAGGAAACTATAATCAGTTCACACTGAAAAGATTTACCCTTTCTACTGTTGCCCATTAATGAGTAGAACAGAGATTCTCTTTCATGCAGGCTTGATTACCCAATGTTGAAAGATTAATTTCAATAACCTATCCCAAGAGAATTGGATGTATTAACGAAACGTTCTTGGGCTCCGGGAGGAGCTAAATCGGTATACTATTTAAGCATGCCACTAAATGATAGTAGCGTGGCGAGTGTCTTCGATCCCTATTATGTCCATACTTAAATTAGAGCTCTGTTTTAAATGATATTAATACTGCCATCGTCGAACTACATAGACGCTGCAGAATTAAGCGGTAGACACATCAAACGTTCAAAGCACCAGCTTCCTCAATCAAGACAACAGTACAGTTTAAACTTGTCATTCGAACAACCCTCGGTAGTTAGTGTAGCCTTGACCTTTTCACCACTATTATGTGCAAAAATACGGTAGTTTTCCCTCAGCGATTGATTCATCTAAGTTAAAATGTTAAGTTAAGACAAATGGCAATTACCTTATCTTAGAAAACCAACACCTTATCCACATGAATAGTGTTACTCTAGGTCGCAGGTAGATGCTTTTATGATGATTTTATGTAGTTATATTATAGCACCGGACCTTTTCACCACTATTATGTACAAAAATACGGTAGTTTTCCCTCAGTGATTGATTCATCTATTGATTACATTATTGATTAACTGTAGGTTGCAGGTAGATGCACATTTTATACAGCAAATCAGGGTGCTTAATGTCTTTAAGAAGTAATAACGTTAACTGTCAACCAGATGATGATTTTATGTAGTTACATTATAGCACCGGACCAACATTTGATCGGGGTTCAAGCTTTCTCTGCCTAATGACTGAATCTTGTCAGGATTCCTGTGACTTGTAGAGTTATGTTAAATGCAGATAAGTATTGCTCTACTGTACTAATTTTAATTACTAATTACTGTAGCCTACCACGCATGTCGTAAGAGGCGACTAAGGAGGCTATGGTTCCGTCGCCCTGCTACTGAGTGAGTGCGTGGCGCGACACTGTGAGCTGTGAGTTTCGTGTGAAATGCTTTTGAATCTGCCCGAGGTTTTTTAGAACGTGACTGCATGTTCGGAGCGATGGCAGCTGGTTATGTCCCTTAGTTGACCGGTTTTTGCCTTATGCAGAAATGCGTGGCTGCTGGGCTTCTGGTTGACTGCCACTGCCATCGACGATGAACTGTATTTTCGTGGACTGTGTGGGTGAACATCTAGGAAACATCCAGATGGGAAAATGACTGCCGATTCCATCAGAGATAAACCTGGATGTTTCGTGGGGGACTATTGTGTTGACATTCTGGCGGCGGCATTATGCACAGTGTATCTGTGCGGGCTGTTGTTTGTCGAGACTCCTGTCTTTTCCACTTTTCACATTGGGCAGTGGGGAGTGTTTTATGTGATATTCACTGGCACAGGAACGGAGCATAATGGGGACGACCCGTTGCTGTGAAGTTGGAACCGTGACTAACTAACTAACTAACTAATTTTAAAAGTGATGTAGTTATTTTACACGAAAACTCGTTGACCAAAGAATGTTCCCACGTCTAAAAATAGCTCGTGACCCCTTTAGACAGGAAATGAAGAGGGAACCCACTGGAATTTCGCAACAATAACATTATACATTTTTGGCTTCCCAGTTCATCGGGGTCCCACGGGGTCCAATTTCCATCGTGCCAGCTGATACTCACTCCATAATTGAGAGAATCATTAAAAGACGTCTCATTGCGGACATTCATGCATTCCCTGCAGTGTAACCACTACTGTTTGTCTTAAATGTCCTAATGATTGGTTCTTTTACCAATCATGATTGGTTCTTTTACCAATCAACTTCATACTTCCCTCGCACCTCTGCATGAACACAAGTTCTAGAAGTATGATTGACCGGTGTATGTAATGAACCAACTGCCCTGCCGTGAGCTCAAAGGAAGTTTAAAAGCGAAGAATCATAACATTTCGCCCACGCTGACCTCCGCGTCTTTAGGGCTCATTAAACTCTCCATTCATTAGTCTTGTTTGCCATACAGATACAGTAGATCTACTAGTTTATTTGGCCGTGTAATGAGAGGAACAGATCTGAGAAGATTTCAGGGAAGTAAACGAGGCTGACAGATGAAATAACTGATGACAGTGCTAACTGATGACAGTGCTAACTGTCACAGACAACAATAACAGGTCCAACTTAAAAATTGAAAAAAAAACAAACACACACACACAAAACAGATTATAATCGATGAAGATAAATGTCTGTTCTGATCGACGTGGCGAATGATGATGATTATTATTCGAACAATGATTTCCCCGTTGTGACTTTGAGCAAAGAAGACACAAACAACATGCTGCGCAATTTATTGCCTGGCATCTTTTGACAACTTGTTTATGTTTAATCTCCCGGGTGGATCCAGCCTGATATGGCTACCAGGAAATGTCTCGGGATTACAACCGTCTGCTCGATACTGATCACTTAAGCCAAACTGTCGAATGGTCTGTAAAAATATGGGGCACTACATAGCGCGTTAGCGAAGTTAATAGGGAGCTGGGATAACAATGTCTAAGGGCGTTCGTCGTCTCCCTAGCTGAGGGAAAGACTGGCCACCTATTCATCCGCGCATTCAGGCTTACAATTCAGGCCTACAATTCAGGTCTACAAAATCGTATGGTCCTGTCACATCGCATATATATGTAAATATGCTATTTTAACACTCTATCCCCAGTACGCCTCAAAGTGTGTTACAGGGTTCTTTACTTTCACTTTACTGATCAATGATCTATCTCTACATGGGCCATGGTGCCTGTCCTTGTTTGCAGTTCTGCAGAGAGAGAGAGAGAGAGAGAGAGAGAGAGAGAGAGAGAGAGAGAGAGAGAGAGAGAGAGAGAGGGGAGAGAGAGAGAGGTGAAAGGGAGGGACAGAGAGAGAGAGGTGAGGGGAGGGGGGAAATTTATCGATCTCAGAGCAACTTTATCTCCTTGACTGAAATCTCTAAAGTTTATTTTCTGAATTCGTCGTTCAGACTACGAGAGCAATGAACAGACAGACAGATAAAACATTAAGTATTTAAACGGACAGACCGATAAATAAACAGACATAAAGATAGACAGACAGACCGGCAGGCAGGCAGTCAGGCTGGGCGATGCTCTTCACATGGTGCTCTTGCCGCTGTGTGAAGAGAGACCGAGTCAAATGGAGTAAAACTCGGAGCTATGAAGACTATGCTCTGGCCTGTAAATTTCCCCCTGACAGACGCGATCCATCTGATTCTGATTTCCCTATAGACCTGTAGGCGGAGTTTCTTTCATTGCAGGCACGTAGTGGTTTTTAAGTGGATTTTATTCTCACAGGATGTACGAACCTCGTTATTTATTGTCTCTGTATAGATTCAGTGCTGCGAGTAGTATTTATACTATTTAACAGCAGCAATTCAGTTCATCAACCAAGGACAGACTCTCTTCTTCATAATAGTGTACAACAAAATATCATATCTGATTCTGTTTTACGCGTCCTCAAACTCGAGTGCTGCCACTGCCACCTTCTGTCTGTTCTAGAACACATCATAGGGAAAAGTGTCTGCATTTGATCAAGTATCTGTCCCTGGCCGGTAACTTTCCAAACCTGTCGGGAGAAGATTTTCCCTTTCTAAATGGGACGCAGAGGTGTTTCCAAGGCACCAGGGCCGGGATCTATACTGGCCAAGACCTGCTGACACATCCACGCCGTGCGTCCTGGCAACAGGTCTTCGGGGACCTGGGTAACATCAGTGGGATCGATGATTCCTCCGAAGCCGGAGAGTATCTGCCTACGTGGCGAGGAACCACCAGTCTGCACACCAATAAGCCAGACATGGGACAACGGATACTCACGCAAACCTCAGGTCCGTTATGACATCACATTGATGTTCGACAACAGGATGTATTCATCCGACATACAGGACTTCGCGCTGGAGTTCACAGCCAGCGAACACAAGCAAGCAAACCTTTCTAAATATCCCTGAAGCTTAACAGTAACAATGTCCTCCAGTACCTTGTCAACAGTATTACTTAGGGCAGGGGTGTGCAAACTACGGCCCGTGGGCCGCATGCAGCCCGGCAACTGATTTTATGCGGCCCGGGAGGGAATTTAGAAATAATATATTTTACTTAGTTTTAAGTTATATTGTTGAATTTTACAGAATTTCATGTACCGTTATGATTGTTTTAACATTTTTGATAAAATTTCTTTCTAATCATATATATTTGTAAACAGTCCTTGACCTTCGTAATATAATGCTTCTTCTTCTTCTTTCGTTCGCCTTAAATATGACTATAACTGCAATGTTGCCTCTTGTATGAATTTAACTGTCCTTTTTAAGTTCACTCAGTAGTCCACAGAGTTTATCTTCCACTCTCGTCTCTCTAGGCCAGAAGGTTTGCCTAGGCATGTTGTAATTTGGGCAGTCTTTGAGTATCTGCTCTGCTGTCTGCGACGCCAATCCACATGTGCACATGGCTGATTCACCAGTCTTGAATCTTGTATACACGTGATTGCGAAATCTATTGTGTCCTGTTCTGGGGCGCAGAATAATGACTTGTTCTGGTCTTCCATAACGTGGTAGTCGTCTTGAGCAGGTTTTGGTGGTCTTCTGACTGATTTAATCATTCTTTTCTTTTGGTGGTATGTAACGGTCGCATCAGGCTGTTCTTCTTTGGCTCCTTCCTTTGTCAATCGATCAGTTCTGTCGTTTCCGGGTACTCCACAGTGGAATGGTATCCACTGTATGGTGACCTTATGCTGACTGCTTATTTCAGAAAGTAGTGTCCTTAGTACTGGCAATTTCCCAGACATCATTTCGTTTTCGTTGAGGTGAGTTTCTTGCAAGCAACATACGTTTTCCTTTTCTTGGTCCAAGATGGTTTCTAGTTCAATTTTTTTTTTGTTGCTGACTCCCTCCGCATTCCAGTGCATTAGCTTTGGACCCCCAGACAGGTGCAGTGCCGGACCCTATGCCTCGAAAGGGTCCAACCACAGCTACTGGAGGTCCTTCTCATATGTCCTGTGGAGCCAGGGGACCTGAGAATAGAGCGTCTGGCCATACCAAACAAAGCATGTTATTGACCAATTGCAAGTGTCATCAACCTCATCAGATCAAGAGGCCTTAATCACAGACAGTTCAAGGCATTACTTGACGATTTGGAAACTGAGCATTCCGATGTCCTGTACCCCACCAGTGTTCGATGGCTGAGTCTCGGCAAGGTGTTGAGGCGAATGTGGGAACTCATAGAAGAAATAGTGATGTTCCTAGAGATGAAGGGCATTGAATGTGACTTTAATACTAACATTTTCAATAAAGAGTGGAAGTTAGACTTTATGTTTGCCATTGAAATTATGGAAAAGTTAAATGAACTGAATGTCAAACTTCAGGGCAATGGCGTGTTTGCACATGAATTGTATGTACATGTAAAATAATTTCAGGCAAACCTCTCACTGTTCTCCAGACAAGCAAGTGAAAAACAAGATTTTGTCACTTCCCTTTGCTGGAACAAGAAAATATTTTTGGTGAAATGACTGAAAAGTACAAAGCCAAATTAGATGCATTGATTGAGGAATTTGGATGGAGATTCCAAGATTTCAAGAACTTAGAGCCACAGTTCAATATTCTCAGTTCCCCTTTTAGTGCAAAAGCTGATACAGCCACATAGAACATACAGTTGAAGCTGCTTGACTTACAAGCAGATCATGACCTGAAAGAGAAATTCAAGTCAGATGGTTTGCTGGATTTCTAAGGATCTTTATAACAAGAATCATTTCCCAATTTTAAAAACTTTGCAGCTAAACTTTTATCATTGTTTGGATGAACATACATTTGCGAACAAGCATTCTCTTGCTTGACGATCAACAAATCTAAGAATAGGTTTTTATTGTCAGACTGCAACTTGCTTGCTGTCATGCGAATTTCAACAAGTAAACTTGCTCCACATTTCAAGAATATTGTCAAAAAGTGCAAGCAGTTACATACATCTCATTAGAAATCAACAATTATAGTGAATTTTGCAGCTAAACTTTTATCATTGTTTGGATGAACATACATTTGCGAACAAGCATTCTCTTGCTTGACGATCAACAAATCTAAGAATAGGTTTTTATTGTCAGACTGCAACTTGCTTGCTGTCATGCGAATTTCAACAAGTAAACTTGCTCCACATTTCAAGAATATTGTCAAAAAGTGCAAGCAGTTACATACATCTCATTAGAAATCAACAATTATAGTGACAATGTAGTCGGTTTGTGTCTAAATTAAAGCCATTGATAGATAATAAAGAATATTTGTTATAATAAGCTGTAAAATCTTGTTAACAAATTAGTAAAAGTGTTTGTCAGTGTCACGATACTAGAGGTCAACGATCCGAAATGTTCCAAGAACAACGATCGGCGGCCTATGGTGCGGCATTTTGTTTGTTGTGAGAGCCCTGATTGAACGATCGGAACGATTGTAGACGGGAGCGAAGTCCCGTGGGTAACGGAAGATTGTCGACCGGAAAAGTTAAAAGACCAGAGTTCGTATTTGAAGTAACGGAGACGTATGGCCGTAGTCCCGAGAGTCGAGATCAAAAGATAATCACCGATGTCCAGAAAGATCGTTTATATCAAGTAAGTTCGGAGCACGATCAAACAGTTGGATCTCTTTGAAATACTGTGAACCGAGTCCTTTGAACAACGGAAAAACAACTATATACCGGGAGATCGTCTTTATCAAAGAATATTGTTAGCATGTTGGTGTACGAGGATCTAAAGACGAGGTAGGAGCAGGGGTGATTTGGTGGGAAGGAAAAACCCAGTGACGTAGTCCAGGAAAATTATCTGTGGACTGAAATTATCGTTTTAAAGTGAGTTGAAGGTTGCACTTAAGACCGGCGGAGTGTGGATTTAATTCAGTGCCGAAATAGAATATATATCACATAGTCTAGGTTGTTTGGAGACAACCAGCACTTTTCCTTCATGGGATTAAGTGGTTTACTTCTAGGCCTGAAATAGATTAAATAAGGTTCCCTGCACTTGAAATTGAAAGTGGTTACCATTCTGATCAGAAGCACTTGGTCATACTCGGGTGAAGTAATAAACGATATGAAGCTGTGAACCCTGTTTAGCAAGAAGGTCAGACAAGTGTGAGTTAAAATGACCAACGAAACTGAATCACTCTAAGTGAGGTGCTAAAGGAAGGTATTCAGTACAACTAAATAATAATGAAGAGGACTATTTAATATAGACCATAGAGAAAGGAAAAGACTATCATTAACATTTTCCATGAGTGACAATCCTCAGTGTATAGACGATATATTGTTGGACCGGTGTTTATATTCTTCAATACAATGACTATATTATCGACCGGTATATCGTGTTTGTAAAACTAAAGGACCCTAAGTAACGCAATCAAGCAGTGGTGATCAGACATTAACAGGAACTATAAATATTCCAGATTGTCGAATGTGTATAAGTGAAAGACACGAACTAACATATAATTCAGTGGAAACTATATTATTCAAAAGTTTCCAGAACATAGTGGCAAGAAAACAATCATCAGTCAGAGAGACGCAGCTGGGTGAGATATTTCCTGTTCTGTGCTTTGCGAATTCGAATGGCTGTATCATGATGACAATTGGGATGCTGATCCTAGAATATATCCTGTCGCACATTCAAGATAGATTACACCACATATATCCAAACCCATACATCGCACACCCAAATTACACTTTTCTGCAATAAATGTTTTATCATGTTGTTCGAAGCCTGTGTTTGTGGGGTTATGTGCTGAAGGAACGGGAAGAGGGATATTGTCTGAGAGAGAGAGAGAGAGAGAGACAGAGAGAGAGAGAGAGAGAGAGAGAGAGAGAGAGAGAGAGAGAGAGAGAGAGAGAGAGAGAGAGAGAGTGATCAAGAGATTTTAAATAAGGGGGGTATGTAGACAAAGGTCCACCAGCAGAGAGAAACTGAGAAAAAGGATATTTAACAGGTGTGCTTGGTGATTCCACTTGCCCCCCAGGGACGATAAGCGACAGTCAGTATTGTCAAGTATAATATATAAGTGTATAAGTAAAACAAACTTGCAATAATTAGTTATTCATACTGCTTAATAACCTATAAATAATTAATAATTACTTATTGTGATAGGTTGCTGTAAACAAAATAGGCATAGTATATATATATATATATATATATATATATATATATATATATATATATATATATGTGTGTGTGTGTGTGTGTGTGTGTGTGTGTGTGTGTGTGTGTGTGTGTGTGGCCCCCCAATAGCTTTACATTTGTCAATGCGGCCCTCCACACAAAAAGTTTTCCCACCCCTGACGCAGGGTGATAATCTTAAACCCATTTAGCTTTGAATGATCTTTGTCCTGTTTAGGAAGTGATATTAAATAGCTGTGCACCCAATCCTAGGGTACTGATGACGTCCTGAAGCTCAGATTAAAGCAAGAAGCCATTTAAATAAGTTCACCATCACTCATATCCCTCATATGGACGTGCCTAACCACGCCGGGCCCTCGTGCGTGTCTTTTCTTTTCCATTACATTGTTGATATCTTCCATCTGTAGGTATCTTTAATGGAACCTACAAGATCTTCTCTAACTGAGTCTCTGATGTCCCTGTCGTTCTGATCTGTCTGTGCTATAAATCTCTGCAGGAGATTTCTACCCGCTACCTCAATATATTGTACCCACTGTGGCATGACGATCTGTCTTTTGCACCAGTCTGTGCAATTTCCAGAAATTTCCCAGTGTCTTATCTTCTCCAATCTCATCCATAATGCGCTTGAATTCCTCCTCCTTTACTTTCTTTACTTTCGAAGGTTTCTCTATTTCCTATTGTAAGCTTTGGGGTATTCGTCGCACTTTCTGTAATTGTTTAGATGCTGCTCTCTTGGATTTCAATGCCCGTTCTACCTTGGAGGTCCACTATTGAGGGTGCACATATAATACAGGTTTGCTAGTGACACAGCAGGCACCCTGTCTAAGGCGTCCCAGAAGGATGTTTTCCCTTTCATATTTGAAGGGCTTACGTGCTCTCACAGCCTTGGTCTTATTGGACTTAGAAATCAATACTGAACAGGGTAGGTGGTCACTCCCATGATCACCCAGGACTGATCCATTTGACATCCATTAGTTCCGATTGGCTAACGAATACCAGGTCAATAGCCGTGCCTGGATCATCAGGCCTCATTCCCTGTCTCATTGGTCTCACATCGTGCATACAGACTACTTCTGAATCCACCATGGCTTCTGCAAGAGCATTTCCCTGTCGGTTATCCCCAGTATTGTCCCACTCTTTGTTTCGTGCATTTAAGTTTCCGCAAATGAGAAGTCTACAGCCTGAGATCTCCTCCAGCTCCGTAATCCAGCCCCGTCGTTCATTTGTGACATATACATTTATTAAGTTCTAGCTCAGACACCTTATCTTTATACCTGCATCTTTCTTGCATTGTTATTCCAGTGACGTATGTCTAGAACCTCGTATTTTAATCCACCCCCTCCCCTTCACTGCTTACCCTGTCCATGTCTCCCTTGTCCAGGCGGATTAATGTGGCTGACATATCCATGGCACTGGTAGTCATCTCCATTCAATTCCTGCAGCATGAGGACATCACAGTCATAAATCAGCTTCTCCAGTACAGGCCTCCCTCTGTCTGGCACTGCGACAATTCCAATAACTCACTCTTAACCTAAGCGCTATGTTTTTTCCTTATTCTCCTGTCTCCCGGCTTTTATTTATACGTTTTCTTCTCTCTTCATTCCATCGCCTTTTCCCCTTTACTCCATCTTCACTGATCGCTAAAGATGATATCAAGCGCAGAGTACGTACTCCGTAGCCCCGGCGATGATTCTTAGAAAAGAGGTTTAATACCATATTCGATGTAGTGTATGTGAGGATTTATACACCGTTACCCCAGAAGTGCCTTCGTGGTGGGAAGGGGTCCGGGACAATGTGCCCATCAGCTAACCGCCGCCTCTGCAAAAGCTTGACTGCTTCCGTTGACAACTGAGCTCCCCACAGCCATGCAGTTCCTCGGCATGCAAGATACACCTTGAACTTGGGAACTTCTATAGATTAAACCAATCATGAAGACGTCTACACATAGCTTTTTTGAGGAACTGCTCCAATGGGAGGTGAAATAAAGAAGAGGAACTGGCCCAATTTTCCATAATTAAAAACATTATTAATCACAATGTACAAACATTACGTATCGTTGTCGCTGATGATTTCAACACACTTATCATCATCATCATCATCATCATCATCATCATCATCATCATCATCATCATCATCATCATCATCATCATCATCATCACCACCACCACCATCATCATCATCATCATCATCATCATCATCATCATCATATGCCACACCTATAAGACAGAGCGTTCATGTTTCGCCACTTCACACGATCACCAGAGTCAAGGATCAGATCTGTGTTCTTGTCTGGACCACGCCATACGGCCAATCCATTTAGAGATGTACTTCTGTGCCTACCCCTTGTTCGTTTTCCCTCAGTATTGCCAGTTGTCACAGGTTCTCTAGTTTATTTCTTCTCATAACGTGCTCAAACAATTTTGACTGTTTGCGTCTGATTTCTCTAATCAGTTTACGGTTTTCATTTGCTTCTTATAGAACTTCCTATTCCTCTTTGTTTTTCTGTCTGTCCATTATATTTTCTTGCATTGTCCTCAAAAACCACATTTTCACTTAGATGCTTTTCAGCTTGTCTGTTCATTGTCCACGTTTCACATCCATACAAAAGTACAGGTTCTATGTAGCACTTCATCGCTCTTTTTCTACTAGTTGTAATTGTTATCTTTGTATTGGTCAGTATGGCTTCCGTCTTGAAAAAAGGCTACATCTGCCATTATGATTCTTGTTCTAATCACTTCAAAGCACACCCCCCTCCCCTGTATGGCTTTTCCAAGATAGATTCCACATCACATTTACTGGCCACACATTCTCTAGTTTTAGAATCGCCGACCACAATAACCGTATATTTGTCTTGTCTTTTTTTTTTTTTGCACTGGCTTGGCATTTCTTGTGAGATTTGGAGTGGCAGCAAGAAACTCTTAAGTGACCCGAGATCGGTGGCGAGGTTTTCGTGTTCACCAAGCTACTAACACGACAGGCGACGAGTTTGCTTTCTCATGGAGCCGACTTAGGATAGGATTTATCGACATTTAATGTGTGGGGCGTAGGAGCCACGTTGGATGATTTTGCAATCCGAAAGTGGTATTTACCCAGTGTTGTCAATATTTATCTGTATAACGATCTTCACGTTTCTTGTGCGCTTTGTAAATATGCCAGCCCTGGTGCTTATCTTTCTAGGTCTCATTCTCACGTGATGAAAGTAATTTTTGTCTTTGTAGTCAACGCTTTCTAGCTCTGGTTTCCTGGTGTTAAATTAAATGAATCTCCAAAAGCTATTTTAGTTTAGCGCTTGCACGAGATAACTTGCACAACTTTACGTAACTTCACGACATGAAAACGCAGGACGTTAACATGAGGCAATCGAGGACCAAGTTCTAGCAGGTACATACATTACTTAAACAACTCTTACATGTTTTCTTTTCACCGATGTTGTGTTTCCGTATTGAAAGAAAATACTATAAAACATAGATTTTCGCGTATTGTTTTTTTTTAACGTAACAAATGATGCCCATTCAGCCGTTTTACAAAACGATGTAAAACAACGATACATGAAATTGTCGAAGTTATACTGTTTGCTATTTTATCTCGCTGCTGTCGTACCGGTCACTGTTTATTATCTGAGTCGTTTTACACTGTCCCTTTTACTATCTATCTGCTGTTACACATACCGTTATCTATGATCCGTCTATTGTTGTACACTGTGGAGGACTGAGTGGTCTCGAAGTATTATGTCCGCCTCGAGTGTTGGAGGTCCCGGGTTCAAGCCGCAGTGAGGGCCGGGATTGTTCAAGTGTACTTCTAGTAACAAAATATCTCCTGAACTCTGGATAGTGAGATCAGACGCCCGTGTGTATTGTTGTGCACGTAAAACAATCCCTTCGCTGTTGGAAATCGAAAAAGAGTAGCCTAAGGGCGCTGCCCGGGCAAAATTTCCAGTTAAAAATCTACCCAAAATACTTCAGCATCCTCACCGGTGCTATGAGTTCGTGCACTGAACTGGGGTTCTCCGGACTCAAGCTTGAGTTAGGAGTAGAACGGAGCACTTATGGGTTACACTTATGCCGTGATGTTGATCCGCCGACTAAACAAAACTAAACACTGCTGGCACATTGTTATCTTGACAGACGATAGTTTGTTACATTGTGCTATAAAAAGGCATAATAACTACAACCCATGGCGGTAGCGAATGTAACTTATCATACCGATTCGTGAGGTAAATGTTCGTCCACTATGGATGCATGTGAACGCATGGTGATTTCCACCATCACGGACTATCTACGTCTCATGCGCTCAGGTGTGACCTTTCTGCAATCATTTTCTTCTTTGTCTTTATTCCATTTCTGATCTTTGCCCTGCATGCAACGCGATCAGTACCGACTTTCTACTAAGGTGTAATTTCAATGCCTGTATCAATCATGTCCCGCTTATACACATCTTTGTACCGTAGCAAAGGCCACCCTCAAGATAGTTTACTCATCTGTAGTTCACCAAGAAGATGTCCTTTGGTAATCTATCTTCGTCCATCCTCCTAATGTGTCCCAACCATCTAAGTCTTCTTTCTAATATTTCAGTAGTTGTGATTTTGTCTTGCCACTTAACACCATGTATTCACCGCGTATGAAAGCTGTTTAAATGTCTCTCTTGGTGTGAGTAAGTACACCAGGTCTCACTACCATAAAGAAGAGTACCAAGGACACAGGTTTGTTAGATGAGGACAGTTGTTTTGGCAGTAATCATCCTGTTCTCCCACACTCTTTTTGTTAACCTGTTCATTGTTGTTGCTGCCTCCAGTTCAGCGTCGTCAATAAAGATTGATGGTACCCCATGTGTCTCCTTTTGACCAATTGTTAAACCAAATTAATAGCATGCATTGGAGAATGTAGATAGTAGACTTTGTAATTCTTTCTTAGAGTGGGTCGTAACTGCAGCATCAACTGCAAAAGACACATCTCTAATCGGTACTCTCCTTATTGTTGTCTTGGCTTTCAATCTCTGAGCATTGTAGAGATCGTGAGTGAATGTATTGACCACCGTCATAATTACGAAAGGCATATTTCAGTAGACGTAAAAAGTAATTCCAAAGAGGTTGGGAGCAAGTACAAAGCCTTGCTTAACTCCACCCTTGATGTCAAACTCTTCTTAAGATGCCCCATCAAACTTGATTATACCCTTCATGCCTGTGTGGAACGATTCTACGATGGACAGATGAGTTGGCGGGTAGCCGATGATCTTTAGCGTCTTGAACAGAACAAATGCCTTTGTGTGATCGATGAAAGCAATAAATCATGGTTGATTCTGTTCACGGCATTTGTACATGATGTTGTACATACCATTATATAATATTTGTTTGTTGTTATATACACCGCTGTGAATTATCTGTCTGTTGTTATACATAACGCTGTGTATTATCTATCTGTTGTGATACATTCAACTGTGTATTATATGTCTGCTCGTATACATTCCACTGTTTATTATCTGTCTGCTGAATTACATTCCATTGTTTATTACATCTCTGCTGAATGACATACCGCTGTGTATTATCTGTTGCATTACATACCTCAACTCATCAGGTTCCTCTTGTACCTTGAATTACATAACGTTGTGTATTATATGTCTCATATCATCCCATCTCATCTTGTTTCTCTCGTACCTTGCGGTGTCGAGGTGAAGTATAAACAGCGGGAGAGTGCCCTCTTGTGGGCTTCATGCATCGATATTCCCATGGACTATGTTATTCCCTGCGTCCATCGTTTACGTGGTCGGCCTCTTCCTCTGCTCCCCCTGGTCTGTATATCATTGCTTGTTGTGGTCTACTGTTAGTTGGTAACCTACTTGCATGGCCAAACCTTTTGACTTGCTGCCTTCTAATAAAATCTAGTGCATCTATCTGTCTGTGGTTATGCTGTTTATTACCTGTCTGCTGCATTGCATACCGCTGTGTATTATCTGTTTGCTACCTTACATACCTGCCATACATGTCTGTTTGCTGTTATACATTCTAAAGAACGTATTTCTTTGTAAGCTGTTGTATCAATCAATCAATCATGTGCCATGGCGGAAAGCGTGGGGGGTCATGACTCGCCATTTCACTCGATCACCAGTGTCGTGGATCAGCTCAGTGTTCCTGTCTCGTCCATGCCATGTGGCCAAGCCATCCAGGTATTTTCCTCTCGGTCTGCCTCTTGGTCTGTTTCCTTCGATCTTGCCAGTTGTCACCAAGTTCTCCAATCCATTTCTTCTCATAACATGTCCAAAATGTTTTTACTGTCTACGTCTATTCTCTCTAATCAGTTTACGATGTTCATTTGTCTCCTGTAGTACTTGGTCATTGGTTTCTCTGTCTGTCCATGGTATTCTTTGCATTCTCCTCAGAAACCACATTTCTGCAGCCATCAGATGTTTTTCAGCTTGACTGCCCATTGTCCAAGTTTCACATCCATACAAAAGAACAGGCTCTATGTATCCCCTCAACACTCTTTTTCTCGTTTCAATTGAAATCTTTTTATTGGTCAGAATGTTTTTCATCTTGCTAAAGGCTACTTTCGCCATGGCGATTCTTGTTCTAATCTCTTCAAGGCATCTCCCATCAGATGTTATGACCGTTCCAAGATAATTGTACCAATTCACGTGTTGAAGAATATTTCCATTTACTTGTATATTACGTTGTGGCACTTCTTCCTTCCTAGTGACGACCATAACCTGAGTCTTTTTACAATTTAATTCTAACCATAGTTGCTCACTGTGTACAACAACCGCATCTACTAATTGTTGCAGGTCCTGCGCATTGTCTGCAATTAATACTGTATCATCTGCATATCTAATGTTATTGATGTTTCGTCCTCCAATGCTGATTCCATTTATATCCTCTACATTTCTGAAAATATTTTCACTGTATAGGGAAAAAAGATCTGGAGACATAACACATCCCTGCCTAACACCTCTTTTAAATGGCTGATACTGTCCCACTTCATTATCAATCCTTATTGCAGCTTGTTGTTTCCAATATATGTTTTTTATAAGTCTAACGTCTTTCCCATCAATTTGTAGATCTGCAAGCATATCCACCATGTTGACATGTCTAACTCTATCAAAAGCCTTTGTATAGTCAATAAAGCAAAGATGTATATCCTTGTTTACTTCTATAGCACGTTCAATAACTGTTCGCAGCATATACACAGCATTTACTGTACCCTTTCCTTCTACAAACCCACATTGTTCTTCCCCTATTTCAGGTTGTATCTTCTTCCTCACTCTTTGCATGATAATTCTTAGCAAAATCTTTGTGATGTGACTCATTATACTAATTGTTCTATGTTGATCACATTGCAAGGTTCCTGATTTTTTTTGGGATTGCAATAAATACAGAGTTACATAATTCAGGAGGTATATCTCCAGTATCATGTAATGTGTTCATCAGTCTGGTGACTTGCTCTAGTCCAAATTCTTCTAATGCTTTAATCATTTCTGTTGTGATGTTATCTACACCGGGGGCCTTGCCAGCTTTCATATGCTTAAGAACATTTCGAACCTCCATCTCCAAAATTGGCGGTCCTTCATTATTAAATCTAATATCATACTGTTCGTCTCTGTTATCATCATAAAGGTGTTTCACATAATCTGTCCATACAAGTAGAATCTGGTCTTTTTCTATTATGATTTTGCCATCTTTAGTTTTTAGACACCCTGTTGATGTACTTGTTCTTTTATTAGTAAGTTCCTGAATTCTTTTGTGCACTAATTTGGTATTTTGACTGTTGTGTTGGTTTTCAATTTCGAAGCACTTTTCCCCAAGCCATGATTCTTTTGCCTCCTTACATAATATTCTGACTTGTCTGTTTGATTTCTGCATATTTGACAGAATTATTTTTGTTGAGTCTTTTTGTTTCCATGAGGTGTAAAATTTCTTCAGTCATCCATTTCTTACGACCCACCTTCTTTAATTTTGGAATAGGTGATTCTGCAGCCACATTAATTGAATTCTTCAACGTTTCCCATTGATCATCCACATCCTGGAATAATATCTCTAGATCAGACAATATTTCAAATCTGTTCTGTACTTCTATGTTGAATTTGTTTTGTATTTCCTTGTCATAACTCAATGTACACAAATCATATTTAGTGTTTCCTGTTATATACTTGTCTTTCTTCAACTGTATCCTCAATGTTCCTGTGAGTAATATGTGGTCACTATAACAATCAGCTCTGGGAACTGTTTTTGCTACTGTTAGCGCGTTTCTAAATCTTCTGCTAATGAGAATGTATATAATCCATAATCTTCTAGGGTGTTGCTTAAACCAGGTGTTTCCTACAATCATTTCCTGTTCTTTTACCCACTCCACAAGTCTGTATCCTCTTTCATTTCTCTCTCCTAAACCATAGTTTCCTACTGTGTATCTATCCCATTGATTTCCTACTTTTGCATTGAAGTCCCCTATTATGATGTTTATTTCTAAATTTTTGTTGTATCTACCATTGTTAATTATATGACTTGTTTTAGACTGCTCATTTTATTCATTGTTAGCTATACATATTGCTGTTGGTCAACTCTAATGCAGTTAATACCAGGAAATTTACTTTACAAGTACTCACTGCATACATACAAATCTAGTACTATTGACTTATCAGGCAATTTTTACCCCAAGTACTCTCTGTTATCAACCAAATACCGTACAGTTGATACCAAGTGTGTTTTGTCTCTAATACATGCTACTATCGCCCAAATTCCGTGTAACTGATCATCATTAGCAGATCCGTACGTCGCTCTCATCACGGTGTATTGAAAAGCCTCTCGATCTCTTGCCATCTCTTCCACCTCATGCACCCTCATACCAAAGGTGTCTACAATGTCCTGTGCCCATCTTGGTATTAGTCGACTCCTGCCTCGCTTTCAGGAACCAGGTCTTCCATCATTATTCTTTCCTGACCACTGTGAGGTGTAATATGACAAACTTATTTCAGTATCCCAGACCTGATACTGTATATTAACACCTTTTCTTTGATATTCAGATCGTGTAGAATTTCAGAATCTTTCTTTTTCCTAGATCACGATATTGTAAAAACTTTTGTGTAACATGTGAGCTCAAAAGCTAAAATTTTCTTCGTTAGTGATTGCGAGTTACATTCAAATGTGCCACAGGACATATGCACGTCCTTAAAGAAATATGCACGTCCTTATTTTAATTTATTTTACATTGATATTGTTCCATAGCTTAATAATGTTCACTCTCTGCAGTTCTATGACCAGTCTAATTGCAATAATCCTTTGAAAAGTCCCCATTCTTGTTGATTATAAAGTCAATATATTCAACGGTTGTGAAGCTTTCAATTTCTACGTTGCTAATTGTGATCTTTGGTTGGAATATGGTTTTCTCTGTGAACGTTATTCTTTGTGAAAACTAAGGTATAAACAGGAAGCAAGGACCACTTACTTCTGCTACGGTGATGTGAGGAGAAGAGCGCAAACCCTGACTGCGTAGGGCCAAAGAAGAAAATGAATAAAGAGAAAGAACCTCTCACCGTCCTCGGTTAACAAGAATAGAAAAGAATTAAGGTTTAAGAAAATCCCAGGGTGGGCCGACAGGGGATTAGAACAATATTCTCCAATCCCAGACAAAGAATTACTCCAAGGGCTGTTCTAACACCAATGACTATAACACTAGAGTCTATCAACTAAACAACAAAGTAAGGGTAACACAAGCATCATTTGTTTATTACACTTCTAAACTTCACAATAATATACAGACATGTAGCATCAACAAAGAAATTAGGATACAGCAAAAATCAAACAGCAAAGACACTAACCTAACAAACCAAATTCCTAAGTGTAGCAAAAACTTCTGATCCAGTAAAAGCTACAAATCTACCAAACACTAATCCACCAACAACTGATCCACTAAAACTAATTTAACAAAAACTTCTAGTCCACCAAAAAACCTCTAGTCTACTAAAAAACCTATAGTCTACTGAAAACCCAGGAAAATCTAAAATCTAAAGCTAGAATTCTGGCTTTTCCAAGGCAAAACTTCAGGGTCTAACTACTAAACACACAATAGAAATAGGCATTGGCGCCTTGTCACTCAGTGTGGTAGACTACGGAAAAGGCCAGTTCTACCTGTGCGGGGCCTTATATACTGGGGTCCCAGAGTTCCAGACCAATCAGACGCCCTCTTGCAGAATTCCACCATCATCGCGAGCCGAGTACATTATTCCCCATCTTTAACTGTTGTCGTCCCAGACAACTGAACATTACACCCCTAGTGCCTTGGGTAAAGGAGGGATAATTTCTGACCCCTACTTTATAGTCCTCCACTATTGATGGAGCTCAAAAAAATTTTTTTTCCTATCCTCACCAGACATCACCCATCAAGTAAAACACCCCAAAAATGTACCTCAGGTACCAACAAGAATAATGGTCACATGCAAATACAAGGTACATTTACATTAATACCAGTCATTATTCATGACTAAACTAATATCAGCAGTAAAAAAAATAATGCAATTAACAGGGAGACAGTCTCCCGCCACCTTAGTGTTCACAATATTATACGAACATTTACAAAAACAATGAATAATTTCCCCTCTTTAACTGTTGTCGTTTCGACAACCGGACCATACGTCCCTGGTACACTTATCAAACAGGTAGTTATCTTCATACCTCTATGCTCTAACACCTGAACTGCTGGTTACATCCCTAAACAGTACCTTTATAAAACAGTTTACTCATTCTATCCAGATTTATAATGGGAAATAGTATACATGTACATCACCAGTCATCAATAAGTCCAAAATAACATCAAAAATATATAAGCATAAGCCATCCTTAACTAGTACAAGTTAATACTCAGTGATCAAATTAACATCAGTGAGGAGAAATAGCCCCTCTGCTACATGAGCAATCGTAACAAAATGAATACAACCCTCACTTTTTACATAAAAATAATTAAACAATCATAAAAGTTACACAAACAATAAATCAGCAACCTTTATACAGTTTACCACTTGCCTCAACACTGAACATTTGAAACAAAATGTATTCAAAAATAACATCATCTATCTCTTCTAAGACGGATTCTCTCTGATCGCCTCACATTCAAGTCTCCTGGCTCAAACATGTACCAGTCACTTCTTGGCGGTCTATCCCGTGGTTCCTCAACCTCTGCCACGACAGGCAATTCTTTTAGTCTTATCGTCGCCTCCGGTACCTCAATTACCGTATCTTTCTCACACCGCTTTAACTCGTGCCCTGCTGCTCTAATGTCAGGTCCATTCTCTCCCACTCTTCTAATAACATATGGGCCTCCTGATGCTTTTGGGACCTGCACCACTGAATATTTATCTACAGACCACTGGTCTTTAATCTTGCACCTCTCTGTATAGTGGACTCTCTTCCTAACTACTTCTCCTATGGTTAGCAATTTAGAGGATGATGTCTTGTCACATCTCTCTTTCCTTACAGCAGCTAACTTTCTTAACTGTTCGCCTGCCCTAACATGCGCATAACGCAGACGGGAAAGATGTCCAGTCACCCAGTTCTCAACATTTGGTTCCCCCTCATTACAATCACTATCATCACTAGCATCTAGCATGAAATCTACTGGCAATCTGGGTTCTATCCCAAACACCAAGTAGTACGGGGAGTAACCTGTGGAAGAGTGGGGCGTAGAGTTATAAACTAACAAAACCTCAGCTATATGTTCAGACCATCTCCTTTTCTGGCTGGCCTCTAGTGGCCTCAGAAGATCATGTAGGGTCCTATTAAACCTCTCGCACTGACCGTTCCCTTTTGGATTGTAACTCGTGGTACGGCTCTTTTGAATCCCGTACACTCTACAGAGTTCTGCAATCACAGCCGATTCAAAGTTCCTGCCTTGATCTGAATGGAGTCTATGGGGTACACCTAAATACAGAAACCATTTCTCCACCAGAACTTTTGCAACTGTCGAGGCCTTCTGATCCCTTGTGGGATCAGCAACTGTAAATTTGGTGAAAACATCTGTAATGACCAACACATTTTCATACCCCCGACTATCCTTCTCTAACATAGTAAAATCCATGGTCACCAACTCAAAAGGCCTAGATGCTAATAAATTACCTGAAGGACCCTGCAGTTTAATATGGGGTGGTTTAGCAATATTACACCTCTGACATCTTTTACAAAACAGCTCAACATCTTTTGTGATGCCAACCCAATAACATCTACTTCTAAGGATTTGTATCATCCTATCTCTGCCCTGATGGCCGGTGCTGTGCACCGATTCTAACACTCTCTGCTTCAATGCATCAGGTACCACTAATTGAGAAATCCACCCTCTACCTGGCCTCTTTAATTTCCTGTACAACAACCCATTAATCACACTCAACCTCTTTCGCTGCTTCAACAAGCTTTTGGTTTCAGGGGGTAAACCCCTCATCTCTATCTTACTCAGTCTCACTCTCTCACTCACACAAGTTAACACTTTATACACATGGGCATCTTCTGCTTGTAGTTTTGTCAACTCTTCAGCTGAATATGATGGTAATGATAACAGTGGCACATTACCTACCGGGTTATTCTGACTATCTACATCTACAATCTCTCCTATCCTAGCAGTTCTTAAGTTTGGACTAACTGGTGTAGCAGCTATGTGACTGATTGGAATGTCACCTTCTTCATCTGATCTTCCTGGGGCTTCAAACGGGTAGCGGGACAAATAATCAGCATTTCCATTAGCACGACCTGGTTTGTGCTTAATGGTGTAGTCAAACATTGACATCTGTGCTATCCATCTCTGCTCAATGGCACCCAGTTTTGCCTTTTGCCACAAAGCTAAATTCCTACTATCTGTAAAAACTTCTACTTTAGTACCTAAAAGATAACTTCTAAACTTCTCAGTCATAGCCCACTTCAATGCAAGTAACTCAAGCTTAGAACTGCTTTTAGCGTTTCGTTCTGAGGGGCGAAGTGTGCGGCTAGCGTAAGCTAAGACTCTTTTCTTACCATCTTGAATTTGTGAGAGGACAGCACCTAAACCCTGGTATGAGGCATCTACCTCCAATATGAACTGTAATGAGAAGTCTGGAAAGCCTAAAAGGGGTGTTGATGTCAGAGCCTCTTTTAATCGATTAAACGCCTCGTCACACTCTGGAGTCCACAACCGCCCTATGGGTCCTTTCTTCTTCTTAGTATCACCGGTTTGCTGCTGGTTGAGTTGGCCCACCAGCTCATGTTGTGGTCTTGCAATATTAGCAAACTTTGAGACAAACCTTCTATAATAACTGGCTAACCCTAGAAATGACCTAAGTTCTGTCTGAGTTCTGGGCACAGGTGCTTCTTTTATGGCTGCAACTTTATCATCCATGGTTCCAATGCCTTCTTCTGAAATGGTGTGCCCTAAAAACTCAACCTTTTTCTGACAAAAGTTACACTTTTCAGGATTTAGTTTTAGCCCAATGGACTGCAGTCTCTCAAATACTTTCTCAAGCCTACTCAGATGCTCTGAAAAATCCCCAGAATACACTAAAATGTCATCAAGGTATACCAACAAAATCTGAAAAAAATAGTCATTCAGAGAGCATTGCATTAGCCTCTGGAAGCTGCTCGCGGAGTTTGCAAGTCCCATTGGCATACGCGTATACTCATACAAACCAAACGGGGTGGTAAAAGCAGTCTTCTCTTGATCCTCTGGCTTCATGGCCACCTGGTAATACCCACTTGCAAGATCTAAAGTTGAAAATAATTTGGCACCACCCAGGGCATCTAGATATTCATCTACTCTAGGGAGAGGGTATGCATCTTTCTTTGTCCTAACATTTACAGCCCGATAATCGACACATAACCTAAGTCTACCATCCTTTTTTCTCACGAGGACCACCGGAGAAGCCCAAGGACTGGAACTTTCCTTAATTATCTGACTATCTAATAAACCTTGGAGATGATCTTGTACTTCTCTATAAAATGCTGGGGGAATTCTCCTATAAGGCTGCTTGATGGGGGTCTCATCTGTCAACTGGATGCTATGGGTTACTCTATCTGTATAGCCTATGTCAGTATCTCCCTTGGCAAAAAGACTATCATACCTAACTAATAACTCCTCTAACTTCTTCCTATCTCTATCACTACCCTCAAAACTGCTCAAATCTACAGGGCACCTAACATCATCTTTCTCTCCGGCATACGGCTGTGTTGAAACCTCCACTTCCTGAGCACTTACCATTTTGAAATGGTTGGTCAAGTCTACAGTAGCATCTGAAATATCCCCAACTTGAGTACCCTTCGACAAGGATATATCTTCATCCCCCAGATTGACCACTTGGACTTGGCATACGCCCCGTCTCAAGGTAGTCAAAGTGTAGGAGAAAAGCAAACCCTTGTGCTCCAAGTCTCGAGTTGGGCTGAAAATGACATGCATATTTTCACGCACAAATCTTACACATTTTACACTAACTGCAGTGATGGAGCGGGCAGGTACGCAAACTCTATTGTCAACAAACACTTTAACTCCGTCCAGTCCGACTCCAGGAATCTCCTCCGCTGTGCTGCTCCAATTAAGAAACCTACACAGATTCGGTACTGACTGTAAAATGTTCGTGCCAATAATGCCAGGCACCCTTCTCTCCCCATTGTCCATGTCTTTGGTGACAAACACCCCACAGTCCTTCACTTGTTTCCCACCCAACACAATGTCACACATGAAGTACCCCACATATGGAATCATTACGCCATTTGCGGCCGTCAACCTAACGAATTGTCCTTCCTTTAGAACAAAGTCCTGGAACATGCCCTTGAAACAGGCCTCAGTAATGGTGGAAACCTGAGAACCTGTATCGATGACACACTGGACACTCTTGCCACCTATTAAAACAGTCTCTTCGGGCCTACCACCCACAATTTTAATGTCCGAGCCATGACGCTCCCCTTCTAATACCTGGCTCCCAGCCTTAGAGGGGTCCCGTTTAATGCTTGTCTGCACTCGCGTCTCAAGTGACCAACCTGATTGCATCGCCAGCAACGTGGCACTTGATGTTGTTGATCGCTGGTGGTGAGTCTGTTCAGCCTGGCACCAATCTCAGACATCTCCCTCTGAAGAAAGTAAATTTCACCCTGCCTGGAAGTAAACTCAGTTCTTGGTGGTACTCGAGCTGGCTCAGTATGTGCAGGCCTACATTTTACCGTTTGTGGGACTACCTCAGCCTGCACCGGCCCGTACCGCCCCTGCTGAAACTCAACTTTCACCGCTGAAGGTACGCTTGACTGAATTTCCCCAGTGTTCTCATTTCTGGCTCTCACCTCTACCTCTCTGATTTCAGCACCCTGTGGGGCCCGCACACCTTCCCATCTTTGTGCGCACTCCCTGACTTGAAGAAAAGTCACAGATGAATCTTGTGCGATCTTTTCTTTTAGGACAGTTTGGGTGAAACTGTCCCTTATGCCAGCCACAAACTGGTCTCGAAGGGCCTCCCCATCCAACACAGGGACACCTTGCGTTTCCTGGGCCTTCACTACCCTCTTGAACTCAGCATTGACCCTATGGGAGAAGTCATGGACTGTCTCCCCAGCTCGCTGGCGTATTGTGAATAACGTTGCCAGGAGCTCCCGTAGACTTTTCTTCTCACCATATATCTTCAGCAAGGCCTGTAGCATGGCCTCGGGATCTTCCTCAGAAGCATGGAGTTCCAACTCCCTCCTGACAGGACTGGTTATGCTGTCGAAAATAACATCCACCTTATCGACAGTCTCTAACATGCCAGCCCTCCAAGCTGACCTCACCTCCCTGACGTACTCTTCTACCGATGGCCCACCTTTCTCCCCAAAACACCGAACAGGCTTTCTGGTTGGTACTATAACGTACCTTAAAGCCTCAGTGAGCTCGCGTGGTGGAGCTTCCACTGGGCGGGAATCTTCGGTTCCCATCGTAGAAACTGGCGGCGACTCGTCTTCTTCAACTCTCACTGCCGCACGAGTACTTCTGGTCTCCATCTTAAGGACAAGATACTATGCTACGGGTGGTTCTGCAATGGAGCCTAACTAGCTAACCTGGGTTTTGCTATCTCTAGAAGACTATTACCAACTATACCAAAAATGAACCGACAAAGAAACCAACTAAAGACCTCAACTAAAACACTCATTTGGTACCAAAACAATCCTACCAGAATAATTCTAAGGCTGTCACTGACATGGTACAGGCTCGCCACTTGAAAACTAAGGTATAAACAGGAAGCAAGGACCACTTACTTCTGCTACGGTGATGTGAGGAGAAGAGCGCAAACCCTGACTGCGTAGGGCCAAAGAAGAAAATGAATAAAGAGAAAGAACCTCTCACCGTCCTCGGTTAACAAGAATAGAAAAGAATTAAGGTTTAAGAAAATCCCAGGGTGGGCCGACAGGGGATTAGAACAATATTCTCCAATCCCAGACAAAGAATTACTCCAAGGGCTGTTCTAACACCAATGACTATAACACTAGAGTCTATCAACTAAATAACAAAGTAAGGGTAACACAAGCATCATTTGTTTATTACACTTCTAAACTTCACAATAATATACAGACATGTAGCATCAACAAAGAAATTAGGATACAGCAAAAATCAAACAGCAAAGACACTAACCTAACAAACCAAATTCCTAAGTGTAGCAAAAACTTCTGATCCAGTAAAAGCTACAAATCTACCAAACACTAATCCACCAACAACTGATCCACTAAAACTAATTTAACAAAAACTTCTAGTCCACCAAAAAACCTCTAGTCTACTAAAAAACCTCTAGTCTACTGAAAACCCAGGAAAATCTAAAATCTAAAGCTAGAATTCTGGCTTTTCCAAGGCAAAACTTCAGGGTCTAACTACTAAACACACAATAGAAATAGGCATTGGCGCCTTGTCACTCAGTGTGGTGGACTACGGAAAAGGCCAGTTCTACCTGTGCGGGGCCTTATATACTGGGGTCCCAGAGTTCCAGACCAATCAGACGCCCTCTTGCAGAATTCCAACATCATCGCGAGCCGAGTACATTTGTTTTGCCAAAGTTCAGAAAAATCATTTTACTTATCACTGTGCCTCTTCAGAGACAGAATCATCTCTTCTAATCATTTAGCAGTATTACACAAGAATTGTGCTACCTGAATATCTAAATTCTACGATTTGATTTTCACCAATTACAAATGTATCAAAACTATCTGTGGTCTCACAATTTTTGACATTACTCACTAATTGTTGCATATATGTTGAATAGGTATGGGGAGAGAATGCGTCACTATTTTACTCTCTTTTACACCTCAAACAGTTTGATGTTTCACTGGCTATTCTGACAGCTGCATATTGATCATGATATAACGACTGGATTAGGTGGATCGGATGTGCTGGAAACCCCATCTCACTCATCATGTTCCATAATTTCTTATGCTGAACACCGTCGAAGATTTTACTTTAGTCTGTGAAGCAAATATGAAGATGTACAGTTTATTCTGCATTTCTCAAAGATGTTTCACATGTTGAAGATATGTTTCCTGGTTCCTCTGCCCTGCCTGAAACCTGTTCGTACTCCACGTGACGCATATTCTAATATACTTTTAATCCTCTTTATGATTTAGGATTCTGCTGTCATGAGTTAGCAGTTTCATAGTTTGATAACTCATGCACAGTTTTTTCTTTCTTTGGTAGGGCATGTAGACTGCTTTTTCCATGCTTTAGACCAAATGGCGCTTTTCAAGGTCCTCACACACAGTACATGGTACTATTCATACCAGGCAATTTTCTCTCCAAGTAGGCTATATTGACGATCACGTAGGCTCTATTGACGATCACGTAGGCTCTATTCATGACCACGTTGGCGCTAATAAGGGCCATATGGGGTCTATTGACATTCACGTAGGTTCTATTGACGACCACGTAGTCTCTAATGACGGCTACGTAGGCTATATTGACGACCACGTCTTAAACAAATTAGTATAAGAGATTAATCTCAGTTAATTTCTGATTGCGATATTCCAATTTTCTAGACAAGTTTTCATACTTACTTGTGTATGTTGATTAAGGCTTTGCTCGAACGGTCCGCTTGTATTTGTGTGTCTATCAACCTATCTACGTCTCTCTCTCTCTCTCTCTCTCTCTCTCTCTCTCTCTCTCTCTCTCTCTCTCTCTCTCTCGTGGGGGATATGTGTGTGGTGTGTAGGTGGGGATGTGTGGTGGTATGTGGGTGTGGGATGTGTTGGTGAGGGATATGTGTGTGTGCAGTGCGTGGGTTGGGAATATTGCGTGGTAGGGTATGTATGTGATGTGCGGGTGGTGGATTGCGTAGTGGGGGATTGGGTTAAGGCATGTATGGGCGGGTGGAAGATGTATGTGTGGGTGGTGGGGGTGTGTGTGAGTGGATTGGGGATGTATGGGTGGTTAGGGAGATGTGTGTGTGGGGGGTGGGGTGGGGTAGGGAGATGTCAGTTGGTGGGGATGTGTGTGTATGGTTTGGGGATGTGTGAGTGGATGTGCTATGTGTGGGTTGGTGGGGGATTGTGTGCGTGCGTGGGGAATATGTGGTCAATGGAGATGTGGCTGGGGGATGGGTGGTTTGAGGTGTGGATGGGGAGAGGATGTGTGGGTTAGGATGTGTATGTGGGATGTGTGGGTTGGTGGGGGAATGTTTGTGGGTGGCGAGTGTGTTTTGGTTGGTTGGAACAGGTGAGGCGAGAGTGTGTGGGTGGGGGATGTGCAGAAGGGGGATGGGTCGGTTGGTGGGGTATTATGTGTCCCTTGGTGTGCGTGTGTGTGGGTAGGTGGGGTGTGTGTGTGGGTGGGGTGATGTATGGGTAGGTGGGAGATGGGCCTCGTAACATGGTAATTTGCCTTGTTTATGTTTACAACATTCATTTCACAATGTTTATCTTTCTTCCTATGTAAATGTATAATGCTCTTGATGAATGAAAGACGAGTGATTGGAAGGACCGAATGTAAGACGGGCCTGCGCGCCCAATTTGTGACCCTAATAAAGTTGATTTGATTTGATTTGATTTGATTTCTCTCTCTTCAGACTGAATAACCCGATTTGCCGACAATTGTGATGATGGTAATGATTAGAGAAGACGTAAAGCAGCCTTGTTTGTTTGCTTGTATCTGTATGAGTATGTGCTTTCTCGACCTTGCATTTACATTTTGAGTTAAGTCGTCTTCATGAATTAAGATTATGGTGTGCAGCAAACAAATATAATTTGAAAATGTTATTAAGTTATATTATTTTAACTTTGTAAAATGAAAGTTTTATTATATATATATATATAGTCATACCTCGTTTTCGCTGCCTTCGGTTTTCGTCGGTTTCGGTTTTCATCGATTGTTTCAGCGAAAAATTTGTCTCGTTTTTCGCCCATCGCCTCGGTTTTCTTCAATGTGTCCACATGACATCGTTGCTAATCTTGTGAAAACAAAGGGACCCAGGCATTCGTCTGCTCAGTTTGGCGTTGTTTTTCGTTGTGTGTGCATCACTTGCTAATATTAAAATACGTGAGCGGCATTGCTGAAATCGGCCGCATGTACGGGAAGTCGCCATCCAAGATAAGTTTCATTGTGGCGAAAAACGAAGAAATAAAAGAAGTTAATGTAGCAAAAGACATAAATGTGCTAACTAAACAGAGGTCGCAAACAATTCCAGATGTCGAATAGTTATGATTAATTTTGATAAATCAAAAAACAGCTAGATTGCTATTCTATTTCAGAGGCAATGATATGTGAAAAGGTTAGTCTGTTATATGCCGATCTCATTAAGAAAATGACTGGGGCAAATGCTAGTGTACTTAGTGATTTAAAGGCCAGCAGATTATAGTTTGAAAAATTCAAGGGGCGCACTGGCATACATTGATTTACTATGCACGACGAAGTTGCGAGTTCGGACACTTCCAATGCAGACAAAAGGTATTAAACACTATATTCTCTATAAAATGTGTTTTTCATATGTATTTCGGAGTGTCTAGAAGGAATTAATTGGATTAACATTGATTCATATGGAAATAATTGCCTCGGTTTTCGTCGGTTTCGGGTTTCGCCGACTGTTTTCGGACGGATTATCGACGAAAACCGAGGTTTAACTCTTATATATATAAGATGATGTATATATCTGTGGTGACTGCCTATTAACTGTAAATTAAACATACAATGCTAGACGCAGTCATGTTGATGGTGTTTGACATCGCTGCACTGTCCAAGTTGAGCATTTCTCAGATTTATCTTTATATTTAAGTAAATATTTACACACCAACGGAGCACTTTATAGGGTCCACAAAATATTACCTAACAAAATCCCGGATACATGACCTACATACATAGTTTGTCTCCCGGCGTTGAATCACGAAAAGGGGGGGGGGGGTAGAGAGTGAGGGGGGAGAGAGAGAGAGAAACTAATGGAAACAATGGGAGGCGGGAGGACAGAGCGGCAGAGGAAACAGCGTCAGCGAAACAACAAGATAATTGAGACAGGAATCCACACAGCGGCGGAGAACTGATGAACGGAAGAGACATGTTAGGGGAAAAGTCCTGACGACGTCAATATCTGTCTTCTTTCTGTCTATCTATCGTCTGTTTGTCTGTTGGCTCTCTCTCTCTCTCTCTCTCTCTCTCTCTCTCTCTCTCTCTCTCTCTCTCTCTCTCTCTCTCTCTCTCTCTTCAGACTGAATAACCTGAAGTTCTAATAAGTGTGATGATGGTAGTGAGTGGGGAAAAAAACGTAAAGCAACTTTTTACTTTTTTTTGGGGGGGGGGGGGGGGGTTTCTCACTTTCTCATGCCATATACAGCCGCAAGATAGCAAATGAACCTCCCTTCACGTCTCCCCCAGCTGCCTTTCTGTCTTTCTTTCTGTCTTTCTTTCTGTCTGTCTTTCTTTCTTTCTTTCTTTCTTTCTTTCAACATGTCTGTGTTTTTCATGACGTATAAGCGCAGATTGGCCTCCCTGCTTTTAAACCTAAAAGAATTGGATGTCACTATCACATCACAAACTCACCGCAGGAAACTGTCTCGGACAATGTGTGTGCGAGGATGAGCTTGATCAAAGAAAGCCCACACAGAAAAGCTACTTGAGGTAAAGGCTGCCAGACTTAGATTCATTAGCCATCTATCGCGGGGGGGGGGGGGAGAGGAGGAGGAGGAGGAGAAAGCTACATCCTCTACATCAACTATGTATTAGATATGTTCACTTAGCCATTGACTACTCACTGCCTCTTGAGGTTGATATATTGTGCTGTCGTGTTGAGGCTGTTATATTGTACTGTCGCGTTGTCTTAAGAACCGACATAGCAGCAAACGGAGTGCGCTCTTACGCGCTCCGTCATCATCTTCAACAACCAGCGAAGAGTTCCAATACTAATGTTACCAACTGCAATCTGATCATGTATGCACCTGGCCTATCCTAAGAAAACAGTGTCAGCCACATCCTCTGGTAACTGCCTGCCGCACCATTTTCTCCAGCAGTGAAGCTGTAATTGTTCTTCCACTATACCCACGATCCCAAAGGTCATTGACTAAATCTGCCTTATCTTACACCAATATCCCAACCAGAAGTGAAGGCCCAGCTAATTTTTCCGTCTGCTCATTTCCCAAACTCACCAACAATTGAAGGAGGAACACAAAATGAACCGATTTGGCCTGTCCTAGCATCATCTCTGTCGATACGAATATGAAGGAGAAGCCATGCTGAACAGGATTGTTACTGGGGACGAATCATGGGTGCATCACTACCAGCCCGAATCAAAGCGTGCTTCAATGCAATGGAAACATCCTTCTTCGCCGTGTGTCCAAAAGTTGAAGGCTACGCCATCAGCAGGGAAGGTGATGCTGACAGTGTTCTGGGATTGTCAAGGCGTGCTTTTAACCAATTTCAAGAAGAAAGATGACACTGTGAATTCTGAATCGTACTGTGAAGTTCTATCGATGCTTCATGATGCAATTCGAAGAAAACGTCCAGGTCTGCTGACTAGAGGAGTGTTGCTTCTTCATGACAATGCCAGACCACATACGGCTCGATTAACTCAGGAGAAAATTAATCAACTAAGGTGGGAAGTTCTGGAACATCCACCTTTAGCCGCAGCTTAGCCTATAGCGATTTCCACCTTTTTGGTCCACTGAAAACCCACCTTGGCGAATGACGCCGAAGTTGAATGTGAAGTGAAAACGTGGTTTAGAAAGCAAAGCACGCAGTTATATGCAGTAGGTTTTGGAGGAATGATAAAACGATGGGATAAATGCATCAATGTTGGTGGAAACTATGTTGAGAAATAAAGGGACAATGTATGTATAAAAATAAATTGGTTTCAAGTTTTCATATCTAGTTATTTTTCTACATCCATTTGTGACTTACTTATTGACTGTCCCGCGTAGGTTAGATCCAGTGCATGAACCGAAATGTAGTCACTGCTACCAGCATGAGGAAAGAGTGTAACATCTAATATACATTACCATGATTAGTTAACTCTCGAGACCAGCTGCCTTCACAAACATCTCTTTATGAAACGTACGTACACTTCTGAGGCACAATTGAGGAGGCTGTGCACTGAAGTCAGAGGAGCAATTGGCTCTCAACAGCTACCCGCTGTCAGCTAACTGGATAATATCTCATCATCATTTTCATAGTTATAATGATCATGTTATCATAATCTTCGCAATCACCATCATTATCACAACAACCACACATATAGCACTCAGTAGTAAGATATTTGAAAGTTTAAGGAGCCGCGGCAACGAAATTGCTAGCACACTTGGCTGCCGGTCCGATGGTTTTATATTCGAACGCCAATCGAGGAGGATTTCCTAAAATGCATCTAGACTCCCAGATCGATCCAGCCTAAAATGGGCATGAGGAAATGTCCTGGGAAGTAAAGGTTGCAGGTGTGATACTGATCGCATTCCCTTGAAGGCTGATTGCTGTATTTAAAAAAAATGGGCAGCAACCTATGTCTATTGAGCATCAAAGCATATGAAAGAGTCCTTAACTTACATTTTGACTTGTAAACTGAAAGTTTACGTAAACGGTGGACGGAGGGAATATAAGAGTCGATGAGAATATCAATACATGAAGGCCATGAGCGGGGACTCTCCCGCTGTTTATACTTTACCTCGACACCGCAAGTACAAGAGGAATCTGATGAGATGAGATGAGACTGAAAATTATGTAGAATAACTGTATTGAGGTTACACGCGTTTGCGAAAGACATGTTACAACACGAGTGTGCACTCAAACAGGGCTCTTCCAGTCAATCACTTTATGTTGTCCATTCACAAGCATCGTTGTGTCCTCTTTCTTTCTTTCTTTCTTTCTGCCTGCCTGTCTGCCTGCCTGCCTGCCTGTCTGCCTGCCTGCCTGCCTGTCTGTCTGCCTGCCTGTCTGTCTGTCTGTCTGTCTGTCTGTCTGTCTGTCTGTCTTTTTCGAGGGGAATGTGACTCTGATAATTATGCACCTTGAAGACCAGCGTGTCCGACTTTATCATGCATGTATGTAAGGCTTACTTCCAATCAACAGATTCCATCCACGGTCCTACCCGTGGGTAGGTTTTCTTTCCTAACAATATTTAGGAGAAGAAGCCCTGGGGCCTACTATTTGTGACTGTCCAGCTGCCGTGGAATTTTTACCGTGTACAACATGCAAACTGGACCTCTTTTTTGGGGCCCTTATCCGGGTTGGCTAGGTATCCATTCTCACCACAAAAGAGATCAAGGCACGTGTGATATAATTAGATAACAAATGTCCTTGGAATATTCCCCAGCCCCATGCTGAGATCGAACCCTATACATTTTGAGCTTAATAAACCTCTCAGCCACGTCGGGGTGTTCTTTCTATATTTCCGTTGGTCAAATCCTGCAGCAAGAAGCTGTGCCATTTGATGCATCGTAAATTCTTAAATTGTCTCCACTTGATCTCATTCAGTGATAGTTTCCGTCACTTAGTTGTCTCCCCTTGCCTTCTTATTCAGCGATGACCTGACGTCGGCACGGATGACATACCTTTCCCTGCTGTTCTAGAACTGCCATATCGTATCATTTATTGCTTCTGTCAATTATCCAACATTTTCTGCAGTTATATATGAAAATGATATAAAGACATTATATATATACCTGTCTCCCTGTCGAAGGAGTTATTGATTTTCTCTGTAAGCCAGAATATCCACGTGGGGTAATGCAGCTGCGCGAGATTCGGTTGCGGTTCGCGTCGCGTTCGTTACTTACGGGATATTTGAGCCGGTCACTCAGAAAGCAATGGCAAACTACTGAGCGTAATCTTGCCAAGAAATCATCAACAGCGGCAAAATGCTGGTGTTGACAGCTATGTCCTGTAAATAGGATATGAGACATTTAAAAAATAAAAAAAATAAAAAATAAAAAAATATATATATATATATATATATATATATATATATTAAACGCAAGCAGTGTACAAATCACGTTTTGAATGTGATTTGTTTATGGTGTGGGTTTAAACGCTATTGCATGTCTGGTGTTTAATATGGCGTATTATCTCAACGACAAGTTACAATCGAAGGATAACAGATGAATGCTTATCCCTTGTTCTTAAAGTCTACGCCGTGAGGTGTTGGTCACTATGTCTGACCACAGTCTTCTGCCTTGTGTACTGCCACTCATTTCTGATACAGATATTCCTTAACGCCATGATGTGAAAATGTCCAGCAGCATCTGCTCGCTTGGTCGCACAATTCCTCTCTCCCCCTCCAGCTTTCCGGTTGTCACAACGTACTCCAGCCTTGCCCTGCTCATGATGTGCCCAAAGAAGGTGGACTGTCTTTTTCTGATGCGAGCAACTAATCCTCTTTGTGAGTTAACTCCTCTCAAGATATCTTCATCACGCTATTTATTTATCCATCGTCTTCTCACCATTCTTCTATAAAACCACATTTCTGCAGCTTCCACATATTCCAATACTAGCCTGCAGATTGTCCAAGATTCACCCTCTAAAATCAGGAAATTCTTGAAAAAGAACCTAAAACGTCTTCCTCACTCCGTATCCCAACAGAAACTTTACCAAAAGCCAGCCTGATATAACATTCTACATCAAAGTTAGCACAGGTGGATCGGAGGTCAGCACGGCCGAATAGATAAGAGCGCTTGCTCTTAATCTTCCGGTTGCCGAGATAGCATGTTCAACCATGACACCGTCAGTTGAACTAAAATGTTGACATCTCGATTTGAGAAGGTAAATTACATGTACCACAGAAGTCTGAATGGGTTCGTTTGATGGCGAGGGACATTGGCAATAGGAATAGCTCATCCACACGAAACAAATTCAGTCCAGTGCAATAGTAGCACGTGTACGGACTACGCTTGAGTTTAAAGTTGGCAATCGCAACAAAAAGGCACAATAAACAAAGGTGAGTCATGACGAAGCAATTCACCATAAAAGTGTTGCATGCTCTCTGCAGGACGTTGCCATTCAACCCCAAATTGATTTTCTAGTCAATTTTAAGTTCGGCAGCTTGCCATTGCTTTCTGAACGAGAAGTCAACGTTTCAGTCCAACTTAATGCCAATGTAGGAATAGAACGTCCTACCTCGCCATCAGTGCACCGGAAGTTTAAGAACGAAAAAAGGTATAGGTGCTTTTTCAACTTCCGGTCCAACATAGAGGATAGGCAGCTGAGCTGTTAAGGCCTCTGGAGCGTTTATGCCTGTGGATACGGCTTGCTTGCGCATTTTCCTCATGTCGCACTGGTAATGCATGGCTCATCTACTGAGCTGAGTAGGTGGAGCGACACAGTGAGCTATGCATTTCACGTGGAGTGCTTTTATATATATGCCCTGTTGTTTTGCATTGTGAACTGCATGTTGGTTTTTCGAAACTCCTGTCTGTTCCAGTTTTCGCATGTGGCTGTGAGGAGCATTTTGTGTGATATTCACTGGCACAGGAACGGAGCATTATGGGGAGGGGGCGACTCTTTGCCGTGAAGAAGAATAAGAAGAAGAAGAAGACGAAGAAGAAGAAGAAGAAGAAGAAGAAGAAGAAGAAGAAGAAGAAGAAGAAGAAGAAGAAGAAGAAGAAGAAGAAGAAGAAGAAGAAGAAGAGGAAGAAGAAGACTAAAAAGAAGAAGAAGAAGAAGAAGCAGAAGAAGAAGAAGAAGAAGAAGAAGAAGAAGAAGAAGAAGAAGAAGAAGAAGAAGAAGAAGAAGAAGAAGAGATGTGGTGGAGGAGGATAGAAGAGAGAAAAGCGAAATAATAAAAATGATGCAAACAATGATCCCTACAATTACCTGCATATTATCCTCGAATATTAGTTAACGTTACCCATTATTTATGTCTGTACGTCGCCCTGAATATGATACGTTACTGCATCTGCCACGATACTTTCGCAAAAAAGACAAAACTCAAAGATTACGCGAGACAAGGACGATGTATATGTCTTGTTTAATTAAAGACTGAGATATCGATTAGTTCTTAGTTCATTGTCTCTAGAACTTCCTTCTTGAGCTGTCACAAATAACTCTAATGGCTATTTCCTTATGTCCACAAGCAAAACAAAGATGACAGTTCTTTATGAAAGCGCAAAGTAATCAATGGAACATAGTTTCTGATGTCGCATACTTTCTTGTAAACTGTTACAACGTTTGATGTCGTGATGCCAGTTTTATTTCGCAACCAGATTACATGTCATAAACATCTTGTTGTTGTTCTTATTTGGTTCCTGTATTATATATTGCTAACCCGCTCGACTGCCTGTCCCAGGTCTTGTTTACAAAGATTTCTTTCTTTCTGTTTTAAATTGACCTGGGTTAGAAGTTGACCGAGCCTATAATTGGTACCTGTCACCGTCCTAGATCTCTAGGGGATTGAAACTCGGGCTCATACAGGCAACAAACTCCGTTCAGATACAATCTAGCATCATTTATTTACATGTATATTACAGTACGCTGGCGAAGCGAGTTTTCACAAGCCAGCAATCAGCACGTTGCGTATCACAGGAGTTTACAATGAACATGATTAACACAATAACTCTAGCAGCTATCTAAACATATGTATAAGACCCCTAAATACAATTGGGTCTACTATCAAGTCCCCTTCAGGTAAGCCCTGTTGCTTCCTCGATGTCCAGTCCGTGTCTGTCTTCCACACGTGTCGCAATTCGACACGGGTGGTAACTCTCTCTGAGTTTCTCGTGGACCCCGCAATCGGCGGGCCCCATCAGTGTCCACGTGGCTGTGGACACACTGACCGGTCCTTCGAGAAGGCTCTGGATTATTCGAGCCTTCGAGTGACTCGGTTCTTTCCCTTTAGCTGGAGTTCTCTCCCTTCGCCAGTATCTCTTACGTTTATGTTGGTACCGCCCTTAATGTGAGGCTGTGACAGGAGTCCCCCTCCCCCCTGCTTTGATGGGTTCTTATATGGTAATTAGTTCTGTACTATTTCTGTCACAGGATCACATAAAGTCGGTGTTTGTAGTTTGGTGGAAAGTAACTTGGCAACTTACATATCTGCATCACCAACTCATGTATTCTCCCATACACCACTTTAAGATGATTGCTGAAGAGGTTTCTCTCTTCTCTGTTCTTAAACATGCTTATCTGACCGAAGTTCCGTGACGTTTCCCTGTTGTTTTTACAACCGCGCCCTTCTCAAGTATCCATATGATACCAAGATATTAAAACTCTGTGTAAGAGAGTTCTAACAAGACAAATGTCTTGGCTATTTAAGTACACCTGCAAATCTCGTCTTGTGTGTGTATTTCAATACATTTTTACTTCTGTATGTTGTATAATGCTGAATATGTAGTTATGCTGTTGTTTTATCACATCTGACTACGTGTTCCTGTTGGCTTGTTCGTGTATTGACTGATATGTTGCTGTTTTTAATAAAGTGACTGTATTTTAATTGTTAGTGTTCAGTTTTGAGTGTGTATAAAGTGTGTGCTCACTGTGTGGTTTATCTCCAAGCGTCACGAGTTGGGATATCCTTTGTCATGAATTACCCCAATGTGTGTAATGCATGATCGGGGCATTCCAAACAGTGGCGCTTAGATGTAATGTATTCAATACTAAACATGTATCAACAATTAGACAGGTAATACATTTTTACATGAAGACGCAGACAAATTAAAATAAATACGTTTTGCGTACAATTTGTCCGCTCAGTATATCGCTCTCTCTCATTTAATTCATTCACTCTGTCATCCATACATCTTTCATACAAAATAGTATTTTGTTAAAATATATAGATCAAGTTGAGGTAAGTCTTATTGCCCTTAGAAAAATGGATTAGGCGATATGTTCCCTTTAAGGTAACAAGTACTTTTTGTACGTGTAATCAAAAAATGGTTTATAACTTATATAGAAAAAAAAATTGTATAGGAAAAATATTTCACCTATGAAATACAAGTGTAATACGTATTAACTAATAGTAAATTAATTAACTAACTAACTAAATCCAACGACGATGTGTGTGTTGTCCTCCTGTTGTCCGTGTGTCGTGCCATCAATGTTAACAGTTAATATAGCTGTCACTTGCATGTTGTAATCGAAGTATTTCTATTCCGGCTGTTTGAGAAGTTTCTTATCCATAGCGAGTATGCAGTGTTCTTAATCTTTACAGATGACTGTCAGTTCACTGGTTGAAATCATTTCACAGATCTTATATATCGCTCGGATTGTTTTTAACCCCTTGGCAATTGGTTATATAGGGTTCTCAAAGTGTCATGTTCGTGGGTGTTATACGTAACCTATTCACTTGGGCGTTGTTACTTCTGATGAAAGTTCTCTAGTAGGTGTAGAGGTACACTGTTCTATGCAACAGACTAAAATATCACAGCTTATTGTGTGGCGAATAATTAATGTGCCTAGTGATCGTCTGCTGGTGCATTAGTTTGCCGTGATAAAAAGTCAGCAATAATGTTATCAGTGCCCTTGATATGGCGGATTTCAAAGTCGAAATCTTGAAGAAGAAGACACCATCTTTCCAACCGATGGTTCTTTGGAACACCTTGCTTAAGTACCAGCAGCGGCGAATTATCGGTTAAAACAACAAAATGCGAACCCAAGAGGAACTTAGATAATCGACGCATACAAAAAAGTAGACTTAATGCCTCCAGCTCAACTGTGGAGTAATGGATCTCTGCCTTTTTCAGCTTGCGGCTGACGTAGAGTATCGGATGTCTCAAGCCCTGATATTCTTGCATCAGGCATCCTCCAATTGCGATAGCACTCGAATCTGTGATCAGAATAAAAGGTATATCTATGTTTGGTAATCTTAATACTGGTGGGTTAGAAAAAATGGATTTCAATTTGCACATTGCATCCTCTAAGCGGATACTCTTACAAAATTTTTTCTGGATGATCTTTTGTCAACAGATTAGAAAAAACTGATGTGAGTTCTGCCCAGTTTGGTATAAACTTGGCATAATAGTTTATGAGACCTAATAGGCTTCTAACCTGTTTCTTTGTAGTTGGAACTTCTAGGTTGAGAATTTTTGATACGATTTTATCATCTGTCAACAGTTTGCCTTCAGAAATCCTATGACCTAGGAAGTCTATCTGTTTATAGCCTATTTCAACCTTGGAAGGTTTGATAGTAAGTCCAAAATGAAAGATTTGGTTAAAGACTTGTTGGAGTGTAAGTAAGTGAGAAGTCATGTTTGAAGAATGGATACATATATCATCAATATAAGATTGCACGTCCTTGATGCCGTGCAATAGAAGTCTGGTTAACCTGACAAATGTGGCGGGAGCGTTCTTGAGACCAAACGGAAGATATCTCCATTCGTACAGCCTAAGGGGTGTAGCGAATGCTGTTATATGCCTTGAAGAGGGTTCTAGTGGCACTTGCCAGTAACCTTTAGCTAAATCAAGCTTAGAAAATAAGGATGATTGAGACATATTCAAGATGAGGTCTTCACAGCTGTTCATTGGCTCAGCATCTGTCGTGGTTATGGTATTTAATTTTCTATAGTCTATGCACAAACGAATGGTTTGCGCCTTCTTTTTAACCAGGACAATTGGCGAAGAATACTGGGACACAGATTTCTGTATTATTCAATTTTTCTCTAAGTCCAAAATTTCTTTATCTAAATTTGCTCTATAATGCAAAGGAATCGAATATGGTCTACATATGATCGGTGTCAGATCCGTCAACACAATGGAATGTGTTATTTTGTCAGTCCGTCCAGGTTTGTTTGAGAAGATAGTTCTATAGTCGTTCAGAAGAGACAAAATGTCTTGTCGCTGCTGTTGTGTCAAAGTGTCAGAGATTTGTATGTCCTTCATAGTGCTGTCGTCGTTCATAATTGGTACTGGAATTTCAGTATTGTCTACGTCCGTCTGATTTATTACTGATGCTACTGTTTGTAAATTGTCTTCAATGTCATTGTCGTCGTCGTCGAGAGTAATAGTTGTCAATGTGTCGTTAACTTGGTCGTACTTGTCGTTATCCCATATTGTCGGTACTGTGAATATGTTTTCGTCGTCTTCGTTGTCCCAAGAATGAGTCGTTAGCGATGCTTCGTTTGTCGAGGTGTCATTCAGTTGGGTCATTGTCGTTTCGTTTCTGTTGTCATTCTTGTCCGTCTGGTTATTGTCATCTGTTATCTGCGTCTGCTTGTTCGGGTCCCTGTCGTTTCTAGAATAGTATGGTTTTAACATATTTACATGGAATATTTTCAACTTTCCATTCAAAGAAATTTCGTAATCAACTTCCGAAATCCTTCTCACAACTTTAAATGGTCCCTGCCAAGAGGTTGATAGTAAATCTCTCTTGTCAGGTAGTAATAGTAAAATATCTTGATTTGGTTGTAATACAATCGTTCTTGCCCCTTTGTTGGCGTACTGCCTGTACCTAAAACCTTTCTCCTGTAATGATGTTCTGGCCAGTATACAGGACCTAATGATTTTGTCTCTGGTATCAGTGACCAAATCATAGGTGAAAACTGGTAGTTGGGTGTTTACGGGTTGTGATATTATATCTTTGTAAATAGTGAGAGGTCCTCTTGGGTTCGCTCCATATATCAATTCAAACGGAGAGAACCCCGTACTTGATTGTGGGACTTCTCTGTATGCGAACAGCACCGTTGGGAGAAGTATATCCCAATCGGCTGGATTTTCAGCTGTCACTTTGGATAACATATGTTTTAGGTCCCCATTTAATTTTTCGCAAATTCCGTTCGCGGCCGGTCGATAGGGACTTGTAAAACATTGTTTTATGCCTAGTAACTTAGTTACCGATTGGGTGGCATTAGATATGAATTGCGTTCCTCTATCTGATATTATCTTCTCCGGAAAGCCAAAACGGGAGAATATCTGTAATAATACGTCCGTCACATCCTTAGAGGAGATAGATTTTAATGGAATCATTTCTGCCCATCTTGAACATAAATCAACAAGTGTAAAAATATATCTATTTCCTTTGTTTGAGATGTGGTTCAAAGGACCTACTAAATCAACCGCCACGATTTGAAATGGTCTCGAGGCAGTTGTGGTTGATTGAATTTCTGCCGTAGGGTTTTTCCCCTTTTTGATTAGTTTCTGACAGGTATCACATGATTTACAATGGGTTTTTATGTCTCGGCAAAATTTAGGCCAATAAAATTGGCTCAGGACTCTGGCCCTGGTTTTTTCGTAACCCATATGACCTCCGAAAGGTGAGTCATGGGCTATATGTAGCACTTTCTCACGATGTGACTGAGGTAGAACCACTTGCTGTATCGTGGTTTGATCTCTGGTATATAATCTTGTTAGAACATTGTTATTCAGTCTAAATGTCCAAGAAGCGTTTTTAGTTAATTTTGGCTTTAATCCTACTAGCCAAAAATATTGTGAAAGAGTTGGATCTGCTTTTTGTTCTTCTATCAACTCGGTGGTAGTAATATTAGGTGAAATGATTTGTAGTGCTTCCTGAAGTTGGTCAGTGTGGGTTTTGTGTGTCGTTTGTCTTGTTACTATGTTAGTGTGTTGTGTGTGTTGTTGCACATTTACAGGCTCAGTACTTTGTGAATCGATGGCGTCCTCAGTTCGAGGTGTTAATTTGATGGTATCATTGAAAGATTCAACCGCCCCTGTATTCTGCACCTCTGTGAATTCAATTTGAATTACGTCATCGGTTGTCTCCCTTGTGCTTTTGGCAGTTTGAGACAAGCACGCGTGGTTTTTCACTTTGGATTCGCTGTTTGGTTTTTGGATACAGTATTTCTGTTCCCATTCTCTGATTTCCTTTTCAGAGCAAGATCTTATGTTGGGAAGATTCCCAAGGATGATTTCAGCGGCAGGATTTTCTAGTACTGCACATAGCACTTGTCCTGATATAAAAGATGTCCGAATTTCGGCCAGTGCTAGGGGGTATCTTTCGATCGTGCCTGCGAATGTGCGACACGTTACGTATTTGTGTGTGTAGTCTTTGTCGTTAACTAATGTTCTCTTAATTCCACAAAGAGTCGCTCCGGAATCTCGTATTAATGTACATTGTTTGTTGTTAACAAAACCTGTTGAATAATTTAACTTGCCTGTTGGTGTTAAGGCTGCGTTGGCCATTTCGTTAGAAACTGGGATTGTGTGGCCACATAACAAAGTTGTATCAAGCTGAAATTTTCTACAGGTGTTACATTTGTTATCAGTGATGGTATTAATGATGTCTACTGCATTACCTGACTCACTCGCACTTTCATTCTGGATGTCACATTCGTTCTGTTGTTCAATTTCTTCATCTGAGGATGTGTCTATTAATGCGGCATTGGCCTGCTTCATCATCTTTCTCCCATCACAAACTGATGTAAAATGTCCATAGCTCGAACAAAAAAAAACATTTAACCGCTCTCTGATATGCGTTCCTTTTGTTCCCTTGTTTTTCTACTACTTTTTGAAGATGATGTGGATAATTTGGTGATTTGTCACACATCGCGAACTGTTCGTGCGTCAGATGACAATACTGGCACATGACTGGTTTTGTGAACTTAGAGCGTTGTTTGAACCTATTTTCATTTGGTTTCGAATATTTTGTGTTTGTAACCGCTGCTGTTTCATTTTGGCTCATGTTTAGCTGAAAAATATCGCGGTTCGCTGTAAAATATGCGTTCCCTTTATTTTCTATTTCTTGGATGGTTTTACAATCCATTTGTCTCAAAAATTTAGAAAAAGGTGTTGGTATTGTGCTAATAATTTTATCAATTATAATTAGCTCTTTCAGTTTATCATGGTTGTTATTTGTTTACGCTGAGGTTATCCATTTTGTACAAATATCTTGAACTGTAGACACGTAGTCTATGAAAGTTTGGTTAGGTGATGGTGCTAATTTTGAGAACTGTAGTTGATAGCCTGCTGTATCTAGTGAAAAATGTTGGAGTATTCTCTGTTTTAAATAATCATAATCTTTCCTCATGTCTTGTGGAACTGTCTCTATCACTTTTAAGGGCTCTAAAGCTAAATTTCTCATCAGAATAAATGACCAGTCGACTTTTTCGACCTTATGGTACGTCATCAGACACTCGAAGTTCTCTAAGTATGCGCTTATAGAGTCTCCTGAACAAAACGCTTTGACAAGGCCTTTATATTTGTTGTATTTTTGTTCATCTTCTTTACTTTTAATTTTGTTTACTGACATTTCTACGTTGGAGTCAATTTCCATTTGTTTTAGTTTTATCTGTGTCTCTGCATTTAATTGGGCTTGCTTGGTCGCAGCCTCAAGCTCCATCAGCATCTTCTTCTCTTGAGCCTGCAGTTGTATTTTCTTTTCTTCAGCTTCCATTTGCATCCGCATCTTTTTCTCCTCAGCCTCAATTTGCATCTTTTTCTCTTCTGCCTCAATTTGCCTCTGTATCTTTTTCTCTTCTGCCTCAATTTGCCTCTGTATCTTTTTCTCTTCTGCCTCAATTTGCATCTGCATCTTCTTATCTTCTCTTTCGGCTTGCATCTTTTTCTCTTCTCTTTCCGTTGCTCTTTCTTCTCGTGCAATATTTTCTGCATGTGTCTTTTGTGCCCATTCTGAAAGTTTTTCCTCAATATATCCTAACCTAATACCTAATTCAATGCACTGTTCTAATGTTGACATCTTGTAATTTAGTTATTATTTACTTTCTTGAAATTAAATCCCTTTGAAATTAGTTAGGGTGTACACAAGTTGGTTATCCCCCTTAATGTTTACCTTCAAATTTATATGAGTAGATTTACTTGGTTATAAGATTAGCATATACATAAAAATCAATACATAGAAAAATGTTACATCAATGGATGAGGGTGAGTATCGCTTAGGGATGTAATGAGCATGAAATGAAACTCATCTTATTTTCCCAGAACTCTCGACTGTAGTCTTGTTTTCTCGCCACTGCTGGAGTACAGGTTACATACACGATATTTCGCGGAACAATCTGATGTTGGAATCAAAAAAAATAATTAGTAACTGTCATTGTAATTGTCACAGTCATGTCAAATTTCATAAACATTATCATCATTTGAAATATTTTTGTAGAGGGACTATAATAGTTTATTCACAGATAGCTGCAAAGTTTCTAGCTTTGTCATGTGTTAAAGTTGATATATATATTTTTTTTTTACTTGGCAAAACCCAAGAGCTGTTCTGAAAAGTACTGCTTATGATTGCCAAAACCGGCGCTTGCCCCCAACTAGCCTGTCACCGTCCTAGATCTCTAGGGAATTGAAACTCGGGCTCATACAGGCAACAAACTCCGTTCAGATACAATCTAGCATCATTTATTTACATGTATATTACAGTACGCTGGCGAAGCGAGTTTTCACAAGCCAGCAATCAGCACGTTGCGTATCACAGGAGTTTACAATGAACATGATTAACACAATAACTCTAGCAGCTATCTAAACATATGTATAAGACCCCTAAATACAATTGGGTCTACTATCAAGTCCCCTTAAGGTAAGCCCTGTTGCTTCCTCGATGTCCAGTCCGTGTCTGTCTTCCACACGTGTCGCAATTCGACACGGGTGGTAACTCTCTCTGAGTTTCTCGTGGACCCCGCAATCGGCGGGCCCCATCAGTGTCCACGTGGCTGTGGACACACTGACCGGTCCTTCGAGAAGGCTCTGGATTATTCGAGCCTTCGAGTGACTCGGTTCTTTCCCTTTAGCTGGAGTTCTCTCCCTTCGCCAGTATCTCTTACGTTTATGTTGGTACCGCCCTTAATGTGAGGCTGTGACAGTACCTGACAATCTCCTGGGAATACAAGACGTCAGCGGTGATATTAACCGCAGCACCCTTCGGGTGCCGATTGATCTAAAAAAATACAGGGCTGACACCATTTGCCGATTACAGATCAAGACGTGAAGAATGGTAATTTAAAACAAAAAATCAAGTCTCGTTGGCTTGAGTGTAGAGAGACACTGATGTCAAGTCTTTTCCTCCCACGGGGAAAGGCAAGAAATCGCATCAAAACCTGTTCTCTGTAATGTTACTTATGCTCGTAACTAGTGTTATGTTTTGAATGTTTCCTATTGATCTTACCGTGTATGTGTTACCACTTGCATGCGACATTTTATAAAATTGTTATAGCAGTTGTGCCATCTTTTGTGTGTGTCTAAACGGCTTGTTTCTCCGGCAGTAATTATTTTTGATGACCAAACGTTGTGTCAGAAGAGTTAAATATTAACTGCCTGATTCTAAAGGAGTTACATTAGCAATAAGGACCAAACATTTAAAGGAACGTGTTGGGCACATGTAATTATAGCCTGATGAATAAAGCCATCTACAGAACGTTGCTCACATAATGGCCAGGTAAAAAACTATTATTATTTCCAGCTGGAAATATTACTAATCTTTAGCAAGTTTCCATGCATCATGCATTGTCATGCCCAGGGTACCTTTACTGTCATTCGTCAACCTTTGTTTTCGCTTGACTCTGTATATTTCCAAGAACCCTGTTAGTTAATTGTTAATTAGTTAGTTGCTCATCAGAACATCCTCGTTGCACATCGAACTTAGTTAGTCGACAGATCATTCCGATTACACATCGAACCATTTCGCTCATAGGTGCTCAGATCCCTTCCTCGGTAAATCCCGCAGTGTGTAGCGGCTCATGACACCAGTGCTGTGTTGGTTTATTAATCTTCTTTAGCTTTCTGCAGTGTTCTTGTCTGGCTGCACCTCTTTTATCTTGCTGTCCTCGCAGTCAGACGATGGTGGTAGATTCACAGTCATCATTTCTGTTCTCGCAAAAGTCTTATTTCTCGTAGAGCATTCAGTATATCAGCCTGGTACATGGCTCGCCTTTTCTCCACAGTAGCCTTACCGGCAAGCCTATTAATTTCCCTGTACACCCGCCCTGGCACGAAAGTGAAACTAATCTTTGCCAGCCGTGACCGACTAAGAGATACGAACCATTGTCTTCGGATCCAACCCATCTCTATCTTTCTGAGCATACTCATTGAGTCACCAAGGAAACATGCTCGAGTGAAAGTCTGTTTCGAATCATGTTATTGCTTTACTACTGCCATGACTTCCATAGTCAGACTACTTGTGGTCAAGGCAAAAGCACTAGAATCTTCCTTCACAATTTCCCCTCCAGCCTGAGCCGCAATAGCGCCTAACTTCTCACGCGTCGAACGACATATATCTTATATATAAATTAGGATGTGCGTATGTATCTCTGTATGTATTTATGTATCTCTGTCCGTATGTCCTTTATTTGTTCGCGAACGGCCCATCCGATTGAGATGAAATTTTCTACACGCCTTCCTTTCATTCCAGAGATGCCAACTGTAATATTTTTTTAGTGTGAAATCGCCTGCTTACCCAGTATTATTTCATTTTTCATTTTTCATTGTAATTTCATATATCTCAGGGGACCTAACTCTATAAAAGTTATTTCAAGGGGCATAACTTTTCTGTATAACTTATAGTCATATTGTGGCATCGTTTTCAAAGATTTATAAACTCTTTGTCCATAGTTATGTACCGGCATATGAGTTATAATAAATAATGATACAATCTGTAAGGTATTTTCAAAGTTTTCATAAAAATAATGCACAATGCATAACATTGTAACTCATCTTTTTTTGCTTAAGAAGTTACTGTAGTCATGCAGGTGATTAGAAAGCGTTTTCATTAAAAATAATGGATGGTGTGTGGAAGGGCATTTTTTTAAGTTACTTTTTTTTATTGTATGAATTTAATGAGACGCTACCCGCCAGGAGCTGGGCGAAGTCACGCCGGGTCAGATAGATAGACAGACCCACCTTTTCGCTGCAGTTGTCTACTCCTCCTTTTCCTTCTTCTGCTGATGCTGCTGCCGCCGCTCCATTTACCCAAGTTAATTGTTGGGGGAAGATGTAAAGATCTTTCAAGTGCTCTTTCTAATGCTTTTTGTAAGTTGGTCTTCGTTTATCTAAGGTTGTTCTAACTGCAACCAATAAATGATTAGACAGACAGGCAGACAGACAGACAGAGAGGGACGGACGGACAGACAGACAGACAGACAGACAGTCGGTAACGGGAACGGGAACTTATATGACTACTTATATGAATTAAATGAGATGCTCCCCACCAAGGACTGGGCGATGCCGGGTCAGACAGACAGACAGACAGACAGACAGACAGACAGTCGGTAACGGGAACGTGAGCTTATATGACTACTTATATGAATTAAATGAGATGCTCCCCACCAAGGACTGGGCGATGCCGGGTCAGACAGACAGACAGACAGACAGACAGACAGACAGTCGGTAACGGGAACGTGAGCTTATATGACTACTTATATGAATTAAATGAGATGCTCCCCACCAAGGACTGGGCGAAGCCGGGCCGAGTCAGCTAGTATTATGTATAAATGGATCGGTCGTTCGACACACATAGAACTATTAGTCTATATAATACACATACATATCAATATTGCAACCCTTTGGGGCCACTACGACAGTTCATAATTAGATCTTGCAGATGAAAACATATGTTTTAGGGTTAAAAGGCTGGTCGTGCATCGAAGTACACTTCGACAATATGATACAATATGGTATCGTACTGATATTCGTGTTTATTTATGAAATGTATTAGTCCATACGTACTCAAGCATTATCATCCGTATCTTGACTGTCCAATTATAATTTCTCTAATCAATTGTATAGCTTCCATCTGTTTGTTGGAGGACTCTCTCATTCATAAGTGTATAGGAATTGACCGTGACAGTTCGGTGTTCACTGACTAGTCTACCCGCGGGCATGATGGACTCCTCCTCTCGTGCAACCCCACTAGAGTCCACACATGCGCATACTAATCTAGAATGTAAATTATTTAGTTGATTGATTATTTGGTTGTTTCGGAATTTGAAATTTAAATATTGAGCACAACCCACTACTGACAACGCTGATCGTATTCTGGTATGAACCTAAGGCCTATCCACGTCAATATGGAAGCACTATACTCGAGTTTCGCTCTCGTTTGAGCTCGTCAGTAGTGCATATCCCTGACCGGATCCGGAAACAAGCCCCGGATCACGCGTGTGAAGCGGGTGTGTAACCACGCGGCAAACACTGGACACGCCAAATTATCACAACAGAATGTCACAACGGTACCCATCGTAGGCTATGCTCAAGATTGCCCAATCGCCGCGACTGACGTTCGTCAATCGATGGGACCCGAACGATCATGACTTCTCACTGGCAAGGAACACCAGGCCTCCTAAAATCCAGTGAGCAATAATCAAATTGATTATTTGGTTGTTTCGGGATTTGAAATTTACATATTGAGCACAACCCATTACTGGCAACTCTGATCGTATTCGGGTATGAACCTAAGACCTATTAGTTGATGTTTATCTGATTTCACTCCAATCTGATTGTGATTTTAATTATTTAGTTGATTTTTGTCTGATTTCACTCTCATCTGATTTTGATTTTAATTATTTAGTTGATGTTTATCTGATTTCACTCCAATCTGATTTCACTCCAATCTGATTGTGTTTTTGATTATTTAGTTGATGTTTATTTGATTTCAATCCAATCTGATGTTGATGTTTATCTGATTTCACACAAATCTGATTTTGCCGGCTCTGTGGCGAAGGAGTTGCGTACGCAATTCGTGATCTCGCGTACTGAGTTCGAAACACAGATGCGGGCGATTTGTCAGTAGACCGCATTGCATTGCTTTTTTTTTTTTTTTTTTTTGGTAATGGTATAAAAGTCGGTGGTTCGGAAAGTAATGGCAAACTACTGAAAGTAGGCTTGCCAAGAAATTGCTGACAAAATATGATGGGGTTGAATGCGACGCCCTGCTAAAATATGCATCTAACTTAACTTTGTCTGATTTATTTTAAAGAAGAAAATCGCGGCTGTTTAATTTAACTCAAACCCTAACAGTAAAATATTTAGTAACCTGGACAAAGATGTATAAAAGTGTTGCTATTCTGCAACATCTGAACATCGAAAACAAACCTGGACGTCTCGGAAACTGAACTACGAGGAAAAGTCAAAGAGTAACATTAAGTGTATTATATAAAGTACATGGAAGAGTATAGACAAAAGAAAATATTATTTCGGGATACAAACTGCCTGTTAAGAAATATCACTCTTTGTAGGGGTCGTGAGCATCAAGCACTTTGCGCATGCGCAATTAACATTAAAAAATAGCTTCCCCACTATCGACTTGCAGCGACCAAGATTGAAGAGCCGTTGTTCGTTTATTTTGGGTTTGGTCAGAGGGCGTGAAACTTTGTAATCTACAGAAGAATGATGGTTCCGTATAGAGACAGTTGTTTGAACATTACGAACCAGAGAGTAAGGGACAGTAGATGCAGTGCAAGCACTCGTCACATGTTAAGATAAAATTCAAGAGCCGGAATCTATATTTCAAATTCTCTTCTGTACGAATTTTTAGAACTCTCTCTCTCTCTATTTCACTTGCCCTGTTAGTTTCAGTTAAGGCACTTTCTAGTTACTCTACCCGCATTGTGTAACGAACCCAGTGCCGACGTCTTCCTTCACCTCTTGATTCGCTGGAAACTATCCAGTTCTCTCCCTAAGCTCCTCTTATATAAATCTGGCATTTTACGTATTACATTATGCTCGGGCGCCAGTTAACTGATCAAGTGCCATGGGATGATAAATCTTCCTATACGAACTTCCCGTAACTGCCATGGGCTTATACATGAAAATATACTTAGTAGTCGTTGTTCCTTTGCAACCCCAGTTAATTTGATATATAAAACATCGTGTCTGCTACCACATTAACAACTCTTAAGTCATAAATGTGATACACCCCAACCTCCCTTTTTCCCTCATCAATGTTTGTATGGTCTAAGTTTTGTTTGGCTTTGAATCTTCTTCTTCTTCAGCGTTCCGAGCCATTGAGGTTCTTTGCTGCAAATACAATCCGTCTCCATTCGTCTCTCTGGTGGACCTTCTCTTGCCAGTCGTTGATTCCAAGTGCTTGTAGGTCTGTACATGTATTATCTGTCCACCGCCTTCTTGGTCTACCTCGGGGTCTACGGTCATTTATTTCCTGAGTGTAAGCGAGTTTTGTTTCCCTATTATCTTCCATTCTTTCTATATGCCCCAGCCATTGTAGTCTATTAGCCTTCATGATATCAGTGATTAGCGGGGACTTAAACAGATCATAAATGTCTTTGTTACTTCTTCTTTTCCACTCTCCACTTTGTGTATCCCTAATGGGTCCAAAGATGCGTCTTAAAATTTCGTTCTCAAAGGTTTGTAACAAGGCTTCGTCTCCTTTCGTTGTACTCCAGGTTTCAGAGCCATACAGCACAACTGGTCTGATCAGTGTTTTGTATATTGTGATTTTGGTGTTACGAGATAGCGCCTTTGATTTTAGTAGGCGTTGAATCTATTAATGAAAATTTGTAGTTTAATGTAAATATATTTGTTGCTCTCCATCTTTCTGATGCATACAGCAGTGCTGATTTAACTTCAGCGTCAAATATTCTAAGTGTGGGAAAAGTCTCAATTTTTAACTGTACAAATATGATATTAAAATAAATTCCAAATGAGACCAACATCACTGCATGAGAACGAGGCGCTTGGAAAATTCCCCATTCAATTTGCGTTTTAGGCAATAAAATTTTGCATGTCCTTTGCGGGACGTTCACCTTCCCCCCCCCCCCCACGCCCCCACCCCCACCCCTCATCCTAGGTTCACTTACTAGGCAAGTTTATGTCCAGTAGTTTGCCATTGCTTTAATTAACAAGAAGTCAGCAAGTCAACATTGAAGTCTAACTGACCGGTGTAGAGAATTAACCCTCTAATTCGTCATCAGCGCAATGAAAGTTTAAGCACAAGCGCATTAAATTCCAAGGCCACGCTAACTTTAGTTTATCCTATGACTCTCCGCAGGAAAGTGGTTACGACGCCTGTCTCACGTTCTGAAGGTCATGGATTTAAGTTCGGGATCCGTCGTTCGGTTCACGAAAGCAATATTCTCGAAGAGTCCTGGGGTGGGGAGGAGGTGTCGTCGCTGGAGTTCATGCTTTATGCGTCACTTTCGACGTGCTGCCCTGTGAAAAGAGATCGAGCCATATGGGATATAACTCGATGGAATGAAGTACGTCCCGTTGCCTTTCAAAACCATTTTAAGTTTAGCGTGCAATGTAATCTCTGCTTAAACCCGTGTATCCATCAAAGTGCAAGTAGTTATTCATACATTTATTATCTGTATAGTTACGTGTCAGTTTCACCCGAGAGCAGTATCAAAATGACCGTTGTCCTCAGCGGTCACGATGTGGAACACATAGGTCAGCTACTGTTATTGTTGTTGTTGTGCTGTGTATTTATTGTCACATTTCCTATATAGAATCGCTGGGCTAATTGAATATATTAAATATCACTACCGTAACATATGCATATCTAATGTTACTTATGTTATATTCCCCAACGATGATTCCTCTTATATCTTCTAAATTTCTAAAAATAGTTTCACTGTATAGGGACAACAGAGTTGGAGACATTACACATCCCTGTTGCACACCTGTCTTAATAGGTTGATATTGACCTACTTCATTATCAATCTTTATATCAGCTTGATATTTCCAATGTACGTTTTCTCATCAATTTGTAGATCTGGAAGGATCTTTATCATGTTGACATGTCTTACTTTATAGAAAGCCTTTGTATAGTCACTGTAGCAAAGATGTATGTCTTTGTTTACTTCTATAGAACGCTCATTTAATGTTCTCAGCATTTCCCTATTTCAGGTTGTATTTTCTCCCTAACTCTTTGCATGATAATTCTTAGCAAAATCTTCGTGATGTGGATCATTATGCTAAGTGTTCGATGTTGACCACATTCCAACCTTCCTAATTTCTTCGGGATTACAATACATATGGATTTACATAATTCAGAACATATGTCTCCAGTATCATATATTGTGTTCAGCAGTCTGGTGACCTGGTGTTTTCTATATTCTTCTAAGGCATTGATCATTTCTGTTGTGATAATGTCTGAACCCTTGGTCTTGCAGTTTTTTTATTTATATAGATACGAATACACCTCCATCCTCAAAATTGATTGTCCTTCATTTTGATTAATTTGGTTATTTCGGGATTTGAATTTTAAATATTGAGCACAACCCACTACTGGCAACGCTGATCGTATTCTGGTATGAACCTAAGGCCTATCCACGTCAATATGGAAGCACTATACTCGAGTTTCGCCCTCGTTTGAGCTCGTCAGTAGTGCATATCCCTGACCGGATCCGGAAACAAGCCCCGGATCACTGGCGTGTGAAGCGGGTGTGTAACCGTAACCGTGTGTAATCCTTCATTATTGTTCATAATATATTCCTTTCTTATATCGTCATAAACGTTTTTCACATAATCTGAACACGTATGTAAAATTTGATCTTTTTCCATTACGATTTAGCCATCTTTGGTTTTTAGGCCACCCGTTGATGTGTGTGTTCTTTTCTTAGTCATGTCATTAATTCTTTTGTGCATTAATTTACTATTCCGTGTGTGGTGTTGGTTTTCAATTTCTATGAAATTTTCCCAAAACCTTGATTGTTGTCCCTCTTTACACAATTTCCAAATTTTCCAGTGACTATCTTATCTTCCTATTTTCATAGGTATTATTATTATTATTATTATTATTATTATTTCTTCTAATATATAATGTAAGTCACAGTTGTGTTACTTCTGTATATTAATCTTCTTGTGTTCCTCGGGGAATGTTCTAGTTTATATTAACACATAAAATAACAATAATCAAAGGGTAAACATGTATCCTGTCATAATTTCCGCAGGTTTCTCAACCTGTGCATGTTTTAGAATGGATTTACGGAAATACTATGACATTTTCCCACCTCCTCCAATCCTCTTATCACAAGTCAACACGAATAACGCATCCCCGTGTATCTGCCACCCAACACGTACCGATGCTGTTGGTATTTCTTTCATTATTTCCTTTATAAAGTTGTAGTTATATTTCATATAAAAGTAGACAGCATTGCACGCTCTAAACTCGTTCACATCGTGAAGTCTCATGTACACTTAATGCCGCGGCCACCTCACTGAGCAGTTTAAAAAACGTTTTTAAACGTCGGATATGAATTAACCTGTTTTAACATTGTGCAAGTATTTCGACATCACACGAAAGAGTTTGACAGTTCCCGAAATCTATTTATGTATATATTTCTTGTTAACATAAAATTAGTAAGACAGTTATCGACACTCAATTTCCTCTATTCAGCGGCATTGTGACAGATGAACACGTTCTGTGTGTCCTTGACTGGCTGAGCTTCCGCTGCCGATCCGAGGCGATGAAACGAGAAAACAAATCAAGATATGCCATGTCGTGAAATGAAGGTGAATGTGGATATTCTAAGGCAGACACAATGTGATACACTAATGAAGATGGGGCACGTATGGAAATGTCCTGAGTGTTGTAACGTCGCAACTCAAGTCAGTCTGGTACTCGTTTTAATTCCCGACCCTTTTTTTTCTTTGCGCTCGCTCGCTTTTAAGCTCAAGCGTAGTCCATAAACATTACTGCTTGTAGTGATGGACTGAATTTTGTGTGTGGATTAGCTTTACCTATTAACAGAGTCCCTGGCCATCAGGCGAACCCACTCCGACTTCAGAGGTGCTTGCAATTAACGTCCTCCCCCCCCCCCCAAAAAAAAAAAAAACAAAAAAAAAAACAAACAAAAAACAAACAAACCTGTGGCAGCCACCTTAGTGGAATTTTGAGGTGGAAAAGGCCTGGGTGGATATGCGTAGTGTTGTAAGGAAATGGCAAAACGCCAAGAAGAACAGGGCTGCAGATCCTAGTCCCTGCATGCACTTAGAAAGAGAAATGCACACAAAAGTAAGCTATTTCAAAAACTAGTTCAGATGGTTAAAAGTGAAAAATGAGCAGAGGTGTGTCAAAGAGTAAGCACAGAGAAGACATTGAAATTGTTCTGGCGACTACATAAAAGCATGAATAGGGTAGTCAAGAATAAGATCATTCCAGACTTCCAAGGTGCTGACCTCATCTGGCCAGAAGACTGACGAGAACAAAGGCAAAACCCCCTTCGAACATGAGAGTCCGAAATATTTCCAAGGAGGTCACCTCAGACAGATGCAAGGCCAAGAACATTTTGGATGAAGACACAGTGACAGTGAACGAAATAAAGACTGTGCTTCGACGATTTAAAAAAAAAACAGCGCTCCAGGGCCAGATGGCATAAGATATGACGACATCAATAGGTGTATCGACAACGAGCTAGAGAAACAAGCCGACATGTACAACAACAGTATAGGGAGTGCAAGCATCAAGGAGGATTGGTTACACATCTATCTGATTCCCTTGCCGAAGCCTGGCAAAGACCACACAAAAAATTCAGGGATATCGAGTAATAATCATGCAGAAGCAAGCTGCTGGAGAAGTTAATTGCCAGAAAAAATACCAAGCGAGCTAGAGAGGCAAGGTGTTTTCCTACCTACCTTGGGAGGGTACAGTCCAAACAGAGAAACCTGGACCAAAGCAGCAGTTTTTGCCCATGACGTCTATGCATGTTTCCACTCAGGCACTGAAACATTTGCTGCAGCGATTGATCTTGAGGAGGCGTACAACAGAGTACCATTATATTTGTTTTTAACGCTTCAACTTCTTGAACTCAAGATAAGTCCGTTCCACTTTAGTTGGATCGCTGCAGCCCTCATCCAACGGAAAGTAGTTTTAAGATGTGGCAGTTGGACTTCGGAACCAACAACAATATATCCTGGCCTACAACAGGTATCACCATTATCTCCGGTACTGTTCAACGCCTACACTGTGAGAATCACCAGCGAGCAAACCATTGGACCGGGGAGGATATTGTCGTATGCAGACGATGTTTTAGTGTATCGTCAGGGTAAGGATAGAGATCAGGTTGCTGTGGAACTACAAATCGAACTCAATCGCATAAGCACTTGGTGTTTTGAAGCTGGAGGAAATGGTCAACCCAACAAAGGCAACAGTGACATGGTTCTCTTTGAAAAAACCATATTGTCAACACCCCAACGCCAAATGTAAATCTGGGTTCAGAGACGGTGGAAAAAACGTAGGCAATGAATTACCTGGGGATACAATTTGATCGAAGCCTAGCTTATACTGAACACGTAGACCAGATGATAACAAAGGCCAAGCTGGGTTTGGCTACGATGCGGGTGATGGCGCCGGCAAACTATTAGCAGCGCCATCTATGTCTTCTTTACGAGGATCTGGTCCTTTCTGTTTTGGAGTATGCAATGGCGATCCTCAGCCTTAAGCATATAGAAAGGATGGAAAGGATACAGAACGACCATGAGGGGCAGAATATAAATTTGCCAAGCACGTGCCTATCTCAGAGTCAACGCAAACACACAACAGCCACTGCATAGCGAGATTAAGAAGGTACAGGGCAGCAGGTTAGAAAGAGGAAAGTCGTGGATGGGTCAAGCCGAAGACAATCTTCAGCAGGTGTGTTCACTTGAGGACTTAGAATCTGGCGAGGAGTGGGTACAAGTGCCAACAGAGTTCTGTACATCCTTTTCAGTTTGCATCCAACTATACAGAAAATGCATCAAGAAAATCCAGCTACTGTGGATGCGGAAGTACAAGCTCTGATCTTCGAGAATTCTTTAGAGGTTGATTATGTCATCTACACAGATGGGTCGGTCGTCCGAGGAGTGAGAAGTTCATGGGCCTTTACGGCTGGGGCCGGATTGAAAATTTTGAAGGAAGAGTCTGGCGCTTTTGCTTTGACCTGACTATGGCAACCTGACTATGGAAGTCATGACAGTAAGTGAAACAATAACATGGCTCATGACACAGACATTCAATCGTGCATGTGTCCTTAGTGACTCAATGAGTATGCTCAGGAGGATAGAGATGGGGTGGGTCCGAAGAGAGTGGCTGCTGACTCTGGAGCGGTCTCGGCTGGCAAAGATTAGTTTCATCTTCGTGCCAGGGCATGCGCGTGTACAAGCGAATTAGCAGGCTGACAGGCTTGCAGGTACGGCTTCTGTGGAAGGCGGACGAGCCATGGCCCAGGCAGACATTCCGAAGGCTCTACGAGAAGTAAGTAGTTTACGAGAACCAAGCCATGACTGGGAATCTACAACCGTGGTCAGGCTGCGAGAACAGCAAGTTAAAAGAAGTGTGGCAAAACAAGTACACTACGCAGGAAGCCAAAGAAGAGTAATAAACTAACACCGAACTGGTGTCGTGGGCCGCTACACGCTGCTGGATTTGCTGAGGAGGGGAACACTTATGGACTGAATAGTTCGATGTACAATGAGGAAGATCTGTCGACTAACTGAATAAAAAAACTAACTAACTAACTAACTAACTCACTCACTCACTTACTCACTCACTGACACACTCACTGACTGACTGACTGACTGACTGACTGACTGACTGACTGACTGACTGACTGACTGACTGACTGACTGACTGACTGACTGACTAACGTCCCCAAGTCAAGGACGATAGGTCAACATTTTAGTCCAAACTGTCGGATGTAGGTGTTAAACCCCTGACCTTGACATCAGCACACCGGATGTTTAAGAACACGCGTTCTTATCTATTCGGCCATGCTGATCTACTTCCGGATCCTTAAAATATGATATTTAATGATAATTCAGAATGAGAGAAATATCACTCTATGAAAACAAGACATTGGGAAAACATTCATATCATATTGCGTGTTTATACCGCATTCGCCTTCCAGTCTGCATCTTGTAATATGATCTGTGTCGATTTCTGTGTATCGATCAAAGCTTATGAAGCTATTCATACATTTGTTATTACTTTAGCTTCCCTGTCTGTTTCACTTGGAAGCAATATACACATCACTGCCGTCGTCATAAACTCTATGGACCACCGAGTGAACGAAAGAAGACAGATACATTCATACAATAGACAACATTGCATTTATAGACAAATTACAAGCGAACGAAAGAAGAAGGAGGAGGAGGAGAAGAAGAAGAAGAAGAAGAAGAAGAAGAACAAGAAGAAGAAGAAGAAGAAGAAGAAGAAGAAGAAGAAACTGCTGTCCGTGACGTCAGCACAGTCAAAATATAAATAATATTGGTGGAACTGCGGTAAAGCTGTGGACATGTAAACAATATAAAATAACACAAAGTAATGCAGCTTTACAGAACAGATTTACTAAAAATACAGGACCTTGCGTCGACTAGTCTTCATCAGCAAACAAATACATACACTAAAACACAATATATAATCACTTGTCTACGAACACATGAACGGACCCTGTTACACGGCAAGTGACGCAATGAGCATTGGGTGCTAGATCCATATTGTCATAGACCAATCGACACTCGGCTGCTGATGAGGTCAGTATCACACCGACCATTTTAATTTCCCCAAACATTTTCTGATACCTATTTTAGGTTGTATCGGCCTGGAACCCCAAATCAATATGTAAAATCCGCCTCATTGCGAATGCATGATCACTGGCCGGTAGGTGAGCGTTTAATCTCTGCACTACGCGGCTTGCCTCGTGGTCAAGTTGTCAACTTACTGTTGTCGTCGATGTGTTGCTATATATATATATATATATATATATAATGTGTGTGTATGTGTGTGTGTGTGTGTGTGAGTGTGAGTGTGAGTGTCACCTTACAGTCTTGACAGACCAAAGTATGTGTGTTGGAATGTGGCCATTATTCCATCATAATGCCTGGGCAGAGCTTCAGAGAAACATATGGTGCCCAAACGACATGTTCCCTCTCTCGGCCTAATCTTGTGTATTCCAAAGGAATATGTAAGCACAAGGTAGACTGCAGACGCTGGCGGCACAACGTCAAACCTCCGAGACCTCGCCACCACAAGCAGATGGCGAGTGATGGCCAGACCCTGGAACCCAAGGGACCTGGCTTAGAGGCGTTCAGCCAAGTCCCACAGGTGAGGGCCTCGTACGCGTCCGGACCGTAAGAGCGCGTACTCCTGTCAATCACAAGTGTCCGGACCTGTGTAAAGCGTGCACTATCGTCAGACTCCTCGCGTGACTTTAGCGGATCCCACAACCAGCGGGAGTAGGCCCGCCGAAGATACCGCAGGAGATATTGCACGTCTATTGCGAGCAAATCTCCCATCCTTCCACTGTTCGGATCTCGCGACCGGCGAGAATAGGCCCGCCGGAGATATTGTTAGTCTGCTGCGGACAAATCTCTGCTACACCCTTCATGTGTCTTCACAAAGTCGGAGTCAAGCTCAACAGGGTCTTCTTTCCCCGCTGATTCTACCAAGCCCGTTCCCTTGGCTGTGGTTTTGCTAGATAGTATATATATATATATATATGAGCCGGCTCCCTGGCCGAGGAGTTAGCAGCTTTCTCCGTTAACCCCGAATACTCTCGTGGTTGACATGAGCGCACGAGAATTAGAAGTAGTTCGAGTCGAGCCAGTGACATGAGAGGATGGAGCCGGTCGCTCAGAAAGTCGTGGCGTGCCTATGAGCGTAATCTAGCCTGGGAATCAACATACAGCTGAAAAATGCTGGTGTTGACTGCAATATCCTGAAACAGGATGGAAACGCGGAAAAAAAATTATATATATATATATATATATATATATATATATATATATATATATATATATATATATATATATATATATATATATATATATATATATATATATTCTTGTGATATTCATATGTTCCTGGAGTGATGTTCTAATCCTTTTATCACATTAAATATCAATAATTGATAGACCAGCTATGCATCCTGACCCCATTTCCTGGTTTTCCAACCCCCTGAGCCTGTTTTCAGAATGAATGTCACAGACAAACTATGACATTTTCCTATCTCCTTCAATCCTCTTACCACAAGTCAACACGAATAATGCATTCCTGGCTGCATCTGCCAACCAGCACGGACCCAGGCTTTGACTGTTTCTTTCATTATTCCCTATCATGTTTCCTTTCTAAAGCTGTAGTTATGTTTCATAGAAAAGTAGGCAGCATTGCATGCTCTAAGCTCGTTCACATCGGGGCGTCTCCTGTACACTTAATGCCGTGGTCACGTTACTGAGCGGTTTAAAACAAATATTTTAAAATGTCAGGTATTAATTAATTACTAGATACTGAGACAACATAACAAAATAATCCAAAGGCTGTCAAAGTCGTGGTAGGCTCGCAACTTGAACCCGATGGGACAGAGAAGAAGTTAATACACTCCTCCTTTATGGTGGTGTTAGGTAGACAGCACAATACTGACCATGTTAGGGGCAAAAAGGCGAAAAATAGTAAAAGTATAGAAAAACCCTCATCGCTCCCAACTCACAAGAAAAGGAAAGGAATAAGGAAGAATATTCCAGGATTCTGGAGACAGGGAACTGAACTATTATTCATTTTCAATCACAAACAATAGATTGAACCATCAGGCCATAATAGCAACAGTGGATACACAAACTAAATTTACAGAAACTTAACAAACAACTGGACCATTTTGTGACAACCGGACAGATTTTAGGAAGAGAGACAGAGAAAGACAGCGTGAGAAGATTCTTGACAGACGTGTGTCATGGCACGGTTGGAAGTCAGCACATGCTTTGATCCATGAAGTCGAAGATCGTAAATTGTGGCACGATCGTCCACGCCTGTCGGCAAGGCACTGGATGATGATGAAACACGCAAATAAAGAACAACACAAAAAGATCTTTATTCATCAAATTTTACAAACGTCAAACATAAGCAATGGGTAGTTCCTAACACATAACCAGCCATCTGCCCTCTAGGCCACATTTATAGCTAACACCAAGTACCACAACTGCATGCTTCAACACCTAAGCTGGGTAGAAAAGTGACAATTAACAAAAGCGACAACCTTAACAAAAGATGTTACACTTTCACATGAAGAACTTTGACACTGAAAGAAGTAAAATACTTTACAAAGAAGACTTTACAACAATTGTGACACATATACAAAATATGAGTGTCAACACTACCAGACACCCAGAAGCTCTCTGACACTAGTCATTAGTCGCTCTAACAACATTAAAAAAAAACAATCTATGATTATCTGTGTTACAAAATCACAATGATTTATAAGACATTAGATACATGATTCATGAGAGATAAATGCCTATATTTCCCCTCTTTCATGGTAATTAATCAATCAATCATGTGCCATGCCGGAAAGCGTGGGCGGTCATGATTCGCCATTTCACTCGATCACCAGAGTCGTGGATCAGCTCAGTGTTCCTGTCTCGTCCATGCCATGTGGCCAAGCCATCCAGGTATTTTCCTCTCGGTCTTCCTCGTGGTCTGTTCCCTTCGATCTTGCCAGCTGTCACTAAGTTCTCCAGTCCATTTCTTCTCATAACATGTCCAAAAAATTTTGACTGTCTACGTCTAATTTCTCTAATCAATCTACGATTTTCATTTGTCTCTTGTAGTACTTGGTCATTGGTTTTTCTATCTGTCCATGGTATTCTTTGCATTTTCCTCAGAAACCACATTTCTGCAGCCATCAGATGTTTTTCAGCTTGACTGCACATTGTCCAAGTTTCACATCCATACAAAAGAACAGACTCTATGTATCCCCTCAACACTCTTTTTCTCGTTTCAATTGACATCATTTTATTGGTCAGAATGTTTTTCATCTTGCTAAAGGCTACTTTTGCAATGGCGATTCTTGTTCTAATCTCTTCAAGGCATCTGCCATCAGATGTTATGACTGTTCCGAGATAATTGAACCGATTCACTTGTTGAAGAATATTCCCATTTACTTGTATATTACATTGTGGTACTTCGTTCTTCCTAGTGACGACCATAACCTGTGTCTTCCTACAATTTAATTCCAACCCCAGCTGCTCACTGTGTACAACCACAGCGTCTACTAATTGTTGCAGATCCTGTGCATTGTCTGCAATCAATACTGTATCATCTGCATATCTAATGTTATTTATGTTTCTTCCTCCAATGCTGATTCCATTTAGGTCTTCTACATTTCTGAAAATATTTTCACTGTATAGGGAAAAAAGATCTGGAGACATTACACATCCCTGCCTAACACCTCTCTTAATAGGTTGGTATTGTCCTACTTCATTATCAATCCTTATGGCAGCTTGTTGTTTCCAATATATGTTTTTTATAAGTCTAATGTCTTTCCCATCAATTTGTAGATCTGCAAGCATATCCACAATGTTGACATGTCTAACTCTATCAAAAGCCTTTGTGTAGTCAATAAAGCAAAGATGTATATCCTTGTTTACTTCTAAAGCACGTTCAATAACTGTTCGCAGCATATACACAGCATTTACTGTACCCTTTCCTTCTACAAAACCACATTGTTCTTCCCCTATTTCAGGTTGTATTTTCTTCCTCACTCTTTGCATGATAATTCGTAACAAAATCTTTGTGATGTGACTCATTATACTAATTGTTCTATGTTGATCATATTCTAAGGCTCCTGATTTCTTTGGGATTGCAATAAATACAGAATTACATAATTCAGAAGGTATATCTCCAGTATCATATAATGTGTTCAGCAGTCTAGTGACTTGCTCTAGTCCAAATTCTTCTAGAGCTTTAATCATTTCTGTTGTGATGTTATCTGCACCGGGAGCCTTGCCAGCTTTCATATGCTTAAGAACATTTTGAACCTCCATCTTTAAAATTGCTGGTCCTTCATTGTTAAATCTAATAGCATACTGTTCCTCTCTGTTATCATTATACAGGTCTTTCACATAATCTGTCCATACATGTAGAATTTGATCTTTTTCTATTATGACTTTGCCATCTTTAGTTTTTAGACAACCTGTTGATGTACTTGTTCTTTTATTAGTAAGTTCCTGAATTCTTTTGTGCACTAATTTGGTATTTTGACTGTTGTGTTGTTTTTCAATTTATAAGCACTTTTCCTCAAGCCATGATTCTTTTGCCTTCCTACATAATATTCTGACTTGTCTGTGAATTTCTTCATATTTGGCAGGATTATTTTTGTTGAGTCTTCTTGTTTCCATTAAGTGTAAAATTTCCTCAGTCATCCATTTCTTACGACCTACCTTCTTTAATTTTGGAATAGTTGTTTCTGCAGCCACATTGATTGAATTCTTTAACATTTCCCATTGGTCATCCACATCCTGGAATAGGATCTCTAGATCAGACAATATTTCAAATCTGTTCTGTACTTCTATGTTGAATTTGTTTTGTATTTCCTTGTCATTACTCAATGTACACAAATCATATTTAGTGTTCCCTGTTGTATACTTGACTTTCTTCAACTTTATCCTCAATGTTCCTGTGAGTAGTCTGTGGTCACTATAACAATCAGCACTGGGAACTGTTTTTGCTACTGTTAGCGCGTTTCTAAATCTTCTGCTAATGAGAATGTAGTCAATCTGGTTTCTAATCCTGCTATCAGGACTCCTCCAGGTCCATAATCTTCTAGGGTGTTGCTTGAACCAGGTGTTTCCTACAATAATTTCCTGTTCTTTTGCCCACTCTACTAGTCTGTATCCTCTTTCATTTCTCTCTCCTAAACCATAGTTTCCTACTGTGTATCTATCCCCTTGATTTCCTACTTTTGCATTGAAGTCCCCTATTATGATTTTTATTTCTGAATTTTTACATTTCTTTAAGGCAGACTCTATGTCATTATAAAATTCCTCTACACTATCTTCACTGGACTCTCCTGTTGGGGCATATACTTGAATAACATTTATGTTAAAAGGTCTGCCACTCAATTTAACTAGTAGAACTCTGTCCGACACGGCCCAATATCCCTGAACTGACGTTGATGTTTTCCGGTCCAAAATTATTGCCACTCCCCTATGTCGATCCTCACCTCCAGAATAAATAATCTTAAAATCTTTATGTATCTTGATGCCTGCTCCTGTCCATCTCGTTTCGCACATACCTAATATATTAATTTTTTCTCTTTGAATTTCTTGTGTTATGTTCTCTAATTTTCCGTCGTTGTTTAACGTCCTAACGTTCCATGTTCCTAATTTTAATGTCTCTGTCCTTGTCTTGCGATGATCAGTCTTTAAGCGAATCACATCCCTAATTATTAAATTAGGAACACTGAGCTGATCCACGACACTGGTGATCGAGTGAAATGGCGAGTCATGACCACCCACGCTTTCCGGCATGGCACATGATTGATTGATTATTAAATACAACAATCCCTGTTGGATCATGACATCGCCAACTTTACCATCCTCCCCAGTTGTACTACTGCTATCACAAGATAACACTCCATGTTGTTAGGACTGACCAGCTTCTATTGCAGTATTCTCTGCCTGTTCTGACTTTCCATCAACACAGCATTCATTTATAAAATTCTCCCAGTTCAGTGGAATTAGCACATACAGATTCTACACACACGTGATGGCTGATTAGATCTGACTTGCCCAGCTATAAACACATTTAGCTATGAAATGCAACACACCTGTATTTCTAATCCTGTAGATTAACAGAGAGAATTTACATCACGCTCTTCTAATTCTAAAGGTCTCAACTTATGTGACCTAGGACAAATTATCTACTACTGAAATGTCCAAGGCTGAATAAAGCTGCTGCATGCCAACACTAATATAACACAATACAGATTACCAGATCTGATATTATTACAGCCTAATATCAACCAGTATTGTCTAAGGCCAACCATAATTAGTGAACTATTCTTTGTGACTGGACAGCATATGTTTAGTTATCTTCTCTAGTCTCCATTCCCTCTGTAGTACACCGGCAATACATTTCTCTTTACCACGCTTCATGTAGCATAACAAATACCTATAAACATGTTTGCCATCTCGGCCACAATGATTCGATTAACACTCTGATACGCCATCTAGCACAAACGCTACTACATCCTTATCTTAGATGTGATGTCAGACTTCAGCTATTGCTAAATAACAAATTCCTTTACTGTGAGACCACTTTGGTGAATCTGCCGTGTAGTTCTGCATAATTTTAGTATTCAAGTGCACTGCAGAGGTTAATCTACGCTATCCTAGTTACCTGGATACCTACTTCTTAGCACAATATAGAATATTGTTTCTTTCTCTATTTTACAATCCATGTGCCTTAACCACGTATATTTAGACCTAAACACATTATTACCACACAATTCATTCATTCATTCATTCATTCATTCATTCATTCATTCATTCATTCATTCAGTAGCATGCCCTTTGCAGAACCTCGCTCCCATAACAACCTTCCTGAAAACCTCTCGATCATAAGCAAGATGTCCCGCGTCCGATACACCCATCTGGAGATCATCCGCCACATCCTGCACCCATCTTCTCCTTGGCTTTCCTCTTCCTCTTTTCCCAGTCATATACCCCTCCATTATTGTTCTCTCCAAACTCGCGTGACGTTTCAAGCGACAAAAATATTTCAATTTTCTTTGTTTTATCGTTTTTAATAGCCAACTTTTTTTTTCAATATTCAGCTCTTGAAGTATGGATGCATTTGTTCTTTTCTTTACCCAAGATATTCTTATAACTCGTCTATAACATTTATATTCAAAGGCATTTATGCGCTGCTCAGCTTGTTTAGTAAGTGTCCAGGTCTCACAGGTGTATGTTGCAATGGGAAAGATGCATGCTCTTAAAAATCTAATTTTTGTAGTTCTGTCTGTCCCATTCTATAATTTATTCAGGTGTTTTAGTCTTTGAAGAGCAATTGATAGTCGTCGTTTAATTTCTTTCATTGTGTCACCGTTGTTGGTAATCAATATCCCAAGATATTCAAAATTTTCCACCACCTCCAATTTTCCTCATTAAAATATATTTCTTTCTCCATGGTGGTTTTATCTGTATACATTACCACACAATATTCATGTAAAATATCTTCCTGCTATATACATACTATAAATAATACATACATGATCATTATTTTCATCACTCACTGTTTCTTAGGAGTCAAAATTTTTTGGACATGTTATGAGAAGAAATGGACTGGAGAACTTGGTGACAGCTGGCAAGATCGAGGGGAACAGACCAAGAGGAAGACCGAGAGGAAAATACCTGGATGGCTTGGCCACATGGCATGGACGAGACAGGAACACTGAGCTGATCCACGACTCTGGTGATCGAGTGAAATGGCGAATCATGACCGCCCACGCTTTCCGGCATGGCACATGATTGATTGATTGATTCCTATTTAGTACTCAATTACAAAACATCCAATCTTGTGCTAGCATGGTTGGTATGTGACCACGAGGCCTGGTATGGGGCCAGTTTTTAGTACATTTAATCATTTATGACATTATATATTTTGTATCTCTCACCCGACACTTCTTCTAGACAGGGATAATTACCTAGGGGAAACTACAAAACTACTTATTACATTTTTTTTTAACATATCCTTTACAGGACATTGCTGTCAACACCAGCATCTTTCAGCTGTATGTTGATTTCTTGGCAAGATTACGCTCAGTAGTTTGCCATTGCTTTCTGAGCGACCGGCTCACATACCGAGTTACCGACGCGGAGAGAACCACTACCGATTCTCGTGCACGCCACGTTACTCACGAGAGTATACGGGATTACGGAGAAAGTCGTGTGATCCATAGACCGGGGAGACCGGCTTATGCATATTACTTATTATATTACTTGTCCCTACAATCTCAACTGTTGTATTCACCCACGTTATGCCCACTACACACTGTTTCGAGCCGGCATCTTGTCTCGGCGCTAGAATTTATAAACTTTAACTATTAACTTAATTATTTCCAACTAACGGTTTCGCACAGAGAAAGGTTGCCCATAAATCAACTGTATAAAGAGAGCCAACAAAAGCGTTTGCCTTTCCCATCCATGTGGGAACTCAGCACACAAAAGGTCAGAGATGGCTTTGATTCAGCTTTGTTCCGCAGTGAGTCCCGGTAGTTGCCAGTGTTTTTCCGCTTTAACAGGTAAAATTTGACGTGGTCAATTTGGCGCTGTTATTGCTTTCTCTGATCCTTTAGGTAACATTAGAGATATGCTACGCTGCATGATTTGAGAACAGATTTATTTCACCTGTGTTTAGAAGCTTTTTACCTGCTCCGTTGCACGTTGTTTTGAGTAATCTCAAAATGTTGATCTTATAATATTATATTTTTGTCTACCACCTGTGCTGTCTTTCATAATTCAAATCAAGATTAACAGTCCAGGCGCTAATCCTGGTGATTTTCATAGGTGAACAGATGTTGAAAGGAAGGTGAAACAGCGATCCCGACTCCTCCCTTCATAGTTCTTCCAGATCAAATTGCTTTCCATTTCTTTGGCTGAGCTTTTCTGTTTTCTTTATGCGACTTGTCCATGGTTGGCTTGATTTTGTGGCATGGGGGAGCCTGCGCTAATTACCCAAAGGATCTAAATGAAAACCTTATAAATGTGATAGAAATTACAATAACGATGTCATTGTCTTGTAACCTGTCAATATATATTAGCTCGTGACATCAGACAGCAGACGAACACAGTGACGTCATAAGTCCAGTTTAAAGATGGCAGCCCCCTTTTTGAAAGGCACCAAAGAGGAGCAGCGTTGTAATCCATGTTTTCACAATCAGTAAAGGGGTGAAACCTATAGGAATAAACCGGCGAATGAAGGTCCAATATGGTGATGCATGCCTGTCATTCCAGCAAGTGTATGAATGGAGTAGGAAGTCTTAATACGGCGTAACTTCATTGACAGACTGGTCACGACCGATTCAAGCACACCGAGTAGTGGCCCCAGAGTCGATTGCAGCCGTTGAGGATTTTGTGCAAGAAAACCGTCTATTGACTGTGAGTGACATTGCAGCACATCTTGACATGTGTCAAGATTCAGCACACCACAACATCCATGATGTGCTACAGTACCTCAAAATGGCTGCAAGTTGTGTGCTAGGGTACTCCAGAATTGAAACAACGAAGTCGTGGTGTTGTCAAGAACTTTTGCAGTGCTTTCAAGCACAACGTAGTGTTTTCTCAGCAAGAATTGTTACTGGAGATGAAACCTGGGTTTACTTTCATGAGCGGGAAACGAAGAGACCGAGCAAGGAATGGAGCAATCCCTCTTCACCGAAACCAAAGAAGTTTCGCACGCAACCATCTGCTTGCTGACTCTCTTTTGGGATGAACGAGACGTTATTTACAAGCTAAGAAGGAAAGCTGTAACCAGTGATATATATATATATATATATATATATATATATATATATATATATATATATATATATATATATATATATATATATATATGCCGGCTCCATGGCCGAGGAGTTAGCAGCTTTCTCCGCTAACCCCGAATACTCTCGTCACGTGACGCGACGAGAATTAGCAGTGGTTCGAATTGCAAAAGTGACTTATGAGAGTATGGAGCCGGTCGCTCAGAAAGTCGTGGTGTGCTGATGAGCGTAATCTAGCCTAGGAATCAACATACAGCTGAAAGATGCTGGTGTTGACCGCAATATCCTGAGACAGGATGGAAACGCGGAAAAAAAAAAAAAAAAAAAAAAAAAAAAAAAAAAAATATATATATATATATATATATATATATATATATATATATATATATATATATATATATATATATATATATATATATACTGAGCTTCTCAGAATAATCTTCGATCCGCAATCAAATCCAAACGGCATGGACTTAAGAGTAAAGGTGCACTTTTGCAACATGACAATGCTCGATCCCATACTGCCCATGCAATGCTTAATACCATCGAAGGTCTACATTGCCAGTATGAACCACATCCACCGTACTCGCTAGATCTAACACCAAGTAATTTCCACCTGTCTGGATAATTCAAAGAGTCATTGGAAGGAAAGACTTTTCGATCCGATGAAGAGGTACAGAAGATGGTGCATGAGTGGTTGCACACGCGACAAAGGGAATTTCTTTTCTACAGGAATCCAAGCACTTTATCGGCACTGGAGGACTTGCATTGAACGCAGTGGTGACTACATCGAAAAATGAAACATTGGTTTTTTTTTTTATTTGTCAGAATATATTCACCCCCCCCCCCCACTCCCTCCCCCCAACAGCCAACCACCTAAAGTAATCAAATAATCAATAAGGTTTTAGTTTGAAGCCCACTATGGTAGAGTGTTCGTTACTTCCCTTACGGAACCCGGTAACACATCTCATCTAATCGCATCTTGTTCCTCTTGTACCTTAAGGTGTAGAGGAGATTTAACATTGCCGAGCCTATATCCATTTGGGTTAGTCCGTTTAAACTTCTTAGTTTTTCTACGAATAGTATGAAAATCCCCTGCCCGCTTGCTGGGCTAGTTGCAGGTTAACGACAGAAAAATCTGACCAAAGGGAGTCAGTCGCCCCTGGCGAGTCCAAGCCCCGTTGGCCCATGACTTCGCGGTCATGGTTTCCCGGTCTACACCACGGGTAGGTGGGTTTAACTTGTGTAGTCTGTGCCGGTCTCCCTGGTCTAGGATTTACACGACTTTCTCCGTAATCCCCTATACGCTCGTGAGTAACGTGACGTGCGCGAGAATTGGTAGCGGTTCTCCCCGCTTTGGTAAATTACGGGTTTGCGAGCCGGTCGCTCAGAAAGCAATGGCAAACTACTGAGCGTAAGCAACTACTGAGCCAAGAAATCAACAATCAGTTGAAAGATGCTGATGTTGACAGCGATGTACTGTAAAGGATATGCGAACAAAATAAAGTCTGCGGGTTATTGGCAAGCGACTAATTTTATTTTCACTTCTCAACCCTCCTGAAGACGTTAGCCGATCCTAACCCTACTGGCTGTATGGCTAGGTGCAGTGCATACATTGTTCTTTGCTAACGTCCATGTTTCTTTCTTTCTTTGTTTCTTTCTTTCTTTCTTTTTTTTTTTTTACATTATAATACTGAATAGAAGTATGTGGACATGTTTTATGAGGTTTATTGTATCACATTCTTCGCATTCTGTTGTCCCTTGTCCTTTGGGTTGAGCTATAAATACACATTTGAGTACATCCTTCCATCCATAATGTGCCATGCCGATAAGCGTGGGCGGTCATGGTTTGCCATCTCACTCGATTAGCAGAGTCGTGGATCAGCTCCGTGTTCCTGTCTCGACCATGCCACGTGGCCAAGCCATCCAGGTATTTACTTCTCTGTTTTCCCCTTGGTCTCATCCCTTCGATCATGCCAGTTGTCACCGAGTTCTCCAAGTCATCTCTTCTCATAACATGCCCCCCCCCCCTCCCAAAAAATGTGACTGTCTACGTCTAATGACTCTAATCAGTTTACGATCTTCATGTGTTTCTTGAAGGACTTGTTCACTGGTTGTTCTGTCTGTCCATGGTATTCTTTGCATTTTCCTCAAAAACCACATTTCCACAATCACCAGGTATTTTTCAGCGTGTCTGCTCATTTTCTACGCTTCATATCCATTAAACAAGTTCTATGTAGCACTTCAACACTTCTTGTCTCGTTTCAATTGATCTATTTTTATTGGTCAGTGTGTTTTTCATCTTGTATCTGAGTACATAACCGGGCTCCTTCGTCTAGAGGTTACACGACTTTCTCCGTAATCACGTATACTCTAGCAAGTAACGTGACGTTGCGCGAGAATCGGTAGCGGTTCTCTCCACATCGGTAACTAATGGGGTATGTGAGCCGGTCGCTCAGAAAGCAATGGCAAACTACTGAGCGTAATCTTGCCAAGAAATCAACAATCAGCTGAAAGATGCTGATGCAGACAAGGATTTGAAAATAAAAAAACGATAAAAAAAAAAAACAAAAAAAAAAAAACAATCTGAGTGCATCGTCTGGTATGTAACTATGAATGTAAATGTAATTCAACAGTTTGTTTATAATACTTAGGTTAGGAGCTGTGTGGTCTCGAAGTATAGTGTCCGCCTCGAGTTCTGGAGGTCTCGGGTTCAAGCCCCGGTGATGACCGGGATTTTTTTCACGTGGACTTCTAGTAATAAATTTCCCCTGGTCTCTGGGTAGTGAGATCGGACGCCCGTGTGTATTGTTGTGCACGTAAAAAATCCCTTGGCAGGTGGAAATCGAAAAAGAGTAGCCTAACGGCGCTGCCCGGGCAAATTTTCGAGTTAAAAATCTACCCAAGCATGTCAGGATCCTCGCCGGTGCTACGGAGTTCGTGCACTGAGCTGAATTTCTCCAAACTCTTGTTTGAGTTAGGAGGAGAACGGAGCACTTGTGGGTTACACCCGTGTGCCGTGATGTTGATCCATCGACTAAACTAAACTAAACTAAACTTAGGTTTCATATTTTCCCATTACCAAGTTCTTTATAGTGTTTCTATTTATATAGGCTCCTTTCGTAAATATTAAGGTCTGTATTTGTATTTTATATTATAAGGTCTGTAAGGTATTTATCTATCAACTTGTCTGTCTGACTGTCTATCTGCCTGCCTTCCTGACTGCCTGTCTGCCTGTCTGTATGTCTGTCTGTGCCTGCGTGCGTGCGTGTGTGTGTGTCCGTGTCTGTACTTAGATAGTTAAGTACAAGTGGATACGTAGGGAAGCAGTGTGGGCATCCATATAAGTATGTATGCATGTATGGGTACATGCTAAGAGATATAGAATACATTTGCAATATAAGGTAGAGAAAGGTACCATGCAAAACTGAAAAGGTAATACACCCAGATGGCAAAATAAAACGTTGAAGATCGCTGATGAAAAGAAATTACACCGTGATTACATACCAGCTACAGGCATTATAGGCGTGAAACAAATCCCTTGTGACTCAGGCTTGCCGGGACCTTGCATTGAAAACTAACATAAATTTCTTTTGCCAGCGGCCTAATGAATACTGCATTATACATAACTGTAAATTTCACTATACATAATTTAGACGCTTTACAATCCATTGAAATCAACTTCATGATGGTGATTAAACGTTATAAAAATATTTATTCCGAGAACAGACATAAATGTAAACCGCTTGATTATGAGCAAGCCAATGTGTCTGTAATGCTATTAGAAAACAGGGAACATTAGGCATCAGAAGTTGTTCGCCTGCTTATTAACTTTTTATTATGACATCAGTGTCGATCGGTAAGTTAAGCTGTTTACCGCCCTGGGCGTGAGTGCTTACATAGATCCTAGTTGTAACATGGTGGGTCATTCAATCACATTCTCAGTCCATAGAGGCCCTGTCAAAACTTTTAATATAGAACGGTATTCCTCCTGATAATATACATCGGAGTTATTTTGGGATAGAAGCTTCTAGAATAGGGCAGGATATGAAAAAGGCGCATGCAGTCATTTGATTGGCTGATGCCTGCCTAGAGACACTCTCTGGCGTTCTAAATCCATAGTCTAACAGTTGTAATTTTGATGTCAACTGGGCTGGTTGCTTTTAAGATGTGGTGCTATTTTTTTTACACTGATTCAATTGCTCTGTGTCTCAGAATCGACTATATATATCATTTTAAATGTTGTGGCAGTGCCTAGTGTGTATGAGAAATGAGATAGTTAGATCAGAACATCCCTGTGGAGTAGTACTGAATGTTGCTTTCTGTCAGCTGACATGTCTAACACACTGAATACTTTACCATGCCTATCGTTCGTCTGCTATGAGAATTCTGCGGTATGCTTGATGTCTGTACATCACCCTCAATGCATATTTGCATTTTTCATGCCCTGTAGAACTTTCTATGGATGCATATCATTGCACATTCTTGATCAAACTGTAGAAATGCTCTCGTGAGTCTACGTTTTGTCACTCTTGTCATCAGAATGTGTGATGTGACATGTAATCTTTTCCCTGTAAATGCAGAGATGGTCTACATTGTTGCCAAGGCTCTATGGAAGTACCTTCAAGACACCGCGAAGAGGACACCCTATCTATTAAATGACCCCCGGCCTCAGTTTGCCCCAAGCAGGTCATGGATGGGTGGCGACTGTGTGTTCATGGAAACCACCATATCATTCCTCAAGCCTGGATTATTGGTACTTCTTGGAGAATTTCCACCTCAGCTCATTAATAGCTGTGGCTTATTGGGAGGAGAAGGATTTTGAGATATTCATTGATTCAAATGGTTTAATGGCTGTAGTCCAGAGGCAGGTGTTAACTTTCATTCAAATTTAAACTGGATTATTGACTAAGTACAAGAACCAGTGTTTTGGCTTTTATTCCCATTCTAAAAACTTTGTTGGGATAGACTTGCGTTGTGGGATGTTGCTGAATGTTGGATTTATGACCCAAATCACTGGATGGTCTCCAGAACGACGTGGACATCACGTACCAAGCCTTTACCTTCCTATCATCAGGAGGAGTGGATACTCAACTATATGAATTACCCCAGGTGTCAGCTTCACGGGCAGTCTAGTCACCACTAAGGATTCATTATATTTGACTCCTTCAAGAATTTGTCACAGAAGAGGATGATCTTGATGCGGGTACACCATGAGGAAAGCTGCTACATGAAAACTTATCTAACACCGCTTATTGGTGGCTGCAGGAGTATAGTTAACCAGGGCAGTGTATATGCACATGTTTGTTGCCCAGAATATATGAACGCCTTTCTCCAGTACAACTTGAAGGAGATAATACTTTATTTATATTAGGACTGTTGTTGAAGGAGGAGTTTTATAGATTAGTTGAAATTGTTGGAGAGAGGAGAGTTATAATTTTTATAGGTTAGGACTCTGCTGGTTGGTTTGGTATGAAGTATCTGGTGTTATGCATATAAATTGTTGAAGTGTATAATATGATACTAAGTGGAACCTGGATCTTCTCCAGACCCCTTCAGTCTACTATTACACGGGGGGGGGGGGGTATTGAAAATGGTTGTTGAGTACATTTCCCTTTGAATGTCTTATTCAACTGTTGTTGATTACGGTGAATTGTGAAATTGATCAGATGTGTAGAGTACATTTAATGGTGAATGTCTAGTTCAGCTGTTGTTGAGAACATGTCGTTGTGGATGTCGTGTTCAATTGGTGTTAAGTACAGTTATTGTTGATGGTTTGGTCAACTACTGTTGAGTCCAATTGACATGTTTCACTTTTGATACATTTAATGGGAGATCCACATGAGGTTGACTGAAAGCACACAGTTAACATTATTAAGAGGGAACAAATTCCTCTGTTGCTGTGGCGAATATTCAGGATCTCTATTATGTGTAGGAACTTAAACTTTAAGTCTAATGTTCTCACAGTGGGGGTTCGTGAGTCTTGTTATATTGTTCCTTTGAAGGGCTGTTCGGGAATGATTATCCATCCCAATAGGGATGCCCTTGGACAACTTGTCAAATCAAAGCCTATCCCGGGAAGGTTAACCCGGTCAACAAATGCCCGCAGAAGTCGGATGTGTCGGCCTAACGGCGCAAGAACGCAGCTCTGCTGTAAACAGGCACAACGCAATCACGTCCGAAAAAAAACTCCGGATGAACGAAGAAGAAGAAGAAGAAGAAGAAGAAGAAGAAGAAGAAGAAGAAGAAGAAGAAGAAGAAGAAGAAGAAGAAGAAGAAGAAGAAACCCTACCTATCATGTATAGATATATTTTACGATTGTCACACATTGGGGCTTTTGTAATATTCTTTAAACTTGCCGAGACCTAGCAATGAAAACAAACATACATTTATTTTGCCAGCGGCCTAATGAATACTGCATTATACATAATTGTACATTTCACTATACATAATTTAGACGCTTCACAAATCATTAAAATCAACTTCATGATGGTGATGATACGTTATAAAAATATTTATTCCGAGAACAGTCATAAATGTAAACCGCTTGATTATGAGTAAGCTAATGTCAGACCCGCTCCGTGGCTAAAGGCTTGCGAACGCGGTTCGTGAGCCGGGTACCAGGCGTTCGAAGCTCAGCAGCGACCGATTTGTGCAGCAGACCGTGTCGCGTTGTGTTATAATGTGCTGGTATGGGAGCCTGTCGTTCAGAAAGCAATGGCAAACTACTGAACGTAACACTTGCCTAGTACATCAACAACAGCTGAAAAATGCTGGTGTTGACTGTAAAGTCCAGTAAGGGATACGCAACTTTAAAAAAAAATGTGTCTGTAATGCTATTAGAAAATAGGGAACATTAGAAATCAGAAGTAGTTCGTCTGCTTATTAACTTTTTATTATGACATCAGTATGGATCGATAAGATAAGCTGTTTACCGCCCTGCGTGTGAGTGCTTACATAGATCCTAGTTAACACTTTGAGACCTATAAGAGTGTTAAGGAGGCGGCGAGGTGGAAGAATCGTGATGGATCTTACGTACCAACAGAGTGGTTTTAGTTCAATCATCATCAGCAGCGGTAATATTATTTGTTCCGACCAATACGACCATGAGGAAGATCCAGACGTTTAACAGTAAGTGGCCACATCTTTGTTACCGGGGTTTAAAAACTTGTTTGTTCATGAAGAGAGAGCAAGAGAGAGAGAGAGAGAGAGAGAGAGAGAGAGAGAGAGAGAGAGAGAGAGAGAGAGAGAGAGAGAGAGAGAGAGAAGGAGAGAGCGCTGTGGTTGAAAGTTATCCAGAGGATCAAAGACGAATAGTCAACCATGACGCAACTGATGTTGTCGAACGCCACGCCGGAGGGACATATTGAGGAGTGAAAACGATCAAGTGTTGATTGAATGGCCAAGTGTGTAGTGAGGATAATCTGACGACTATCCAGCTGACTGACTAAGTTGTAGAACGTCTTCGTAAATTAGGCCAGCAAGGCTAACGCGTTACTATTATGGATGGCCTTTATATTAAAAAGGAGACATGACTAAATACGTTGCTAAAATAGTATAGGGTAGCCTCAGACGAAATCAGAGGAAAATACTGGTCACGTATCCCACTGTGAATTCAGGCCTTCGAAATGTGATGGCCTTTTTAAATCACAGACCTATATAGCATGGAACTTCTTGGGAAATGTTATCCTCCGACAAATTGATCGTGCAAAATGCTCTGGAAAATTCTACGAAAGCTTGCTTGAACATAGCTCGAAGTTTTAGATAAATATATTCCAGAAATGACTATGCAAATATTTCCAGAGGGGGCACTATGATTGGAGATTTACTAGAATATGTCAGGTGGTGTTAGTTAGTCTGATCGAGCTAATCCAGGGCGTTAGGTGCAGAAAATGTCTGTACGTGCCATTATATTGTCCAGACTACTAACAGCACTTCATAGGTAAAGGTTTAAATGATTACACTTTTTATACCGTGATGACGAGGTAAGTGATGCTTCAGCCAACACATAAAATCTATAGAGTGTATTTTTAATGACTGTGCAGTGTTTGAAAATATTGCCGTTCCTAGTTTTGTATTCACTCTCTCTAAAGTTCATGCAAAATAATAGGTAAATACAAACCTTGGACCGGTAATATTTTCAAACACTGCACAGTCATTAAAAATACACCCTATACAAATCTTATGTATATCCGTCATTAGAACCGACACCGAACTGAGATACTCCTCTAGAGTATTAAACGATAGCAGAGATGAACAGTATGATATTCGAATTAATAATGAATGATAGCCTATTTTGAAGGTGGAGGTTCGGAATGCTCTTAAACATATGAAAGCTGACAAGACTCCCGGTTCAGATAACTTCACAACAGAAATGATTAATGCGAAAATTCACATAATTGATTTAACTGATAAGCTATGTACTCATGAACAGTCAGCAAGACATGGGTTATTCCAGTGTCTATGTAGTGGAGCTGCTGACTTCTCCTGCCTAGTCTTCCACTCTTCATAGTTAGATGCTGTATATCATCATCATCAAGTGCCATGCCGGCTGGCGTAGGCGTTCATGGCTCTCCACAGATCTCGGTCTTTGGTGTTCTGGATCAACTCTGCTGATGATATTCCTCCATGCCACCGTCTCAGTCCGTCCAGCATCATTTCTCTTGGTCTGCCTCTGCCTCTCTTCCTCTCGATCTTTCCAGTTGTCACGATGTTCTCCAATGCCTCTCTTCTCATCACATGACCAAAGAAAGATGTTTGTCTCTTTCTTATTGTTGTATTTAGTATTCTAGTTTCATTAGCCTCTTTCAGGCAATCGTTGTTAGTTACTCTGGCAGTCCAAGGAATTCGCAACATTCGTCTTAAAAACCACATCTCTGTTGCTTCTAAGTTCTTCCTAATTTGTTCATTTACATTCCAAGATTCGCTGCCATACAGCAAAACTGGTTCTATATAGCATTTTAGTACTCTCTTTCTTACATTCATTGATAGCGACTTATTGCATAAGATACTCTTCATTTTCTGAAATGCTGTCTTTGCCTGCCCTATTCTGCTCTTAATCTCTTTTGTACATCTTCCATCTGATGTTATAAGTGCCCCTAGGTATTTAAAATTATCCACTTGGTTGAGAATTTCCCCTTCTATTTCTATGTCACATTTTGGCGTCCCCATTTTCTTTGATATCACCATTGTTACTGTTTTCTTGATATTCAAGGACAGTCCTTTCTGTGCACTCTCTGTTACTACACTGTCCAACAATTGTTGTAGGTCTGTTGCATTATCCGCTACCAATACTGTGTCATCTGCATAGCGTATATTGTTTATATTATATCCTCCGATTAGTATTCCTGGCTTCTCTTTGATCTCTCTCATTATTACTTCGCTATACAGGGAGAAGAGATCGGGTGACAAGACACACCCCTGTCGTACTCCTAGCTTTATCTGTTCGTAACTACCCTCTTTATTTCCCATTTTAATTGCTGCTACTTGGTTCCAGTATATATTCTTTATTATTCTTAAATCTTTCCCATCAATGTTGATATCTTCCAACATTTTAATCAGCTCATCATGTTTTACTTTATCAAATGCCTTAGTATAATCTATGAAGCATAAATATATGTCTCTTTGTTTCTCTATTGATCTTTCTATTAGTGTTCGTAATATATATATTGCATTGTTTGTACCCTTTCCTTCCATAAAACCATACTGTTCTTCACTAATTTCCATTTTTATTTTCTTTCTTGTTCTTCTCATTATAATTCTGAGTAGAAGCTTAGTGACATGGTTTATGAGGTTAATTGTACGGAAATCTTCACAATCAATTGCTCCCGGTCTTTTTGGTATAGCTATAAATACAGATTTCAGCATATCACTGGGTAAATATCCACTACTGTAAATATCATTCAACATTTTGGTTAATATATCTACTCCAAATTCTCCCAACACTTCTAATTCTTCTATTGTGATTTCATCTGGCCCAGCTGTTTTTCCTTTCTTCATATGTTTCATAGCATCAGCGACTTCTTCTTTTAGAATAGGTGGGCCTTCTAAGTTACTTTCTTCTGTTAATTCTTCCCTTTCTCCATTATATAATTCTCTTATATACTCATTCCACTTCTTCATTATAGCACCTTCCTCCAATAAAGTCTGTCCTGTTTTTGATTTCAAACACCCTGTATTTATTCTTATTTTTCTTCCTGTGAGCTCGCTGATTTGTCTGTACATACTTTTTTGATCTTTAATGGAATTTAATTCAATTTTTCTGCATTGCTCATTTAACCAACTTCCTTTTGCCTTCACACATTTATCTCTTATTTCTTTATTTATCTTAGCATACTCTTGTTTGTCATTTTTATTCTGTTTCCTTTTGTCCATCAACCTTAAGATTTCTTCATTCATCCATTTTTTTCTTAGCTTTTTGGCTTCTCTCCGGTAATATTTCTTTGCTAGTTTGATGAATGGAGTCCCTTAACATTTCCCATTGTTCATCTACACTCTGTATTTTAGCTATTGCATTGTACCTATTTTTCACAGTCACTCTGTATTGTTCTTGAATTTCTTTATCTACTTTCAGAACCTCTTTATTAAGTCTCAAGTTTCTAACCATTTTTTCCCCTCTCTTTAATCTTACTTTTATTTGTCCACATAGTGGTACATGATCACTATTACCGTCAGCACCAGGCATTGTCTTTACATTAATTAATGCATTTCTAAATCTTTTATTAATAAGTATGTAGTCAATTTGGTTGCGTATTTTCATATCAGGGCTTTTCCATGTGTATAGTCGTCTTTTATGGTGTTTAAACCATGTGTTTCCAATTATCATATCATTAATATTTGCCCATTCTATTAGTTTCTCTCCTCTTTCATTTCTTGTACCTAAACCGTAATTCCCCACTATATCCTCTATTTTTCCCTTTCCTACTTTTGCATTAAAATCCCCCAGTATTATTTTTATTTCTTGTGATCCAATTTGGGCTATTGCCATTTCAACTTCATCGTAAAAGTTTTGTATATCTTCATCACTACTGTTTGTTGTTGGTGCATATACTTGTATAATATTTATATCTATTGGTTTGCCTTTGATTTTGACCATTATAACTCTATCTGAAATGCACCAGTATCCAGTCATAGATTTGGCTGTATTTTCATCAAATATTATTCCTACACCTTTTTCGTGTGTGTCCCCTCCAGAATAAATTATTGTGTGTTTGTCGGTTATAATTTTGCCAGATCCCTTCCATCTCATCTCACTTATGCCTAGTATATTCATTTTCATGTTTTCCATTTCTCTTAGAACATTGTTTAACTTTCCTAGCTCATTTAATGTCCTAACATTCCACGTTCCTACTCTAAATTTATTTAGTTTAGTTATTGTTTTAGTTTTGCCATCAGTAGCTGGATGACGGTCTGGTGTCACCTGTGGCTCATGACTGTCCCTACCGGACGAGGATGTCCTAAGACAGCCATTAACGTCGTTCACTATTTCTGAAATGTGTGTCGCCATGAAATCTTGGGAAGATAATGTGGTGGTTTCCCCTTGCCTTCCACATTCACACGGTGGTCTTTTAACTCTGCCTTTGACAGCCATTTCCGACTGTCAGGACAAGTGAGTGCCCTGCTCTGCTCAGCTGCAGAGTTGTCCACTTATTCCGGTGGATACTCGGACCCCAGAGCTGTGTTAGCCACACCGTGGTGTGTTTCCATCCTCTACCGCGGGGAGGTGCAGTTGGGATTTTCCCTTCCTAAAGTTATGATCTATGACCAAAACTCTCCAGTACTTTTTAGATGCTGTATAACTTAGTATAAAACTGCTTTTATCCATGCCTTTACAACCACATTACGCAAACTATGGGTGGCGTAAGAAAGGGTCACACTCTCATTTATGTTGCTAAAACATCAATGAATCAATCAATCATGTGTCATGCCGGAAAGCGTGGGCGGTCATGACTCGCTATTTCACTCGATCACCAGAGTCGTGGATCAGCTCAGTGTTCCTGTCTCGTCCATGCCATTGCCCACATGGGCGCCTCGCCACCTCACCCCCTTCCCGCCGAGTTGTTTAGCCATTAGCTGAGCTTCTGACGTTTTGACCTTTGACCTGTTGACCATACATCCGGCCCATACAATCCACTGATAGCCATCTAACTCGTGTCAGTCGTCAGTCACTCCAAGCTAGAACACAGATTCAGATAAGTACCCTTAATATTATTGTCATGTAGTGTGTTTCATGTAGTTTTGTGTTGGTTTGTGTTTGTCTGTTCTGTGCTGACGAAGGCTGGGGCCGCAACGTCCAATTTGTTTCTTGCAATCGTGTTTTAGTCAAGCTCACAATCTACTTCTTGTTTTTTGGTGATTCATTCATTGCCTGTTTAAGCTTTATTGCAGTTCCCATTATTCTTGTTAACCGTTGTCTCAGTTGAACCCACCGATTGGTCGAGGTCCCTGCCAAAGTTTCAATCTGGCCCTACGAGGCGAAAATATCTCACTTGCCAGCATGATCGTCAACTAGCAGGTCCCTTCCTGGTTAGGGGAGATTTTCTAGCCCATTTGTACTCCCTGTGCCTGGGGTAAGCATATAAATGTATTATATATGTTATGACCATGCCTTTGATGAAACAGGTGCCATTGATTATGTATGTGCATTGTGAAACAGTGAGATTGTTTCATTGAAAAGATGCCTGAGTATTCGCTTCTGCAAAACTGACATGTTTGTCCCACTGATGGTTCTCCTGTTTTTGAAATCTGATCTGTTATGAATACCTTATTATATACTTTGTGAATATATTTTGCTAGTTTAGTTTAGTTTAGTCGATGGATCAACATCACGGCACACGGGTGTAACCCATAAGTGCTCCGTTCTCCTCCTAACTCAAACCTGAGTCTGGAGAAACTCAGCTCAGTGCACGAACTCCGTAGCACCGGCGAGGATCCTGAAATACTTTGTAATTCGATATATTGCACGTCACCCACCAGTATATACACAATATACATATACAGTAAAATAATTCACCCACCAGTATATACAAAATATACATATACAGTAAAATAATCTGCAGATTTTCTGTGTGCTATAGGGTGAGTAGTTAGAAAGGCGCAATTCGGTTAGAATTTGCCGGATTAATCCGGATTGACCTTGACCTCGGCTGATTTTCACTCCCCCTCGGTCATATAGTTGGGTGGGGTACGGGGTGGTATCTAGGTCATATTTAAGGGCGATAATTCTAAGATTTTATGTTTCTAATGGCAGATAACTATTGAGTGGGTGTATAAAAATTTTAATTAATTATTAAAAATAAAATAAAATAAATAAAAATAAAAATAAATAACGACGGGGTGCGGAGTGGTGGCGAGGGGTGAGGCTAAGCTGTTCGGGTTTAAACACTATCAGGTATATAATAATTTTTATTAAATCATGTATAAACAATACAATGCATATTAAATAAGTAGCGGCATAGTGGAAAATTCTAGAAGGTAGTACCGGGGAGTTATATATATTATTATGCAAGTGTGGGAAAATCTCCGGCGGGTGTGACGGTGGTCGGTTCATAACAGACGTGGAGGGGGTGCATACGGAAAAGTCATTAAGTAACGGGTTGTAAAAACGTGGGTGAGTGGTGTTATAAATATTTTGAACTGTTAGCGCATTGGTGGTGTGCATTAGTACGAATAGAAGGAATAGGTGCGGTGGGGATAGTAGTGGGTATGGGTTAGTGAAATTAGTTGATAAGGGTGGTTATTAGTGCTATGTAGATGTTCATAGTAGCTTATTCACTAACATAACACGTGTTACAAATGAAACCTTGAAAGCTAAAGATCGTTGATTGTAATGGATATAGTGTAGTATCATTCGGTGGTAAGGGGTGGGTACCAGGTATTAGTGGTCAACAGATGGTCAAGTAGTGGTCAAGTGAGGAAATTTTAGGGGAAAGTGGTTGTAATGATATGGTGACGATTAAAGAGTGGTAAATTAGTGGTCAAGCAGTAGTCAAGTGGTGGTCAAGTGAGGAAATTTTAGGGAAAAGTAGTTGTAATGATATGGTGACGATTAAAGAGTGGTAAATAAGTGGTCAAGCAGTGGTCAACCAGTGGTCAGGTGGTGGTCAAGTGAGAACATTTTAGGGGAAAAGTAGTTGTAATGATATGGTGATGATTAAAGGATGGTAAATTAGTGGTCAAGCAGTGGTCAAGCATCTGTTTTTGATGCCTTTTACCACTTCTCATCATGAATTTTTTTTACTGTTTATTCTTTAGTGAAGTAGTATGTGTGGCCGTCTTGTAAGTTTCAATGTGTTTTATTTACCTCCACAGGTTAATTTTGCACCAGAACCTCACTTCTTGACAGTCCATACTGTTGGCACCGAAGAACGCAATGGTAACTGGCACCATGTAATCAGAGAACGTGAGCATTTTGAAAGGCGTGTACAAGACTTGGAAAAATATTTTTGAATCCAGTCCTGAAGGACAAGCACAGAAGAAAAGTCATCGAACAAAGGACAGTAGTGAAGAAGGCAGATATAGTCTAATTACCATGTTTCTCTCTGCCATATTAAAACAGTTATAAACAGAAATAAACTAGTATGCGTTTCCTTAATATCGTTATGTTTTGAGTTCTAGTAGTACTTGTTGGGTGGTTCATCTGATATAGTTTAAGTCTTAGTTTGTGAATTGTTTTGTATGATATGTTCTTGTTGTCTTGGTGTATCTCATACGTATTCTTTAATAGATCCTGTGTGAGTGTAGATTCTACGAGTCACAATTCTGGACTGGTGTAATGGTTTTCACTAACAACTGACAAGATGGTGTTTTTGTGAAACAGGGATTTGACACCAGTGATATGTTAGTAGTAGGGGATTTAAATCCAATGTCTGACAATGTGTAAGTATGCGTTTCCTTAATATCGTTATGTTTTGAGTTCTAGTAGTACTTGTTGGGTGGTTCATCTGATATGGTTTAAGTTTTAGTTCTAAGTCTGGTTTGTGAGTTGTTTTGTTTGATATGTTCTTGGTGTCTTTGTGTATCTCATTACGTATTCTTTAATAGATCCGCAAATTTGGGAAATTTCATGTAAAGTATATGTTAGAATAAGATTTGGTATAGCAAGTTGAAGATGTCCGCCATGGGAAATGGATCTTTGGTGACAAATACTCGGATGAACTATCCCCGATGGACTCACAGATTACATGGCCATACATGTTGTTAACTGTCATGGATGTTTCAATGGAGCTCGTGTACAATGGAGGTTTGAAGTTCTTGGTGATGTGACCACTTTGTATTAGAAAGAAACCAAGAGTGTGGAGAGATGAGTGAAGTATAAGGGTTTCTATACCAGATACGGTGAAGGTCTTCGGTAACGTAAAACAAGGAAAGTGGTGCTGATTATGTATTGTGAAATGTCTTTTCAGATAAAACTTCAAGACACATTTGACTACAGAAGTTACATTTATTTCTTAGTTTTGTGGACTTACTTTTTCCATAGCTATTTCTGTACTTGACCAAAAAATTTCACAAGTTTTGTTGACTTATTTATAAGTTTAGTTGAAATATTTCTGTTTTTGGACGATATTTTTCACCTTTGGTTATTTTTATAATGTTTTGGATTTATACCTTCTGATCAATATTTTAGTTGTGATATTTTTTCCTAGATTTTTATAGGTTTGGGCGAGACATTTCGTATTTTGGCCTTTTCGCCTTTCGTTAACTCGTACATTTTATAAGTTCGGATCCGATATTTCATTACTTGGCCAATATTTTTCACCTTTATGTAACAAATTTTCATACATGTTATAAGTTTAAACGAGACATCTATAAGTTTGACCGATACTTTTTCCTATTTGGCCAACAATTTTATTACTTTGGTTCACGTAATTTCCTACTTCGGTCGACATGTTTCTTAGTTTGAGCAATATTTACCCCAGTTGGTTAAGACAATTTTCTACCTTTCATAAGTTTGGACGAAATATTTCAGTATTTGACCTATATTTGTCGCATTTGGGTACCAATGTTTCGTACTTTTCATAAATTTGGAGGAGTTATTTCTTTACTTGATCAATATTTGTTTTTGTTTTTTTTTTCACATTTGGTTAACAAAGTTTCCTACATTTTTATAAGTTTCGACGAGCTATTTCGTTACTTGGTCAATATTTTCCTTCTTTTTATAAGTTTGGTTGCGATATTTCTGTATTTGGCCGACCTTTTTCCCATTTGGTTGACAAATGTTCCTACTTTTTTTTTATAAGTTTAGTTGAAATATTTATAAGTTTGGTTGAAATTTTGCCAAAATTTTCACATTTAATTAACAAAGTTTCCAACTTTTCGTAGGTTTGAATGATGTATTTCGTTACTTGGACAATACCTTCCCCATTTGGCTAACAAATTTTCCTATTTGGCCAAGATATTTTCCATTTGGTTAACATATGTTCCTACTTTTTATAAATTTGGGTGATCTATTTCTCTGTTTTGTCGATACATTTTCATACTTGCTTAACAAAGTTTCGTACTTTTCATAAATTTGGTGGGGATATTTCGTTACTTGGTCAATCTTTTTTTTTTTTTTCCTCATTTGACTAACAAATTTCCCTACTTTTCATAAGTGTGGACAAGATATATCGTTACGTGGTCAATATTTTTTCTATTTGACTAACAAACTTTCCTACTTGATTGATATTTTTCCCAATAGGTTAACAAAGGTTCGTACTCTTTTATAAGTTTGGACGAGATATTTCTGTATTTGACCAATAATTTTAATATTTTGTTTAACATATTTTCTTATTTGATGGTTGAAGTGGTACATAGAAGGTGTACTTTTGTCTGGTTGTGAAGTGTGGCACTGAGCAGGTACACTGAAAAAACATATATTGGTCTTGGAAATGGCTTTCTGGAGAAAGATGTAAAGACACTATGGCCACATAGAAAGGAAATGAAAGTGTGGATGTCTAATTTGATACGTGATAACGTCGCTGGTTATGACGGCGGACATGTGACCTGTCATGTTACGTGCATTGCCTAAGGTTGAATCGGGGTAGTTTGTTGTGTTGATGCCCGGGTGTCCTTTGGTGTAACCGGATAACACTAGGACTACACGGTTATAGAAAAAGAGAGAGAAGGGGGTGACCATTTAACCCTTTGGATGCAGTGTTGATGATGCAGTGTATTCACTCCTATACACAGTGATCATCATAAGTTAGGTTCCCTGACTCGACATCGGATAGGACACCCTTTTTCTATAGTTTCCCTCTTAACCACGTGTCTCAGATGTCCCATTACCCCTGTGACCGGATGTGACGCCATATTTGACCAGTTTTAGTGAATGAGACGTAGTTTGGTTGTAGCAATTACCCATGTGTGATAGGGTGCGACGCCATCTTTGACCGGATGTATCTATTATCCATGTGTGTAGACTGTACCACTAGGTGCTATCGATCAATACAAAATCAGTCCTCGAGGCGCTCCTGTCAAGGAAATTACCAATACTAAGGACATTACTTTCTGAACTTAGCAGCCGGCATAACGTCTTGATCTTGTCATCGATCACTTTAACCATCACCATGTCACTACACGTACCATACCCTACAACTTAAGGGGTCGCTTGACCACCCCTTGACCACTACTTGACCAGTACTTGAACACCACTTGACCAGCTCTTGATCATCACCATGTCACTATACCTAGTTTCATCGACAATTTAAGTAGTCACTCGACCATTTACCACTACTTGGCCACTACTTGAGCACGTCATCGATCACTTTAACCAACACAGGTTCACTACACGTACTTTCCCTTACAATTTAAGTGGTCACTCGACCATTTGACCAGTACTTGCCCACTACTTGATCACTACTCGACAACGTCACTACTTAATTTATCCATCTCTGTTTCACTACACGTACCATACCCTACAATTTTCTCACTTGAGCGGTTGACCACTGGTTGAGCACTACATGACCACTGCTTGACAACGTCGTCGACTATTTTACCATCACCGTTTCAATATACGTACTTTTCCCTACCTTTTAAGTGTTCACTCAACCACTTGACCACTGGTTGACCGCTACTTGACCACGTCATCGATCACTTTAACCACTACCATAATCTTAGAGACATCGTCCTCTACAATTTAAGTGGTCACTCGACCACTTGACCACTACTTGACGATTGGTTGACCACTACTTGACCACTAATTTACCACCCTTTAATCATCACCGTGTCGCTACGACCAATTTTCCCTAAAATTTTCTCACTTGACCAGTGCTTGACCACTGCTTGACCACTAATTTACCATCCTTTAATCATCACCATATCATTACAACTACTTTTCCCCTAAAATTTTCTCACTTGACCACCACCTGACCACTGGTTGACCACTGCTTGACCACTAATTTACCACTCTTTAATCGTCACCATATCATTACAACTACTTTTCCCTAAAATTTCCTCACTTGACAACCACTTGACTACTGCTGGACCACTAATTTACCACTCTTTAATCGTCACCATATCATTACAACCACTTTCCCCTAAAATTTCCTCACTTGAACACTGCTTGACCATCTGTTGACCACTAATACCTGGTACCCACCCTTTACCACCGAATGATACTACACTATATCCATTACAATCAACGATCTTTAGCTTTCAAGGTTTCATTTGTAACACGTGTTATGTTAGTGAATAAGCTACTATGAACATCTACATAGCACTAATAACCACCCTTATCAACTAATTTCACTAACCCATACCCACTACTATCTCCACCGCACCTATTCCTTCTATTCGTACTAATGCACACCACCAATGCGCTAACAGTTCAAAATATTTATAACACCACTCACCCACGTTTTTACAACCCGTTACTTAATGACTTTTCCGTATGCACCCCCTCCACGTCTGTTATGAACCGACCACCGTCACACCCGCCGGAGATTTTCCCACACTTGCCGACATATAACTCCCCGGTACTACCTTCTAGAATTTTCCACTATGCCGCTACTTATTTAATATGCATTGTATTGTTTATACATGATTTAATAAAAATTATTATATACCTGATAGTGTTTAAACCCGAACAGCTTAGCCTCACCCCTCGCCACCACTCCGCACCCCGTCGTTATTTATTTTTATTTTTATTTATTTTATTTTATTTTTAATAATTAATTAAAATTTTTATACACCCACTCAATAGTTATCTGCCCTTAGAAACATAAAATCTTAGAATTATCGCCCTTAGATATGACCTAGATACCACCCCGTACCCCACCCAACTATATGACCGAGGGGGAGTGAAAATCAGCCGAGGTCAAGGTCAATCCGGATTAATCCGGCAAATTCTAACCGAATTGCGCCTTTCTAATTACTAGGGTGTTTTATTTTCTAACTGCATATTTTTAACATTTTTTTCTATGCTGCAGAAAGGCTAATATTAGCGTATATCATTGGCATGATTTTTATGCTGAGGAAATGTTTTTGCTAAACTGGGGCTTGACTTTCGTGCACTTATGAATGAATCCTTTTGTTTACATTGTATGTAAATATAACGCTTGTGTGACTGTCATGTACACTTTTTCATAAATACTGTTATGGGAGTGAAGTGAATGTCAGGTTTTTATGAGTTATTATCTCATATGGGAAGAAATAAAGACGCACCATACACCCATATGTCTTGCAGATATACATGTCACGTCAGTATTGCACTATTGTGTTGATGCCATGGCGCATATTTTATGTTCAGGGAATTGCCTACAGCATTCTTAAAGAGTTGCCTTAATGCTATCCGTTTCTGAAATTGTGCACTTATTATGCTTGCAGTATTTGGTTGGTTTCAGAGCAGCATTTATTAAACCTCCGCTTCTAATAGTCAGGTTGTTGGTTGTTTATGAACCTGTTGGGTTTTTGTTAGGAAATCTATTCTCTTTTTTTTTCTGACTTATGTGATTCACGTGAATATGGTGTTGTATTTGATGTATATGAGATCACGGTCAGCTCACACAATTTTCCTAAGACCCATTTTTATCAATATAATGTGTTTGTTTAACCACACTTTGGAGTTGATTCATTGTGATATTTTGTTCAACAGTAGTTGTTCACATCAGTTATGTAATACAGTTGTTGTGTATGACCCTGTTTATAAAAAAAATTGTTGGAGATCAAAGTTTAGGCTGGAGACCTACACATAGCCAACTTGTCCTTTTAGAGTGGAAAGTTTACTCTGTTGCCTGTGGTAAAATTTCAGTATCTCTACACCTTCTACAGGAACCTATTATTCTATCTTAAGGTTAAACTGGTACCATTTTTCTGCCTTGTTCAATGCGTGGAGGTTTTGAGTCATATCAAGGTTTCCCTAAGAAGGCTGAAACTACTGAGCGTAATCTAGCCTAGTACATCAACAGCAGCTGAAAAATGCTGGATATCGCTAGCAAACCTGGCCTTATCACTCATGTATTATTTTTACACCTCACAGTAATCACACTGACAATAGCCCATAGCATAAAAGAGTTTATAATCATGCAATTCCCATGTTTGTAATCACACTGATCAATAGTCACATAATACTTATAATCCTGCACTTCTTACGTGTGTAATCACACTGACCAACAGCCCGTCGCATAATGCTTATAATCCTGCAATTCCTATGTGTGTAATCACACTGATCAATAGTTCATAGCATAAAAGAGTTTATACTCCCGCACTTCCAATGTATGTAATCACATTGACTAATACTCCGTCAAATAATACTTATAATTCTGCAATTCCTATGCGTGTAATCACACTGACCAATATTCTGTCACATAATACTTATAATCCTGCACTTCCATCGTGTGTAATCTGTCACATAATACTTATAATCCTGCACTTCCATCGTGTGTAATTACACTGACCAACAGCCCGTCGCATAATACTTATAATCTTGCAATTCCAGTATGTGTAATTACACTGACCAATAGTCCATAGCATAAAAAGTTTTATAATCATGCAATTCCTATGTGTGTAATTACACTGACCAATAGTCTGCAAATAATACTTTTAATCCTGCACTCCCTACGTGTGTAATCACATTGACCAACAGCCCGTCGCACAATACATATAATCCTGCACTTACTATGTGTGTAACCACACTGATCAATATCACGTCACATATTATTTATAATCCTGCTCTTCATATGTCTGTAATCACATTGATCAATAGTCCATCACATAATACATATAATCCTGCACGTCCTATGTGTGTAATCATACTTACCATTAATCCATTACATAATACTTATAACCTGCACTTCATATGTATATAATCACACTGACCAAAGTCAATTACATAATAGAATTCATAATCCTGCAGTTCCTATGTGTATGATAACCCTGACAAATAGTCCATGACATAAAAGATTTTATAATCCTTCACCCCTATGTGTGTAGACCTACTGACTAATAATTCATCACATAAAATGACCCACAATCCTACACTTACCATGACATTTCCAATTACCCATAATTCCCTGCGTCAAGAGGGGAGTCCAGTTACATACTTAAAAACAAACATCCCCTTGATGGGGATTTAAACGCCTGACCACTGAGTAGGCAGACAAGCAGGCTAGCCACTGTGCCATCACGGCTCTGACATGGGATTGCCTCTAGGCATGAACTTATGTGAACCTTAAAATAAAAATAAATAAACAACCGCAGAAAAGATGAGTAGAAACAACAAACGTTGAAGTCAACAAACGTAAATAGCTTCATAGATAATAAGCGAAGAACTCAGTTCGGACATTTATAGATGTTTTAGATGTCGTCAACAATATCTAGACGTTTCAAAATTTTTGAACTATCAGACATTTTCAAAACTAATGGGATTTAATGTAACGACATTTAGTTGTTTACCGAACAGGGAGACACCCAGGCGTGACTGAACTGCTTCCATGTCCAAGATTATAAACAGAGACGAGATCGTCGTGTAGGATTATATTCCTCTCCATTCTCAGCATGGCGCATGATTATTAGCACTATTATTGATGTTGTTTTTTTTTGTTCTCCAGAGCAGTGGCGAAATTAATCTTAAAATATTGGGTTGACAAGGAAAACGGCTACTATATAAAGTTAGTTACATATGTTTTACAGGGCGTTGCATATTTCTTTCTTTCTTTTGTTGTTGTTGTTGTTGTTGTTGTTGCTCTTTTTGATTTCTTGGTAAGTACACGTTCAGTAGTTTATCATTGCTTTCTGAACGGCCGGCGCCAATACCATTGTTTTAAAAACCAACTCGTGAGGGCCGGTTTGGTTAGCAAGATCAGTCCCGCGTCTAGCGTTCGTTGTCTCGGATGGCTGTGTGAGATGCACCAAATAGGGATCTTCCCGACCGACGTGTGTTAGTGAGGCAGGCGTTTCGAGAATGTAACGCATCGTGAAGCAGAGTCGTGGTTTGAGCGTGCGAAAGAGCAAATTTGTTCGACCGTTCGACAAATTCTCGATAAGCGCTCCTCTCTCTCTCGATGAGTGGTGGGCTGCAGTCCACCGAGGGAGTGCACTGAGCGATTGCAACTCTTGGCCTGCGTGTGCGTGTGCGATAGATATCTGGTCGATTCTGCCATTAGTCACATGCCTGTCTCAAAGGTTAAGCCATGCATGTCTAAGTTCACACTGTCTAGCTGTGAAACCGCGAAGGCTCATTAAATCAGTCGAGGTTCCTTAGATGGCACGATCCTTCTAGGATAACTGAGCAATTCTAGAGTTAATACATGCTTAACAAGCTCTGACTCTCGCGAAAAGAGCCCTTTTATTAGTTCAAACGTAATCGTCGTTGCCCTTCTCGGTGCGTGGCGTTATCACGGATGACTCTGGATAACTTTGAGCTTATCGCATGGTCTTACGTGCCGGAGACGTATCTTTCTAATGTCTGCCCTATCAAATGTCGATGGTACGTGCCATGCCTACCATGTTTGTAACGGGAACCGATAAATAAGGGGTTGATTCCGGAGAGGGGGCATGAGAAACGGCTACCACATCCAAGGAAGGCAGCAGGCGCACAACTTACCCACTCCAGGCACGGGTAGGTAGTGACGAAAGCTAAAACTACGGGTCTCTATCGAGGCCCCGTAATTGGAATGAGTACACTTTAAGCCCTTTAACGAGGATCTATTGGAGGGCAAGTCTGGTGCCAGGTGCCGCGGTAATTCCAGCTCCAATAGCGTATATTAAAGTTGTTGCAGCTAAAAAGCTCGTAGTTGGATCGCATGTGCAGTCGGGTGGTCCGGCTTGCTCCAGTTTACTGCCCGTTGTTCCCGCCCTACCGTCTGCCGGCTTTCTCCTGCGGGGGATCTTCGATTAGCGTCCCGGGTGGCCGGCGCATTTATTTTCATAAAAATCCGTTCGTGCTGCGCCACGCGTAATTGCGTATGTTGAACACGATAATGTCAAAGTCATGTGATAAGTACTATCCAATGAATAAAAAAGCGCTTGCTTATCGTCCCGTGATGCATAGCTTCTATTTCTGACTGTTGAGAAAATGACCGGGTTGATCCAAAATCCGTCCAAAGAAGCTCAAAGAGCGGTGATTCAGTTTCTTTCATTTGAAGGATGTCGACCAGTGGATATTCATCGAAGAATGCAGGCATCGTACGGTAACACATGTGTGTCGAAGACAACAGTGACAGACTGGGCACGCACTTTTCGGAGAGGACGTCAGTTCACGACAGATCTTCGACGGCCGGGTCAAGCGCATATTGTTTCAACAAAAAAGACCATTGCCAAAATTGATGCAGCAGTACAGACGAACCGTTGTCGAAGGATACGTTCGCTAGCGAAAGACTTTGATGTGTCAATTGGGACAATTCAAAAGGTCGTTCGTAAGAAACTGCAATATCGGAAGGTGTGTTCACAGTGGGTACTACGGATGTTGACCGCCCACCAAAAAGAGGAGTGCATGGGATGGTGTTTGAACCACTTGCTGCGTTACAGAGTGGAGGGTGATGCATTTCTCTTCCGCATAGTGGCAGGCGATGAATCATGGTGTGACCACTTTGAGCCGAGCAGCAAAAGAGAGAGAATGCAATGGAAGCATGCTAGATCAGCAAAAGCCAAAAAATTCAAGTTACAGATTTCGGCTGGTAAGGTTATGCTGAGCGAATTTTGTGACCATGAAGGGATATTTTTGGCCGACTTTAAAGAACCAGATGTCAACATCAACTATACCCACTACTTGCAAACACTAGACAAGCTGCAAAAGGCCATCAAGAATAAACTACCGGGCATGATTTCTCGCGGTGTGATTGTTTTGCACGATAATGCTCGTCCGCATGTCACAAAGATTGTGCAGGAATCATTAGCTTGGAAGAAGTGGGAAATTCTGCAGCATCCAGCCTATAGTCCTGATTTGTCACCATGTGATTTTCATTTGTTCGTACCTCTAAAAAAAGCTCTCAAAGGGCAACGATTTCACACAGATACAGAAGTAAGGAACGCGGTAAACACATGGTTCAGTGAGCAACCACAATCCTTTTTTGGGGGACGGCATTCGCTGCCTACCTAAGCAATGGGATGCTTGCCTGAATGCCTACGGCGACTTTTTCTGTCAAACCCGTGGTGCATAATTCATTCAAAATGAATGGTTTGTTTAATTCTACCACACCTGTTAATGTTTCGTTCATGCTTTTGTAATAACGCCATTGGAACGGGTTTCAAATAAACATCTCTAATAGATTGTTCAAAGCAGGCCTCGGCTGCCTGAATAATGGTGCATAGAATAATGGAATAGGACCTCGGGTCTAGTTTGTTGGTTTTCGGAACTGGAGGTAATGTTTAACAGGGACAAACGGGTGCATTCGTATTGCGGCGTTAGAGGTAAAATTCTTGGGTCGCCGCAAGACGAGCTACTGCGAAAGCATTTGTCAAGAATATTTTCATTGATCAAGAACGAAAGTCAGAGGCGTGAAAACGATCAGATGCCGTCCGTGAAGCTAAATTGAATATACCTTTCCTAGCATATCCATTGCATTTAAAGTTCGAATCATTTGCAAGGTGCGACTCTATTTTTGATCCAAACACTTATTCTACGGCTCTCGGCTAAGAGATATGGGTGAACGCCTCTAACTTAATATTCCCCGGATGTGATTATTCCCCTTATTCACCTTCCGCAAAATGGAGATGAGATGCCGAGCCTGCTACATGCTTGGTCCAGACACTTGTTGTATGACCCTCAGCTTAGTTTATGGCTGAAAGCCTCTAAGTTAATATCTCTCGGATGTGAGGGCCTGCATGGAAGTTAGATGCTGAGCCGGCAACATCTGCAGCATACCCCCTAAGCGTGACCAACGGTAGGGGAAAACACCCCAGTCGCACGCAATGGTTACGATGTTAGTCTGCATCAAAAGCTAATTGTGTGAGCGCAATCAAAGGTGGAAAAACATCTCATTAACACAAAATGGTACGCTTTGCTAGGGAATCCATTACGTGGAAGTCAGAAGCGAAAGCTTGCTGAGCGGATGTCGTCTGCATGCTGACGGTACCTGATTTGCGTGGGGAGCAGTAGCGAGCGAAATGCTCAATATACTGAAGTGAGGAAATGAAACAATCATGCGCAGGACGAGAGGATTTCTTGGGTGAGCCCAGTACCAGAGCGTTATGTGTCGGCTCTGCAATTATGGAAGCGTCCTTGGATGGCGGATAATGCCTATGTTCTGCCCCTACCTTCCCTTGAGGGTTGATCGTGATGTCTTTGGCCGTTCTAACTTGACCAGCTGAGATGTGAACGACACCACAACTGTGAGAGTCGAATGTCCCTCGAAACCACCTAGAAGGCTATCCCATTCAACACATGCCTGCAGAAGTAGGATGTACCGGCCTAAGGGTGCAAATAAAATTGGCATAACGCAAAATGCCAGAGTAGGAGTCAAATGTCCTTCGTGAAAAGTCCAAACCGAAACTTTCTGAGTAGACGTCGTCTGCAGACTGACCGTTCCTGGTTTACGCGGGGAACGGCCTGAGGCGAAGGAAATGCCCAATACATAGAAGTGAGGAAGTAAAGCAGCGATGTGCAGGAAGTGGCGTTTCCTTGGGCGAACCCAGTACCAGAGCGCTATGTGTCGGCTCTGCAATTATGGAAGCCTCCTTGGATAGCGGATAATACCTATGGATTGCCCTGCCTTCCCTTGAAGGCTGGCCATTAAGTCTTCGATAGTTCTAACTAGACCAGCCGGTGTGTGGACGGCACCGTAACAGTGAGAAACACGCGGGAAGGCCAACCCGGAAAATACGCCCGCGAAAGTCGGATGTGTTGGCCTAGGGGCGCATAACCGGTCACACCGCAATTACGTTTGAAAAAAAAAAAAAAAAAAAATCCGGATGAGCACTGAAGAAAAAAAAAAAAAAAACAACGCAAGGTGGTCATCTGCCAAACCACTTGCAGTTGTGTTTCGAACGCGGTATGCGGTTTACGAACTTCGCCCGTAACTCCTTCGCCACAGCTGCTGAGAAGACATTAACATTGCTAGCATAATGTCAAATGTTTATAAAGGAACTAGAGAGTCCACTTGACATTGGACACCCTGAGAGCCTGGCTACTCTGCCACAGCTCAAGAGTGTTTTTTTTTTTTTTTTTTTTTTTTTTTGCGTATCCTTTTTACAGGACTTAGCTGTCAACAGCAGCATCTTTCAGCTGTCTGTTGATCTCTTGGCAAGATTACGCTCAGTAGTTTGCCATTGCTTTCTGAGCGGCCGGCTCAGTATCCGCAAGTCACGAGCGGGGGTCGAACCACCTCAGTTCTCGCTCCGCTGCGAGACTCTGCGTGATAAACGGGATTACAGAGAGAAAGTGTTGTAACCCCACAGCCAGAGAGACCGGCATTCAAGAGTGTTAGTAAGTTCAATTACTGTGGTTGTATTTTTTCTGTAGTCATGAAGACCACCGTTTAAAATGACATTTTAAAGTATTCACAATATTCGTCACAGAAACTACAACTCCGATTCCGCCAAAGGTTTTCTAATATGATAGTTCAAATTCTATAATTCATTGCCACGCAGGAAAACAAGTTCGATATACGAGGAGGCTTCACATGAAAGCCTTAAAAGCATGATAGGAATTATAATAACCATGCCATTGTCTTGCAACCTATCAATATTCTTGTTAATGATGTTAAGAGTTTTAAGAACGTGACATCATGGTGAAGACGCACACGGTGACGTCATAAGGGCAGTTTAAAGATGGCAGCCCCACTGTTGGCATGCAAAGAGGAGCAGCGTTCTGTTATCCGTTTTTTAATCATTGAAGTGATGAAACCTATAGAAATTTATAGGAGAATGAGGTCCAGAATAGTGGGCATGCCTGTCAGTCCAGCAAATGTGTGAGTGGAGTAGGAAGTTTTAAAACTGCCTGACTTCCGTGAAAAGGTACAGCAGGTGGTTTCTGAGTGGTTACACACTGGACCAAGAGAATTGTTTTGTTTTGTTTTTTCTACAGGAAAGCATTTTTCGGCGCTTGAGGACCTGCAGTGAGTGCAGTAGTGACTACATTGAAAAATGATACATTTGCTCTTTACTTTTTCAACATATATTCAGGTCCCCCCCCCCCCCCCCCCAAACAAAAAGTTAAAGATTTTCATTTGAACCCTCCTCGAAGAATTCATTACCCCACAGGAAAATACGTTAGATACGTGTTCAGCGCGCGCGCGCACACACACACACACACGCACGCACCGACGCACGCACGCACGCACGCACGCACACACACAGACTCTCTCTCTCTCTCTCTCTCTCTCTCTCTCTCTCTCTCACTCACTCACTCACTCACTCACTCTGACATTTAGTGAATGGGACTTATTACATAGGGTACTCTTCAAGTTGTAAATAACTTAGCATACTCTTCAGGTTGTGAAATACATAATAGTCGTCATGTTAGGAATTACATAGGATACTCTTCAAGTTGTAAAATGTACCTTTTATTTATCCTATTATGGGTGTCTATCTTAAATTTTAAACTCCCCCTCCCCCCCCCCCCCCCGCCCCGAAATATTTGAATTTATTGACTTTTTAAACATGTTTCTTCTATTGTAATATCAGATACTGGTATTATCGTTTCCCTTTGATATAACCACCGTTTCTGTTTTCAAATGATATACATTATACAATGTCTATGATCCATTCCTTTTTTTTGTGTGGTCTGTTTGCATTTTCTGCTCAACTGTTCTTCTCGTGCCGTATTTCTATACTTTCTTTTATTAAACTTAGAGGGTTTGTTTGCATTACTGGTCATTTATGAGTGTGATATTTCAGTTTATTCTTGTTGGGTTTTTAATTTTGATTGTTTCTTTTTCTTGTTGAATAAGTCTGTGGCAAAAAACATTCGCACGTGTCAGCTTGTGACTTTCCTTTTGTCGAAATTCCTAATTATATTTTGTTCATTGATTTCCCGAAGAACTAGGTCGTATAACGTATTCTCACTTATTTGCTGAATTACGTAAGCCAGCAGCGGCCACGAGAGGAACCAGTTTCCACATCCTGCTTCTCAGGGTTTCGACGTCACAACACAAGATTTCTTTTTCACACTGTGGCTCAGCATGGCCAAATAGATAAGACGATAGCTCTTAAACTTCCGGTGTGCAGATGCCGAGGTAGCGGGTTCAAACCTTACAACAGTCAGTTGGATTGAAATGTTGACTTTTCAACCTTTACTTGGGGTCGTAAATTACAAGTGGATTACTGAGGGATTCGCCTGACTGGCAATAAGGGAAGCTAATCCGCACGCAACGATTAGTTCAGTGCAATAGAAGTAGTAGCACGTGCATGGATCTACGCTTGATTTCTTAGCATCTGACCCAGCTGTTTTTCCTTTCTTCATATGTTTGATAGCTTCAGCGACTTCTTCTTTTAGAATAGATGGATCTTCTAAGCTACTTTCTTCTGTTCTTCTTCTTTCGTTCGCTTGAAATATGTCTATAACTGCAATGTTGTCTCTTGTATGAATGGCAGTCTTGGAGTATGTGCTCTGCTGTCTGCGACGCCAATCCACATGTGCACATGGCTGTTTCACCAATCTTGAATTTTGTATATATGTTGTTGCGCAATCCATTGTGTCCTGTTCTGAGGCGTAGAATAATGACTTGTTCTGGTTTGTCCATAATGTGGTAGTCATCTTGAGCAGGTTTTGGTGGATTTCTGACTGATTTGATCATATTTTTTCTTTTGGTGGTATGTAACGGGCACATCAGGCTGACCTTCTTTTGCTCCTTCCATAGCCAATCGATCAGTTATGTCGTTTCCAGGTATTCCACAGTGGGATGGTATCCACTGTATGGTGACCTTATGCTGACTGCTAAGTTCAGAAAGTAGTGTCCTTAGTACTGGCTATTTCCCAGACAGGAGCGCCTCGAGTACTGATTTTGCATCTGTCAATAGCACCACAGGTTGTGTACCATGGCTGGCAATTAGTAATCTCTCTGTTGCTATCTTGATTGCCTCAATTTCAGCATCATAGTTATGGCAGTACTTTCCTGTTGGTACTCTGGCCGTGTCCCTAATATTATTTGGGTATTCTATTGTGAATAGAACTCCTCCATTTCGAACAACATTATGTACTGACCCATCTGTGTACACGCGGATTCAGAGGTCCTGTGGGTATTCTTCATCAAGGAAGCTGAGAGTGGCTGTTCTGAGTTGCATACTGTTCTGTTCTTCCTTGTCAAATACTTCTGTCACGTTTGTCTGGATTTGTAATGCTAGACTATGTTCATCTTTCCATGGAGTTCGCTCTGGTATAGTTTTCATGGGGGATACCAACTGTGGTCAGATCGTGGTTTCTCTGCAGAGTCGTTTGGCCTGGTGGATAAAACTGCTTCTTTTCAACTGTCCCATAGCTAAGTTTTCAAATCTGTTCTTCATAGGGTGACCTGGCAAGCTGAGGAACTTTTATGTTTGTAGTAACGTTTTCGTATCTTTGCACTCTCTCAGTGCTTGTATCCACCCCATCTTCTCCATCTCCACTATAGGGGTTGATCTCATCCTCCTGTGTTGACTCTAAGTGCTTGATTTTGCACCTTGTCCAGCTCTTGTAGTGTGGTTTTTGATGCCGAACACCACGAAGTTGACCCGTATTCCAGGTGTGGTCGTACGCTCTGTTGATAAACTTTGCTAAGTATTTTCCCACTGGCTTCCCATGTAGTTCCACTTAGTTTTCTCCGGATGGCTATTTTCTTTCTGGCTTTTGCTACGGCTTTGTTTATGTGCTTTCTCCATGTCAGCCTGCCATCAAATGTTACTCCAAGGTATGTTGGTTCTTTGTCTTCTCTAAGGGGTATTCCATTTATCTGGATGATCCCTGCCTTTTGTTTTGGAGAGAGGGTAAATAGAGTGGTGCTGCACTTGTCAGTGTTTATGCTGACACACCATTTATGTGCCCATGCAACAAATGTATCTACAGCGCTTTGTAATGATCGGTGGCCACTGATGCATGTTCATTAGTGCTCCATAGAACCAGTCATCAGCGTACATTGCCGCTTTAATTCCATGCGGTAGATTAGCAACAAGATCATTGATGAAGATTAGAAAAAGTGTGGGGGACAAGACTCCGCCCTGGGGAACACGGTGACGCAATATTACTACTTTCTTACTCTTGAGACCGTCAATCTGTACTAGGGCTCTTCTGTTGTGCAAGTATGCTTTCACCCATTTGTGCATTCTTCCATTGAATTTACAGTTTCTCAATTTCTTCATAAGACCTTCTTTCCAGACTTTGTCAAAGGCTTTCTTCAGATCTATCCAAGCCGCAAGTACCAGCTTCTTCTCTTGGAATGCATCCTCAACTTCTTGAGAGAGGTAGGTTGTCTGATCTTCCGTAGAGTAGCACTGTCTAAAGTCAGCCTGCTGTGGCACAAGGATGTTTTCACTTTCAATGTACCACTGCAGTCTGTGATTGATGATGCGCTCCAGTGTTTTGCTTTCTTCTGTTAATTCTGCCCTTTCTGCATCATATTTTCTGCAATGTTCTGCAATATTTTCTTTCTGCCTTACACAATCATTGAACTTCTTCATTATAGCATCTTCCTCGAACAATATCGCTCCTGCCTTTGATTTTAAACACCCTGTATTTATTATTTTTCTTCCTGTGAGCTCACTGATTTGTCTGTGCATGTTTTTTTGTTTTTTTAAAATCTTTAATAGAATTTAATTCAATTTTCTTGCACTGCTCGTTTAACCAACTTTCTTTTGCCTTCACACAATTATTTCTTGTATCTTTATTTATCTAGTCATATTCTTGTTCATCATTTTTACTGTTTTCTTTTGGCCATCAATCTTAAGATTTCTTCTGTCATCATTTTTTTGGCTTTTTTGGCTTCTCTCCGGTAATATTTCTTTGCTCGTTTGATGAATGGATTCCATTAACATTTTCCATTGTTCGTTTATATTCTGTAATTTAGATATTTCATTGTACTTATTTTTCACAATCACTCTGTATTGTTCTTGAATTTATTTATCCACCTTAAAAACTTCTGTATTAAGTCTCATGGCCTTTTCCATTTCGTTCCTCTCTTCAGTCTTACTTTTATTATTCCACGTAGTGGTATATGATCACTATTACAGTCAGCACTAGGCATTGTCTTTACATTAATTAATGCATTTCAAAATCTTTTATTAATACGTATGTAGTAAATTTTATTAGGGCTTTTCCATGTGTAAAGTCGTCGTTTATGGTGTTTAAACCATATGTTTCCAATTATCATATCTTTGATATTTGCCCATTCTATTAGTTGCTCTCCTCTTTCCTTTTTTTTTTAAAATCTAAACCATAATTCCTCACTATATCCTCCATTTTTTTCTTTTCCTACTTTTGCATTAAAATCACATAGTATTATTTTTATTTCATGTGATTTAATTTGAGACATCGCCATTTCTATTTCATCGTAAAAATGTTGTATTTCTTCATAACTACTGCTTGTTGTTGGTGCGTATACTTGTACAATATTTACATCTATTGGTTTGCCTTTCATTTTGACCCCTTGCCTTCCACATCCACAAGTTGCGCAAATTATTACTGATATATAACTGCCGGTCGCCCTGGCCAAGGAGTTAACTTCTTTCTCCATAATCCCGTATATTCTCGTGAGTAACGCAGCTGCGCGAGAATCGGCAACGGTTCGCGCCGCACTGGTAACTTACAGGGGTATATGAGCCTGTCGTACAGAAAGCAATGACAAACTACAGAGCGTAATCTTGCCTAGTACATTAGCAGCTGCTGAAAAATTCGGCTGTTGACTGCAACGTCCTGTAAGAGATATGCAACATTAAAAAATATATAACTGCAAGAAGCACTTGACTAGATGCAGCGAAAGATGTCAGACAAATAAATGTGCGAAAGCAATTGTTTGTGGTTACTATTATTTAGCTGTGAAATGTTTACAATGAAATATATGATTATAGAACTCAAAGTGGCTTTTGCAAAAATGCCCACAAAAGGTAAATCTTTCTAAACTTTTTTACCTCAACCTCATCAACATGACTTGAAAAGAAGGCTAGCTACCAGCAGAAAAGCCAACACTATTCGAGGCCCTTAATTAATCAGGATTTAGAAGACACGGGAAGAGACACGGTGTTCGGTTGATAGGAAATACTCCAGACATAGGAATTGTCCATTCATATTTAAAAAGTATGATGGACTCTTGTATAGATCATAGACAAGATTATATCTGACACTGTATAATAGACCTAGTCATCTAGCCAAGACTGAACTGGCAAACAAAGGGCTTAGCAAGTCTGGCCGTGGGAGTATATTCCACTGGGTGTCATAAGCGCAAAATATAGAAAGAAGAAAAGGCAATGAACGAGTCAATAAAGCAGCTCTGCTCTTCAAGATACTAAGAATGGGAATATAGGAACTAATATACAGCTGCTAAAAAAGTTCTTTTCTCTTCCAGAACAGAATAATGAGAATAACAGTCAATATGAAAAGAAATTACACCGGAGGACGGACTGCCCCAGTGATCAGCACTTACATGTCAACGGTTTGAAAAACGTCAGTTGCATGTCATTCACAGGACGTTGAAATAACCTCAGCATTTATTGACGACTTGGTATTAACTGGGCAATTTTACTTTCAGTAGTTTACCATTGCTTTCTGAACAGCTAACGTCTTATACAATCGCAATCAACGTCGGACGAGCTGCTCACGTCTGATTATGAACCCTCAGGGAATTTCTCTTTAAGCGTTCGCTAGCTTTAAACTTTAGCGTAATCTATACACCATACTTCTAGTTTCACTGGTCTGAATTTTGAGTGTGGATTAGCTTTCCCTATTACCAGTGTTCCTCGACATCAGGCGATTCCAATCCAATGTAGAGGTACTGGTCATTTACGTCCCCAAGTCAAGGACAAGAAGTCAACATTTTAGTCCAGTTGTCAGGTGTAAGGGTTGAACCCCCTACCTCAGCATCAGCACACCGGATGTTTCAGAATGAGCATTCTTATCCATTCGGCAATGCTGACCTCCAACCCTATAACGTGGAATTTTCAACGGTTTACCAGACGTCAAAACTTTTCACGTAAGCACTAGTTGCTGATCACGTGATAATTGGGATAAAGGGGCAATATTCCCAAACCACAACCAACAATAGGAATAACATTATGGCCACTGAATGTGCATACTGTGAGTTCTAAAACCGTCGCATGTCCTTTGCAGGATCTTGTGATCAACCCCTACATCACGATGATTGTCTAGGCCATTGTTTTGCGCTCGCTTGCTTTGAAATCAAGTGTAGTCCATATACACAACTTCTAGTAGTGCTGGAATGAATTTTGCCCGTGGATTAGCTTTCCATATTAGCAATGTCCCTCGCCATCAGGCGAACTCACTTCAACTTCAGAGGTACTTGTAATGTGTGTCCCAAAGTCAAGAATGAGAAGTCAAAATTTTAGTCCAACAGTCCGGTGAAGGGTTGAACCCCTTACCTTGGTATCGGCATACAGGATGTTTAAGAACGCGTGTTATTATCCACTCTACCATGCTGAACTCCTAGATCATTTTACGTTCAGTAGTTTGCCATTTCTGACGTTTTCGAAAGGCTAAAAGAGCTCTAGCTCTTAAACTTCCGGTGCGCTGATGGCACGGTAAGGTGTTCACTCCCTACACCAGGCAGTTGAACTGAAACTTCCGGTGTGCTGATGGCACGGTAAGGTGTTCACCCCCTACACCGGACAGTTGAACTTAAACGTTAACGTCTCGTTCAGAAAACAATGACAATATACCGAACGTAAAATTGCCTTGAAAATCAACCTGGGGTTACTTGCAACGTCCTGTAAAGGACTTGCAACATTGTGTAGTTTGCCATTGCTTTCTGAACGAGAAATTAACCTTGAAGTCAAATTCACGGCTGTAGGGATTGAACCCTCTACCCCGTCACCCAGACCCCCACTGTGAGCTCTAGAAGCTGAAAGTCAATGTTGAGCAAACTGTAAACATGTTTAGCCCAAAATGTGAAGTGCAATAAGCAGATTCTCTAGTTCTGGACAAACGGACGGAAACTGGCTTATGAGAATTTTCCTAGATGCTTCGGAGATGAACAAGATCAAATGCTTACGTTGGAATCCCACATATAAAAGCTAATTAGAGGAGCAGATAAAAGATTTAGGCTCATTACACATTTCTCCTAAGCATTCTCTACATCAAAGATATATTGCATTTCTTCGTTCACTCACTGGCTTCTTGCTGCCTCTTCTAAATATAGTAAGTATAATACATCTAGAAAGACAAAGTATACAGTAATGCTGAAGGGTGTATAAATGGTGCCGTGAACACTGCGCAGATAGATATATACACAATTAACATCAACATTGAGTATACAAATATAAGAAGTGGACGATTAGCTGTGGAAACATATTAAAAGTACCCTATAATGGATACAATGGAGAAGAGCAAAATAATAAAGCAATGGCACCACAGATTTAAATTTAAAATACACCATTTCGCAAACATTCCAAAGATGATTGCAAATAAAAATATCAGAAAGAACACATGTGGCAATTGTAATCCAAGAACAGCTTTGTAAACAGGGGTTTGCTTCTATTATGAAACTTGCCATTCCATAGTAAGCAAGAGCAACATAGCTCCACTGGTGAAAGCCATCGTCTTAGACACCATAGATTCACACCCACAAAACATTCACATTTACACACACACATGTCTCTACAGCACGTTCCCCATTTCCGGGATTGTAAACGGTGAAATAATTAAAGAAAACACACTCATCAATACTTTATCGATTAAGTGCCATGTGATGATTAATCGTCTTAAGCGACTTCCCGTATCTGTCATAGGCTTTTATATCGTCGAAATGTTGTTACTGCGTTATAATACAATACGTCTGCTATAATATTAACACCATTTTATGTCATACCTGTGACACACACCTACTTCCCATTATCCGCCATCCATTTTTGTTTGATCCAGAACAGCATTTATTTGACACTGAATCTACTAATAAGCTGCCTCTGATTTGTTGACTCCCGTGGAAACGTCCGATGCCACCATGAAGCAGAAATAACACATTAGAAAAGTCTGTAGGCCAAACACTATTAGTTTTGGAAAGTGCCAGAACTCCACTTGAGAACATTGCTATTTTCTCAGGGTGAAAATCCACATTTCGAGCACACTTAACGAACAGAATGAAGTCGACCTTGTCGACTTTTAAGCGACTTTTTTATGCCCCTTAAGGTGTATCACATCGGTAAATGAGTTTATCAGTTACTCGCCTTTTACTGTGTCGAAGTCAATCTCCTTGAATCCCTGGACATGTTGGAGCAATGGGAAGTTGATAAGCTAATTATCCAAAATAGCAGCATCACTTCCATATGTTTGATCCAGTCTTACAAAACACACACACCGAGAAAAAGTACAAGCAGGTGTGCTGAACCAGTGGGCTCTATCTAAAAAACGACGATCATTTTCCACACCCAAGGAAAAACCAGACCCCCAGGCTGGGGCCAACTGTAAAATATTAAAGTAAAGAAATAATATTAATCTTACAATCGAGAAGAGGCAGAAGTAATCACATCTAAATAGAATCGATTTATTGCGAGATTTATATGCCAGGCATAAATCATACAATCTATTGTTTGTGTCTTCGTTTATTGATATATACAATGAGTTTAACTTGTACAACTAGACTAATAACCACTGAACATATGACCAACGAACTAAATTCAATATTGCAATTAATATTGACTGCTCTTATAAGTCACATCCAATACATAATTACTGGATTAGGTAGGAGATAGACCTAACCACTAGCGTCCGCTTACTCGTACTTATGTGTATTGATGGTAGAGTTTCGATGTACGATGGTATCATTTGAAGTGGTGTTTTCGATTGTAGTGTCTGTATTGTTTTAAGGTGGGCGCGTTACTGTTGTTGATAAGAGACGATGTTGATAATGCCATGAACGCAATCGGGCGAGGGTTTGATACATGCGTTCGTCGCTTGATGGAAACAGTGCCTAAAGTTTGGTTCACACAATGACTCTGTTCTATTTATACATATTATTAGCTTATACATGTTATTAGATTTAAGATCTAAGTGGTTTCGTTTCTTTAGTAGTTTAATTTGTTGCTGGGTTTTTTTGTTTTTTTTTATTTCTAGGGTGTGAAGATTGAGCGACAATGTTGATCTTACAACCTTGATCGTGGATCCAGAGACGGTCCACCTCTTCCGTCCTTGTGCATTCAGTTCTATCAGATGTAATAGCCCAGTTAGATCACAGATAGAGAATAGATTGCTGCTTTGGGACACGTGGTTTTAAAAAAAAAAATAGTGTTTTCAGTTTAACTGTTGTCCATTATTGCCTCTGACATCCATTTATTTTCTCTGGACTTATTGTCAATCGTTAAATGTTGATAAGTTTCTGTAAATTATTCACGTCATTTTGTTGTTGTTGTTTTGTTGGTATCAGGATCTGACTAAGGTTCCCAATTCCTTCATGCCAGACTCCATTAGGGCCATCTTTAATATCAGAGAATTCACATCCACGGTCATCGCTTGGTACTGAAGAAATGTTCAGTCTGTCTAATTCCCTTGGGCCGGTAGACAGTTTCATTCAGGATTCTCTTGTCGTATTTAATATCGTTGATTGCCTGTGGGTATACACCAGCAGCACAAATCCATTGTCGAGACAGTTAATGTTGTCAGGTCGTAAACTAATTTAGTTGTTAGTAAGCATCATGGTTTTCTTTGTTAAGTGATCTGGACCGCGATAGTCTAGTGACTAGCATGCCCGCCTGCAGGTCTCAGTGGTCATATGTTCAAATCAGCCTCCAGGCGTAATATTTGTTTTATCGACGTAGTCTTGCATGGCTACCCTAACATGAATGGTGTGGTCAATAGCACGCTGCTCGCCTTTACTTACTAGAGTATTTCCTGGTACCTATTTTAGGCCGGGTATATCTTAGAGGCCAGGTCAATTTTACAAAATGTCACATTAGTTACGTATCATGCAATGTTTATACGTTTGGTGCTAGTTTAGTTTCATACTGATATGAAAGTTCCTCGTGTCTGTGGATTTGTATGTTAATACGTCCATCTCATGCCATATCTGTGCTTACATGTCTATCAGTATCTGTATCGTATTCGAATATATCTGTTTTTCTGCACAATGAACTCCGCATTCCATGTGCTGCCTTTAATAAGTAAATAATATGTCATGCGCCTCAACATTTTGAAAACATATTTCCTATCATTGCTGTCACAGAAAGACCTTTTCATAGGCCACAAATCCAAAATACAGGTGAGAATTCATTTGCATAATGTGCTCCATTATTATCTTGGAATGAGAGCATAGGTTGTCTGGCACGAAGAGGAGCAATGGGCATTGAAGACTCCTTGGGGTTCATGGCTTGTAGAGATGAGAGCGACGTTCTGCATAGGTCCTGTCACATCTTCCTTGTCCTGTGTCAGTCTTGTGTTGACCGATCACTGCCCTTCTTCCTGGAACCATGTCGTCCCTTACTGTCCTATCTATACCAATGTGGCTTTAATATGGCCGAAGAATTTAAGTTTCAGAGACATCATGCTATTTAAGAGTCAGTTTTCTTCAGTACTCATATTTTGTAGAAGGTCAGTATTTTTTAAAATTCTTTATTCTCCATTGGGGAAAATATCTTCAACCAATACACCCCATACCGTTGGATCCTCAGTTACCGATGGCAGCTCGATCCACGCCCTCCTACATATAAAACAGTTAATTACAGCCGTAAGTATCAGTTCTGTCCATGCCCTCCTACATATAAAACAGCAAATTACAGCCGTAAATAACAGTTCTGTCCACGCCCTCCTACATATACAAGAGCTAATTACTGCCGTATGTAGCAGTTCTGTCCACGCCCCCTACGTTTAAAACAGTTAATTGCAGCCGTAAATATCAGTTCTGTCCACGCCCTCCTATATATACAAGAGCTAATTACTGCCGTATGTAGCAGTTTATCAACGCCCTAATACATATAAAACAGCTAATTACAGCAATAAGTAGCAGTTCTGTCCACGCCCTCCTACATATGAAACAGCTAAAACTACAGACGTAAATAGAAAGCATTATTGGCGAAATCACGCAGGGGACGTGTTAATGCAGAAGTGATGTTGAGTCTATTTATCTCTCATCGCATCTCATCATGTTCCCCTTGTACCTTGCTGTGTCGAGGTGAAGTATAAACATCGTGAGAGTGCCCGATTATGGGCTTCATGTATCCATATTCCCATGGAATCTGCTATTCCCTCTGTCCAACTTTTACCTGGTCAGCCTCTTCCTCTGTTTCCATCTGGTCTGTACATCATTGATTGTTGTGGTATGTTGTTGACTGGAAACCTACTTGCATGGCCAAACCATTTGACTTGCTGCTTTCTAATAAAATCTAGTGCTGCTATAACCCCAAATTTAGTCCTAATTTCTTCATTTATGATCTTATCTCTTCTTGTTACGATGAGTATTCTTCTCAGGAATCTCATTTCTGTTGTTGTGATTTTTCTATTTTCTTTTTCTGTCATTTTCCAGGTTTGGCATTGGTAGCATAGAGTTGGTAGGAAGAGTGTATTGTAAAGTGCTTTCTTAGTAGTTATTGATATTTGTTTGTTCTTTAGTATTGGTACCATTTGTCCAATGAGTTGGTTCGCCTTATTGCATCTATTTTCGATCTCGTCTTCTGATCTGCCATTTGATGATATTATTCTTCCCAGGTACTTGAAACTCTTTACTTGTTTCAAGGGATGTTCGTTTTGGTGAATTTTTGTTGTGTTTTCTTCTTTAGTTATATTCATTACCTCTGTTTTGCTTGTGCTAATTTTCATGTTACGTTCCCTACACATTTCGTTTAGATTATTCATGTGTTCTTGTAATTCGGCTTCTGATTTTGCTATTAGTGCTTGGTCGTCCGCAAACAGGAGTTCCCTAATGGTTAGATATGCAGATGGTTCTTCTTCTGTGTTCTCGTCATGCGGTATTCTTGCGGTCTCTGTTTGGCTGGTTTCTTTACATATGTTGTCTATACATGTTATGAACAAGAGAGGGGACAGGATACAACCATGTTGTACTCCAGATCTTATGGCGAATGTTTCTGAGTGTCCTCCAGTTGCTCTCACTATGCATTCACTGTTGTTATATAAGCTTCTACATAGGTTTGTTAGATGTGCACTCACGCCATATTGTTAAGGATTTCCCACAGCTTGTTTCTATCTAATCTATCAAATGCCTTTTCTTGGTCGACAAAGCCTAAATAGAGTGTTTCTTTGAATTCGATTGATTTTTCTATATAAGTTGTCTAAGAGCAAAAATGACATCTGTGCATCCTTTGTTTTTCCTAAATCGAAGTTGCGCTTCGCTTAGCTGGGGTTCTATAGTAGTTCGTAATCTTTTCTCAAGAATGTTGCAAAATATTTTCCCAGTATGACTCACCAGTGAAATGCCTCTGTATTGTGTGCAATCTCTTTTGCTGCCTTTGTTTTTCCGAATTGGGATAATTATGGCGTTTCCCCAGTCTCATGGTGTCTCTTGTTCTACCCAAACATGGTTGAATAGTCTATGTAGCCATGCTGTTCCTACTTCTCTTGCTGTTTAATTAGTTCATTTGGTATTTCATCTTGTTCTGATGATTTGTTCAATGGGGCTAATCTGATGGCTCCTATAATTTCTTCTTTCAGTATGTCTGGTTCTAGTTCTTCGGTGGCATCTGCGTAAGTTTCTTGAAGCCCTGTGACATCTGATGGGATGTTGAGAAGTTGTTCGAAATATTGCTTCCATCTTATTAGGATTTGTTTTTATTCACTTATTTGTTCTTCATTTTCGCTGTTAATTATTTCAGTTGGGTCAAAGGTTTCTCCTCTGGTTCGCATTGCACTTATCTTTTTGTAGAAGTTTCTAGTTGCTTCCTTGTAGTTTTTATTTATGGTTTCTCCATACTCCCAGTCTTTTTGTTTTTCCCTTTTTACTATTCTATTCACATGTCTTCTCGCTATTCTAAATTCTATGTGATCACATTCCTGTTTGCTCTTCAACCACTTTTTATATTTTTCCTTTTTTGTATTTTATCGCTTTCTTTACCTCTGCGTTCCACCAACCTGTTATTTTCTTTATCCGTGTTTTGCGTTGTTTTCGTGGTTCCACATGTTATTTTTGCAGTATTTAAAATGCTTGATTTGAACATCTCCCATTCTTCTTCCACTGTTTTTCTTTCTATAGGTAATTTTACAAAGATTTTAGTTAGTTCTTTCTCATAATTTTCCCTTACAGCCTCGTCTTTAAAGATTAATTTTTTTTAAGTTTACTGATTCGCATGGTATGTATTTTCCTACACTTTGCTTTCATCTTCTGATGGTTCTTATTGTGGCAACGACTGCTATATGATCTGTGTTTATACCTAAATTGGGCACTGCCCTTGCATCTAATATATTTCTGTTTCGCTTATTTCAAGTTAATATAACATCAATTTAGCTTTTAATATCTAGATCGTTCCATTTATACCAGGTGTATACTTGTGGGCCCCATCTTCGTGGCTAAAGACTTGCGAACGCGGTTCGTGAGCCGGGTACCAGGCGTTCGAAACTCAGCTGCGACCGATTTGTGCACCAGACCGTGTTGCGTTGTGATATAACGTGCTGGTATGTGAGCCGGTCGTTCAGAAAGCGATGGCAAACTACTGAACGTAACACTTGCCTAGTACATCAACAGCAGCTGAAAAATGCTGGTGTTGACTGCAACGTCCCGTAAGGGATACGCAACACATTTATTTGTTAATACTTGTGATTCTTTATGTTTATAGAATGTGTTTGTTACATAGAGGTCGTGTTGGCTGCATAACTTTATCAGTCTACTTCCGTTCTCATTCCTTTCATTACGCTGATCTCCAAATGTTCCCAGATGTTTTTCTATGCCCACTCTATTATGTCCTAGTCTTGCATTGAAATCTCCTAAACTATGATGTTTTCCTGCTTATCTAGTTTATTTAGCACGTCATGGATGTCTTCGTAGAATTCCTCGCATTCTTGCTCATTTTTGTTTTTATTACATGGTGCGTATATTTGTACATATGTTGTAATTGTTTGTTCTTTTATTCTCACTGCTAGGATTCTTTCTTATATATATTTTATTTCTAGTATTCCTTTTGCTAGCCGTGGTTCGATGACTATTCCCACACCGTGTCTTGCCCTCTCCTGCTGTTATATTATAGAGTAGACAAACGCGTAACTGTGGTGGAGCTCCTTGCATCCCTTCCCCTTTGTTCTGGTGTCTGCTATTCCCACCAGTCCAATGTTCCTCTCTTCCATTGTTTCTATAAGCTCTTCTTCTTTACTATGGAAACCGCAGACGTTCATTGTGCCTATTTTTTGAGACGCTGATCTATCTCGTAGTCCATTAACATTGCCGGGTCGATATCCGTTTGGGTCAGTCCGTTTATACTTCTTAGTTTTTCTACGAGCAGTATGAAGATCTCCTGCCGGCTTGCTAGGCCAGTCGCAGGTTTAGGACACAAATCTGATCACAGGGAGTCCATCCCCTTTGGCAAGCCATAGCCCTCGCGGTCATGGTTTCTCTTTCTGCACCACGTAGAGGTGGGTTGACTTGTGTAGTCTGCGGGCCATCGGCAAGCTACTAATTTTCACTTTTCGCTCCTCCTGGGAGAGGCTAGCCGATCCCAACTCTGCTGGCTGCTGGGCCAGGCGGATTCCACACCTTGCAGACCAAGGACCTGAGTCTATTTATAACCTATGGAAATTGAACCTTGGGAAAATGTACCTCTCAAAAAAGCGAAGTGTTCATCTCGTGATGGTCGCTTCGAGAAACACGTTTGACGTGTCATTTCAAAAAGCGCCCAGGAACGTCAGGAAATAAAATGTCACAGAAATTCAACAGTCGACCTGCACAAAATATCTAGAACTAAGATTCAAGTAACACGAGTGCCGTTCTTTACGATGAAAGAATAGGTCACGCACTGGTACAACACGGTACAACAGTGATAGGGTACAACACGGTTGTCTACTTTCACAAACCTTAATCAATAGCTTTTTATTGAACAATCACATGGGGAGATGCGATTCGTGGCAACGAGACAACAATGACTGCAGCACATACTGTAAGTTTGCTACTTCTACAGATGTCACCGTAGAGCTGACAGAAAAAATAAAATAAAAAGATACATGGGCTAGAAGCTGGGGTTGAAATAACGTTGTAACATGTGAAATTCACATCAACACCGAACAATCTTAAATACTGGAAAATAACACGAGGCAGAGTAATAAACATATCACAGAAAATGGATAAGACATGGCGATAATATCTCTGGTTAAGTCTAGGATGAACAATACATCGCGAAGGTCACGAGCAGAGCTGAGAGCAAGAGTTGCAAAAATAACGGCAATTTTAGCCAACGTTGAACTAAATTAAAGAGATAAAAATGTACACACGTCAAAGATAAGATCGCTGCAAATAGTAACATCTGTGCATCTCCATGTATGAGAATCATAATCATTAAACGTTTAACTAATAAAGCAATTTTCAAGCAAATGGTACGAGTTCGGTAATTGTCCCAAGCAAAGCACCTCGTGTGATCGGCTCTCATTTATATTTATCAAACAACATGTTACGTGTAATTGTGATTCTTAAGTTTAGCCAAAGAATACTAAGGAAATCTGGCATCATGTTTGTGTGTGAGTGTGTAAGAATTCAAATATCTTGGAAGTATGATCACAGAAGATGGCAGATTAGACAGATAAATCGAAATCAGATGCCCAAAAGAAAGCGCACTAACATACCAACTATCACCTATACTGAAACATCCAAACATAGCCATGTACCCAAAATGACAGATAATAAACAACATATTCACACCACCCCTATGCTACCAATCTCAAACTTGGATATTATCCAAATCACACTTACGCAAAATCAACACCTGTGAGATGAGATGCCTGAGGAGAGCTTGCAACTTAACAATCCGAGACCGAATAAAAAAAATGTTGTTACAAGACAGACAATTGGATCAACACCTTGTGCCACATTTATCGAAAGACAGAAGATCAAATGGTTTGGCCATCTCGTTAGAATGAAACACCATCAAATACCAGCACTGACCCTACATCAAAGATAATCTGCGACGAGACCAAGAGGACGTCCGAGAAGAAAATGGATTGACGACATCAAAGCCAATGTACAATAATACGGAATGACACTATCTAGTGCCACCCATCGGGCGATGGAACGCCATTTATTACTCCCCACGACGCTTGACGCAAAAAGTGGAAGATGATGATATGATGATGATGATGATGATGATGATGATGATGATGATGATGATGATGATGACGACGATGTACATATTGTATATTTGGCGGGCGCGCTAACGAGGTTGACAGCGAACTCCGCCGGCTGTGTCATGAGAAAGGTCGGGTGCGGGTTCGACGCCAGGGCTCTCTGCTTGCTAGAAATGAGAGAACGATTGGCCAGCTATCCCTCCTTGCTCTAGGCCCACATAATGTGATGACCCTATCACATCAGAGACTCATAGCAGAAACCTGCTTTGCGACAATTTATTATGATTCATTGTACATTTGGTCCCTCTTGATTGGAAGTCTTCTGGAAGTTTGCAATCCTAACTCTTGAGTTCCCTGACTGACGTCAAGGTCTTTTGAGCCCCGAAGAAAGATTGCATCTGTCAGAGAGAGGCTGATGTAGAGACTTGCCCTCAGACTAGATTAGGACTGTTCTACGGAGTTATCCTACCCTCCATGCCCAGGAATCAGTCGGATGTGCACTACTGTTGCTTGAGTTTGAAACATGCCTACTTCTATGACGATCCTTGGAACGCTCGTAAGATTCGCCCACCAGCATATGGATAATCGGCACCATGAAGAAGGGTTCAATCTTGTCCTGTGTAGATCCTAGTCCTGCGATCTCCCTATTAAAATTGTGCACTTTTAGCTTTATTGGATTAAAATTTTGTTAATTGACCTAAAAGCAGTGCCATCAATTATTTTGGGAAGTAAAGACGGCTGGCGTGATACTAACCACATCACACACTGTTACCGATTGATCAATGAAAATGGGTCCAGAATCATAAACCCAATACGTCCTGATGCGTGTAAGAGTGCCCTTTATAACCTTTTTTTTTTTTTGTACTTTACAGTGCCATTTCTACGGCTGCTGATATATGCTGGAACTGGAGGAGGTAATTACAATGTCGGGATAAAATAAATAGATGATGTCTCAAGTGTCAGTAAGCAGAATACCAGACACTTCTCGGAAACACATAAAAACTGATTATCACAGCCTGGAGCCACACAAAAACCGATAAATACAGCGTGGAGGCACGCGCAAAAAACCCCCCTGGTAAACAGATGTAATGACAGGCAATCTTCAATGCCGTGGCATGTGCAAATATCAACAGGTTTGACCAGAACTATACGTATTTTAAGAGGAACTCACACGAAAGAATACAACACAACAACTGATAAACATGTAATTACAGACAATCTTCAATGACGTGTTCACGTTCTTTCTACATACGGGTTCTCAACCTGTTCCCCCGTCTTCCACACCTGGTCCTACAGGTGACGTCTTCTTTGCCCATAGGTAATCTACCACCAAGAGGTGTATTCCTTGCCAGCGTATCAGTTTGTTCATTGCCCCGCACTCCCGCATGGCCAGGGACAAGGCAATAAGATATTGTTTCAATGTGACTAGACATGAATTATGCTCTTCTTAAGAGCTATATTGACCCAATCCTAATGTACGGAAGCGAAGCATGGACAAATAGAGGACAAATCGGGAATTATGTGGATGTTGTGGAGTTGTGTTTTTTATCTATTGTAGGAGAATGATGATAACACCGTTGACGAATAGAAATTGCAATGAATATATCTTGGGAGAAGTTAAATAACAAAGACAACTGCAGACTCGCATCAGAAGATATGTCCACAATAACTGAGTATGTCGTCACAATGGGAAAGTTGGAAGAGATGAGAGGTAGAGGGAGACGAAAAGAAAAAGTGATGGACAGTTTAATATCATGGCATGGAGAAACATCTGTATCAGAAATAATTTGCAGCAGATGATATAGAAAACATGATCTCAAACGTCACAAGGTATGGACTATAAGAAGAAATTAATTTGTGATACAGAATAGACGCCACTGCACTCTACACAAGTTCAAACAGGCTCAGTTACTCCCAACAGATGTTGAACGGGTGCAGATTGTCTCAGTTGCAAGCTTTTCGTGTCGTAAAAGTCATTGCCAGCGCTCATTACCACCAGCGCCATAGCCTGTCAAAAGTTAATTTAATCTGATGTAAACGGTATACCTGGCCATTTATTGGACTCGTTTAACGAGTCTAAGTGTTCCGGCATTGAATAAACAATCGTCCTATATCGAACAATAGCGTCAATGGAATATATGAGGTTTAATCCGATGTGCGCATACCTTTCAATATATCTTTTGCCTTGTGTGTCCTCTGATGTAAACGCGTTTCCTCCTGTAGCATGTGCACGCTAAACAGTGCCGATGGGTTTATATCTCTTATTCACAACGATTTTAACTGATTAAGGGTCATGGGAGGATTAATCGACTTAAGCCATTTCCCATATCTGCCTTGGGCTTATATATCGCCGAAATATTGTCATTGTAAAATGTTGTCTCAATTAAAGTATCAATACAGTAGTTTTTCCAAAGCAACATCCTCTAGCTTGATTTATAATACAGCATGTCTGCTACCATATTAACAATATATATGTCATAACTGTGGACCCCCCCCCCCCTCTTTCCCCACTGGCTACCGTGGAAGGCGGACACGCCATGGACCAGACTGACATTTTGAATGCTTTATGAGAAGTAAGTCGTTCGCTAGAACCGAGTGATTACTCTGAATCTACAACCATGCTAAGACTGCGAGAACTGCAAGTTAAAAGAAGTGTGGCCATACAAAAACACTGTGCAGGAAGCCAAAGGTTTATAAACCAACACAGAACTGGTGTCGTGAGCCGCTGCAAGCTACGTTATTTACTTTGGAGGGGTTCCGAGCACTTATATAAATAAACTGTAAATATACAGAAGAATATGTTGTATTTCATGGACACAAATACAATCAAATACTGATATTCTAGCAAGCCTGGGAATAAACGTGAGTTGATGAAACAAATAAAAAAGAGGCAAGTGAAATATTTCGGCCGCTTTAAAAAATATAACTTTTATAAAACACCATATTGGAGGGTAAGGTTCAATGCTAGGGAGCAAGAGGTAGACAACGATACAAGTGTGAAAATAACAGATGGTCAGAATGTACAGTCATGGCGAGAAACAGACAATGTTGGAGATCCATTGCAGCCAAACTTTACTGTGGAGACGGAACCTGATTGATTGATTGAAATCATGTCAAGGAAACATGACCAAACAAGGTCAGTTCACAAAAAAGTCCGTCTGTGTTGTGCCAGATCTGGTTACTCTGGGGTGTGTCTCTCTCCAGATGTGAAATTCCAGTACCAGTCTTGCACAGCCCCAGATTTCTGAACTTAGAGATGTGAAAGAGAGGTCTGCAACACAGTTCTTTGGCGATAGTATTGGTGCGTTCGTTCGAAATCCGTTCGTGCCGCACCGCGCGTAATTGCGTACGTTGAACATGATCATGTCATAGTCATGTGATAAGTACTGACCAATGAATAAAAGAGCACGTGCTTATCGTCCCATGATACATAGGTTTTGTTTCTGACCGGGCTGATTCAAACTCCGTTCAAAGAAGTTCAAAGAGCGGTGATTCAGTTTCTTTCATTTGAAGGATGTCGACCAGTGGACATTCATCGAAGAATGCAGGCAGCGTACGGTAACAAATGTGTGTCGAAGACAACAGTGACAGACAGACTGGGCACAAATGTTTCAGAAAGGACGTCAGTTCACGAGAGATCTTCGACTGCCGGGTCAAGCGCATATTGTTGCAACAGAAAACACCATCGCCAAAATTGATGCAGCAGTACAGATGAACCGTTGACGAAGCATACGTTCGCTAGCGAAGGAATTTGATGTGTAAATCGGGACAATTCAAAAGGTCGTTCGTAAAAAATTGCAATATAGGAAGGTGTGTTCACAGTGGATACCATGGATGTTGACCGACCACCAAAAGGAGAAACGCTGCGTTACAGAGTGGAGGGTTATGCATTTATCTTCCGCATAGTGGCAGGCGATGAATCATGGTGTCACCACTTTGAGCCGAGCAGCAAAAAAGAGAGCATGCAATAGAAGCATGTTGGATCACCAAAAGCCAAAAAATTCAAGTTACAGGTTTCCGCTGGTAAGGTTATGCTGAGCGCATTGTTTTTTACCATGAAGGGTTATTGTTGGCCGACTTGAAAGAACCTGGTATCAACATCAACTCTACCAACTACTTGGAAACACTAGACAAGCTGCAAAAAGCCATCAAGAATAAACGACCCGGTATGCTTTCTCACGGTGTGATTTTGTTGCACAATAATGCTCGTCCGCATGTTGCAAAAATTGTGCAGGAAGCATTAGCTTGGAAGAAGTGGGAAATTCTAAAATATCCAGCCTATAGTCCTGATTTGTCACCATGTGAGCCTTTCGTTGTGCTGATGTCGAGTTAGTGGGTTTAACTCCTGTAGTGGTCAGGTGGACTAAAATGTTGACTTCTCGTCTTTGACTTGGAGATGTACAAGTACCGCATAAGTTAGGTTGGGTTCGTTGAATGGCGAGGGACAGTGGTAATAGCTAAAATCAATCTTAGCACAAATCAATCCCGTGCACTATTAGTAGTAGTACATGTATGGACTACGATTACGTTCAAAGTGAGAGAGCGTTAACAATAAACAATTTTTTTTGTTGAAATCTCACCTCAGCAACAACACCTATCCGTCATGATTAATCATCTCTCTCGCGTTCTCTCTGCAACCCTCATTTATAAATCGGTTGTCATACTATCTCTATCAATAGAATTCTAGTTTCTAGTTGACAGTGGTTTGCTCATCATTACCCAACTGAAATTATATGTCATGAATCACATTTAGACGTTTCACTCATATGTCATATTATAATTGATCGTCTGGGTCTGGACATACCCACTCTTCGACGTCAAGTGTTTCAGTCTCATTACTCTCTAAAGAATTTAACATTATGTTCCATTTGATTTTGACAATAATGCAAAAATGTAAAAGAATTAATCAAACTCAAAGTACAAGTAGCAACAGCCATAGCTTAAACTAATTGGTGGCAAAGTCAAGACGAATTAAATTATGTTGTCTTTTACTTTTGTGTCCATGCTCCTTAAAATATGATTGATCGACAAGTTTTTAAATTCTACCTCCCTCTCCATCTTAGTTCTCATCTTTCTTCACCCGTCTTTCATTCTTTCCTCCTCTTTACTATTCTCGTTCCTGCCTTTCTTCTAATTTCTTCTTGTCATTGTTTCTTAAATTCTTCCTTCCTACTCTTAGTTCTTTTTTCCCTTTCCTATTATTGTTTCTAACTTTCTCATTTTCTATTTATCTTCCCCTATTCCCTTCTTTATCGCCGTCCATCACTTACATATGTCTCCACACAGAAAAGGAACTGCTATGCATATGTAAGCTTCTCACTTAGGTTGTATATTCCATTAACTACTCTTCGTCCATCTTTTCGTGCACTATTTCCTACTTCCTACTGGTCAACTAACTTTTTCTTCCCTAATGCTGGCTATTATGTTAGCTGAATGGTTAGTGAAACGTAGTTTCACGATTCCCTGACATACCCACTCTTCGAAATCAGCCACGGGATATTTGAGAGCAGACCGCTTTGATGTAATTTCGATGCTTTGAGGTGTCGGCGGTTCAGAAAGCAATGGCAAACTACGAAACGTAACATTGCCTAGTGAATCACAAACATCCTCCTGTTCACTATGCATGCCAATCAATACCTATGGTGTTATAGCTTTTCGTCACTTCGATCTTAATGTTCGTCTATTATTTGATTAACAGTAACGCTTCTTCACTGATGAATGCAAACATGTTTCCTTTGATCAATTTAAACTTGGGTATGTTCTTGAATTGACAGTAATGTTTCTTTACTGATAAATGCAAACATGTTTCTTTTCATCAGCATAAATGTGGGTATGTGACATACAATATTGTGATGGCGCTAACACTTCACCTATCCTCAACCGGCTCCTGCCACGAAACTTTACTTAACCGAGGGTCAACGAGCTCTGGGTACTTAGCTGAGAACCTGTCTTCACATAAACAAATAAAAGAATCACGAACAAAAAATTATTTCCTACACGCACAAACACACATAAACACAGGCATATACATACATAAACAGACAAACTCACTCACAAACAACACACACACACACACACACTCATACACTAACAAACACTCACACCCACACACCTACACGAGCCATACACCCAAACACACACACACACACACGATCACGTGTGATAACCGTGGTGAGTAATTTATTGATGAGATCCTGTCTAGCAGATGCTTGTAACGAGAGGAGAAGCGGCAACTTCTAACAACAGGGATGTTATTTGTGATTGCTTACGTTTCAGCCCGAGAAGAGTCTACATTTCCAGGCTTGTTGTGTTTCTGTATTTCTCAAGACTTTTTGCGTAGACAATCTATATCAAATATCAGCGATTTGGCGACACTAAGATAGGAGATCCGTGCACATAAAGAGATTCTCATCATCTTTACCCCCACATATCCTTTACAGGACATTGCAATCATTTTTCCCCACATATCCTTTACAGGACATTGCAGTCAACACCATCATTTTTTAGCTGCTGTTTGCAAATCTTGGCAAGTTTTACGTTCAGTAGTTTGTCATTGCTTTCTGAAAGACTGGCTCACGTACCTCTGTAAGTAGCCAACACGACGCGATCCGCTGCCGAATCTCGCGCAGCTGTGTTTCGTACGAGAGTATACGGGATTACGAACAACGTTCTTAACCCTTACGACAATGAGAGCGGCTCTCATCAAATTAAAAGCCACAAACAGTATTATATCCAGAATGGAATGTTGTTATTGTTGTATGAATCTCGTAGTTAAAATTGTTTACTCTTAAGTACAGGACCCTTCCACACGTCTTGAACTGTAATACGTATGTAGCCCTAGCATCATCTGTTTTACTGACCAGTCGGCACAATATGGCTGAAATGGGCCGCACTGAGTTTGAAGTGCAACAGTTGATCCAGAGTAACACACATCAAAGCGACATAGTTATCTACACCGATAGGTCAGTGGTGAGAAACAGACGTAGTGGTTGGGGCTTTATTGCAAAAGCTAATGAACGAGTCTTGAAAAAAGGAGAGTCTGGCATATGAGACTACGACCTCCAGCATGAGAATGGAGGTGGAGGTAGTGACAGCGGCACTCCGTTGGCTAAAGGAGACTACTGCAACACACGTTGTATTCATTACGGATTCAGAGAGTATGCTTAGTAAGGTGGAGAAAGGAATGTTTCGTGTGGAATGTCTCTCGTCGCTTCAGAGGTCACAGATTGTGAGAATTATATAATATTTTGCCTTGGCCATGCGGGGGTGCGGGTGGTATGAACAGGTTGATAGGCTAGCAGGGAATGCATCTCTTGGTGGCAGATTGCCTATGGACAAAGAGGAGGTGGTCGTGCGCTTGTGGGACCAGGTGGAGAAGGCGGAGGAACATATTGAGAACCCATATGTTGAAAGAATGAGAGTTCGGGGCAGGGGTTCTGGAAGAATCTCAGAACTGAGAGGGAAGACCAGGAGAACTTTTAATCAGATAACGGTGGAAACGATTAGTAGTATAACTCTTCGCTGGCTGTTGAACGAGGGGACGCGGCACGTGTGGGAATGTCCTGAGTGCAGTGATGTCGGTTCTTACCTCAACTCAACTCAATGGTCAATATCCCGCCGGCAGCCTTTACCTAGTGGCAATTTTAGACTGGGCCAACCCGGGAAGCCAGGTCAGTTGTGAAATATATGCACCTGGATGGGCATTGGAACACATAACGACCGGAACCAATAGGGAAGCATGTTAGCCACATCGCCACAGCGGTGGCTCATAATGGATTGTTGTTGTTGCTTTTGTTGTTGTTGCTGCTGTTGTCGCTGTTGTTGTTGTTTTTGTTGTTGTTGTTGTTGTTGTTGTTGTTGTTGCTGTTGTCACTCCAGCGTGAGGTCTTTCGGTTTGATTGCAAGACTTGGGTATCACAAAACACATAAATGACCCTTTTACAGTCCTTAGGTGTACTGGACATATAGTTCTGGACCCACATTAGTATGGACCAGTCGACGCTCGATGGATGATATGGTCAGTCTGAAGTCACTGGTATCAACGTGAGACAAGTATAGAAATTCCAGTTTCTGGATACATGATCACATCAGATAGTAGATTATCACCGATTCATTCATTAAGTAGCATGTCCTTTGCAGAACCTCGCTTCCAGTAACAACCTTCCGGAAAACCTCTCGATCGTAAGCAAGATGTCCCGCTTCCGATACAGCCATCTGGAGATCATCTGCCACATGATGCATCCACCTTTTCTTTGGCCTTTCTCGTCCTCTCTTCCCTGAAGTATACCCCTCCATTATTGTTCTCTCCAAACGTTCATGACGTTTCAAGTGACCAAAATATTTCAATTTTCTTTGTTTTATCGTTTTTAGTAGCCAACCTTCTTCAGTATTCAGCGCTTGTCGTATGGATGCATTTGTTCTTTTCTGTATCGAAGAACTCGTCTATAACATTTATATTCGAAGGCATTTATGCGCTGTTCAGCTTGTTTAGTAACTTTCCAGATCTCACAGGCATATGTTGCAATGGAAAAGATGCATGCTCTTAAACATTTAATTTTTATAGGTCTTTGTGTCCCACGTCACAATCTATTTGGTTGGTTTAGTTTTTGAAGAGCAATAGATATTCGTCTTTTAATTTCTTTCATGATTTTTTTTCTTTTAATGTTCCATATCCCTTGCATTGCGTTGCAGTCAACACCAGCATTTTTAAGCTGCTGTTGATGTACTAGGCAAGTTTTTACGTTTAGTAGTTCGCTATTGCTTTCTGAACGACCGGCTCCCATACCAGCACGTTATAACGCAACGCGACACGGTCTGCTGCACAAATCGGTTGCGGCTGCGTTTCGAACGCCCGGTAAGCGGCTCACGAACCGCGTTCGAAAGCCTTTGGCCATGGAGCGCGGCATTGGTGAATAAAGAACTGAATTTAAATGAAAATTTAAAAACGGCATCCTACAAAATGAACATGTTATGCAATAAATCCTTGTTATTGGAGGTACACAGATTATGGTCGTCACTAGGAAGAACGAAATACTGTCCAAACTGTCCTGATGGAGTCGCAGGATCTTTTGTTGTGGTGAAAAGATTCTCCAGATTATAGGCCGGCAAGACTTTTGAAGTACCGGGACAATTCCCCAGATTAAAGCCAGTTGTTTACATCGAGTCGAAAAAGGAGAGAAATAATATATTCTCGACGCCTAGTGTCTAGTCAGATTTGTGATGTCATTCAGACACAGTAGTAAAACAGTCTGGATAAACAACTTTGGGAGAGTCGACCAAATGTTGTGAAGCAACAAGGACGTGTGTGATATTCCTAGTTTGATTATGGAGAGAGACTACAGTGTCTTATGTTGATTTACATCGGCGGACATTTATCCATTGTGTGATTTAGTAGTCTCGATTTCAAACAGGAATAAATCTATGGTATTTAATTAAATAGACCCAAATTAGATGATTCTTAGGAGACTAGAGTGGTAATGTGCGTTAAGAGAACGTATTATAAGAGCGTCGTCAGCAGCAGGCTATCGCGTTGCTTAAACTAGCTAGTGTGAGATATCAATTAACTCAGTGAGTTAAGAACAATGTAGTGGGATGATAGTTAAGGAGATTGAAAGTGGTTGGGGGGATGGAGGAAATGTAAAGTGGTAGGATCTTCCAGTAGGATATCTACTGGGTTTCTGCACTTTTACTTTAGTCTTTCCTTGTCTTACCATGACTCAGACCGATGTGATGAGCTCCTCTACCTTATGAATGAGTTTAGTTCTCTGTTATATATCTGAGTTCTGCCGTCGGCCTACACTCACCTAATAAAGTTCGGAATCGGGTTGCTCTCACCAGGTGTGTTCTCTCTTCAACATGTTCCACTACGTTTTCCAGAAAGCTAGCAAAAAAGTCATAGAAGATGATTATGGCTCGATCATTGAAGGAAGTTTTACTCAGCGGGCTTTTGCACTGGGCCCATAATCCAGAGGGTCTGCAAGAACCTGGCATCTGCTGAGCGGGAACCGATGATCATATAAGAGTGATTCCTCAGTGGTAGTTCTCATCATAATAGAGTGAAGATAATTACAATACCACCAGTAACAGGAACAATAGTAGTTATATCCCCCCCCCCTCCATTGGCACCTTGCCGTCTTGACAGACGATAGTTTGTGCTTTAAAAAGGCATAATAACTTTTAACTATGGCGGTAGCGAGTGTGACTGATAAGGCCAATTTGCGCTGTAAATGTCAGTTCACAGTGGGTGCATCTGAACACGTGGTCATTTCCACCATCATGCACCATCTTACGTCTCAAACGCTTGGTGTGTGACTTTTCTGCAATAATTTTCTCCTTTGACTTTATTCCATTTCTGATATTTGCCCTCCATGCAACACGTTCAGCGGCGACTTGCTCCCAATGTGCATTATCAATGCCTGTATCAATCATGTCCCGCTTACACACATCTTTGTATCGTAGTAGAGGCCGACCCTGAGATCTCTTACCCATCTGTAATTCACCAAAAAAGATATCCTTTGGTATTCTACCGTCATCCATCGTCCTAAGATGTCCTATCCATCTAAGTCTACGAAGACTGAGCATGGAATAAACTGTCACACAACCTGATCTTTCCAATACTTCAGTATTTGTGATTTTGTCTTGCCACTTAATACCAAGAATTCTTCGCAAACACCGCATATGAAAGATGTTTAAATTGTTCTCTTGGTGTGAGTAAGTTGTCCAGGTTTCACTGCCATAGAGAAGAGTACTAAGGACACAGGCTTGATAGACAAGGACTTTTGTTTTAGCAGTAAGCTTCCTGTTCTCCCAGACTCTTTTTCTTAACCTGTCCATTGTTGTTGCTGCCTTACCAATCCGGATGTTGATTTCCTGATCTAGGGATAATTTGCTATTAACCACTGATCCTAGATATGTAAAATGGTCTACTATCTCTAGTTCAGCGTCGTCAATAAAGATTGATGGTACCCCATGTGCACCTTGTGACATAATCTGTGTTTTCTTTTTGCTAATTGTTAAACCAAATTCAGAACAAGCATTGGAGAATGCAGATAGTAGACATTGCAATTCTTCCTCAGAGTGGGTCGTAACTGCAGCATCATCTGCAAAAAGCAACTCTCTGATCAGTACCCTCCTAATTTTGGTCTTAGCCTTCAATCTCTGAGCATTGTAGAGGCCGCCATCTGAGCGTGAGTGAATGTATATACCACCATCCTGATCACGAAATGCATATTTCAGTAGAAGTGAAAAGTATATTCCAAAGAGGGTGGGAGCTAGTACACAACCTTGCTTAACTCCACTCTTGATTTCAAATTCTTCAGAAGTTGCACCATCAAACTTGATTATACCCTTCATGCCTGTGTGGAACGATTCCACAATGGACAGAAGAGTTGGTGGGCAGCCAATCTTCTTTAGTGCCTTGAACAGACCCTCGCGACTGACCAAATCAAATGCCTTTGTGAGGTCGATGAAGGCAATAAACAGTGGTTGATTCTGTTCACGGCATTTTTCTTGCATTTGTCGCAATGAGAATATCATATCAGTGGTAGACCGGTTCTGTCGAAAGCCACACTGTGATTCGGGGTAGACTTGATCTCCTAGGACTTGAAGTCTGCGCAGAACAATTCTGGCAAATACTTTTATACTGGCAAATAGTTATATAGAGAACTTGAAAATGAACATTGTGTTTTCCAATTGGTGAATTCCGGTGAGAAATTAACTACTAACTTTTAGTTTCAAATTGACAGTGAACATTATTTTACTGTACAAGTGTTATCAGAGCACATAACTTTTAGTGACATATTAGTTACGCTGTGTGTGTCAGATTCATGGTCAGTATTGGACTATATCCACTATTGGTGACCAGGCATCCGGACTATCCAAGAGCCACCGGAGGAAGTCGACACCTGGCCGGAGAGACACATCATTTGGTGAGGTCCTTCTGTACTTGATCTATGGGGCTGTTGTGTGGCCAGTACTGTGATGAAGCAGACTTTGCTCCTGGGCTGTTCGGTCTGATTCTGCATATACACTAGATTATACGACAGACATTCTACACATACACTTTGCACATACCTGATACTTTTCTTTATTAAATTAATTTGCCATTTTTTAGATGCTAGAGTTATGTAGTTTGTTTTTGGAAAAGAATGAGAGGGGCATGGTCCAGTGGTAAGAGAGAAAGAGAGAGAGAGAGAGAGAGAGAGAGAGAGAGAGAGAGAGAGAGAGAGAGAGAGAGAGAGAGAGAGATCCAAGGACTTACGGGGTGTTGTGGACAGAAATCCAGAAGATCCTCAAGATAATGATATGGGGTTAAAAGAATGTGGGTGTTGATTTCCCTCACCCCAGGGACGACACTGTATTACGACAATGTGTGTGTGTGTGTGTGTGTGTGTGTGTGTGTGTGTTTCTGATCTTCTATGTATGTGTCGTTTATTTTGGGAAATCTCAAAGAGATAGATTAAAACTAGATTTCCTCTTTCCCATTGTGATTCTGACCCTCTATAATTTTAATAGCCCTCAATGATTCAATTATGTTAGGCTATCTATAGAGTCCAGGAGAGCCAAGGAAGTCCCCAAGGTCTACAAGGAAACGATGTCCTTGAATAATAATAATACACTTGTGGAGTTTCCTTGCCACTCTGCTCTCTTGTAAATAATTAATGTCTAGTGTGAATTCATAATTTACAAACAATAATATGAACGCCCACAGTGGAAAATGAAATATATTAAATTTATTTACACACAAACTGGGAATATGTTGTGGCCATTCGAATCACAACATACTCTTCCATTTCAAAGACATAGTATGAATGCATTAATACAAACAACATTCACTTTTCAACAAAAGCAACCCATCCTCCACAGTGAATTACACTATATCAATCTATCTGTTGGGTTATAATAGTCTTCAAATGTTCATAAGCTCTTTGAAACTAATTACACTTGGGTCCTCTGGTTCAGGTAGGATGTTCGTCGAAGTTGCCTCTCCATGTAAAGGTACCGGTTAAACGTCCCCTGGGTCGTTCAGAATGATACAGCGTTACCCGAATTAAGTGGTGGGCCTGAAAGTTCTTTGAAACTATAGGCCTCGTCATCTGTCCAGCCAGGAGCTCCCATCAAGATTCATATCTGGATCTGGATGGATCTAACCACTACCTGAAATTTCAGTATCACAATATATATCTTCATGTACCATACATGCACCTATATGATCATTGAAAATGGAAGAAAGGTAAAGACCCCAAGTAAAAGGGAAAATAAACAAAGGGAAGTTTGACCCCTGGAAAAAATAAACAAAAGGGGAAGAAGGCCATAGTGTCCCCCAACAGTTATCAACCAAATAGCTGGCTCCTCTATATCCAATACCCGCTACAGGGCTGTCACGGTTTCGAATAACATATAAGCAGTGTCATCTTCCCCTATGCCTTTCGCATATAGTCTCAAAGTTGAGTAATACCTTGATCGAATCGGAATTTGATAACCATGTTCACTATTCCCCGTTGTAAATAATTGTTTTCCCTAGTTATCCTTCCATTCAAAAGAAAAGGCCTCCCACATTAAGTGTCTTAATTCATTCCCCAAATGCAATGGGTATCCAACTTATAATCAATATTAGGCAATGCTGGCACCATCTCCTGCAGTATATTCAAGTGCTTTACTTCAAATCAAATGCTTTACGGAGGAACATCATCTCGCATCTTCAACATGTATGCCTATGCCTTTATCTTAGCAATTCATAAGATTCATCATCATCACATCATCAAGACACAGTGGCATAACTCAGGAACAAAACCAAACGTATGTGTAGCATGAGTGTATGGAATAAAGTGTGGTACCATACATACAGACACACTAAATTATCAATTAGTGCTTGTGTACTATTGTTTACTTTCATCTTCTCTTTTGATAGAAATGGCAGTATGCATCAAATTGCCTACTATAAGGTGATTGATTGATTGATCAATCTTCCTCTGTACTTCACTTCTCCTCACCTAATCTACAATTATTCATTGTAAATCAAACACAACATGCTTGCATGGATAATGAATAGGCATAATTATGAGACTCAAAATTAATAGGTTAAAAGATAAATTCATACATTGAACATTGATGAAGTCACAATTAAATCACCATATGAATGTTTTAATAGAACACCCATGATTTCATGATAACATCTATGGAAACATTTAACATTGAATGTGTATATGTACTGTTTCCAGTACGAATTATACTAATTTCTCCTGCCAGTAAATGCACAATTAAGATAGTTCCTTGCTACTGAACTATGAATTCTATCCACCTAAATTCTGAAATTAATTACTAACTCCTGAATTAATACTGAATTAGCTAACCTGCTTACTGTGTGAAATGCACAACCTAGGCATATTGCTTATGCCTGCATAGAATCTGCATAACTAGAAAACCCTTCACTATGGATTAACCTAATGCACAGACCATCTAAAAACTACGACATCTAAATACAATGCTAAGTCTCTCCTGCGATAATTTCCTAAGGACTAACCAAAGTTTTACAGTACATCAACTTACCACTTTCTGGGAAATGACTTCTGGGCATAAACTAAATTAATCTTACAGTGTGCATACCTTCAACATAGTTAAATTTCCTATTAGAGCATAGCGTCGTCAGGTTTCTGGCTCCAGACTAGGTTTTGCTTATCTAGTTCGCTGACTGATTTGTAGGCCGTCGCTTCTCTCTATTTCTCCTATGGAGTTTTCCAATATACAGAGGAATAATTGAGTAGAAGACACTTGACCATTAGTTCCAGTGGACTATCGCCCTAAGATAGCTTGCCAGAGGTTGATTTCGTTCACCACTCTCACGGAACATCCTTCTCTCACTACGCCATTTGCCAAACTACCGGTTGTTTTGTTTAGTTGCCGTCTCCAGACCGAGCTCTGACATCATGTCCAATGGCTAGGCTAAATTTCTGCTATATTTAGAATATCGAAGCTTCTTTTCAAACTAGCGCTGTTTTTTTTCTTCAAATTCTGATGCCGTAGACTGTAT